>VYZX01028881.1:257230-278834 GCA_013401335.1 Brachypteracias leptosomus | reverse complement strand
TGTGTGAATGAACTGGGGCTATCTGGCAGCTCTGTAACTCATTCAGGTTTTTTTTTCCCAAGTAAAACACAAACTCATTCATTATAGTTGACTTCAGGGCTCTTGGGAGCCACCATGAAAGCTCTCCATCTTCAGCATGGACAGCTAATCTGGACAAATAATTTCAAACAGTTTAAAAAACAGTTTGACCCCCTAGGTAAAATAACCGAAGGTTAAAGGGATATCTTGGTGTGTATCTGTAGAGAATATAAATTGAGCTATTTACTCCTTCTCTCTGGAGCCTGTGCAAGGTTCAAACTCAGTTTATAAGCTTATCACCAAAATTCATTTTATAGAGTACCTTAAACACAAACTCCCACTCAGTCCAATCAAAGCTTTTCCTGCATGAAGCAGCTGAGCTACAATCGGTTCCCTTGTTCAGTCAGTCAAGTCAATGTTCTCAATCAGTATAAAAACTTTAGAAGTCAAATGGTGGTTTTTACTAAAATAGGTTTGATCAGCTTCCAAGTAGGTGGAAGAGGTCTATGGAAAGAAACATTCCTTCCTGCTCCTAGAAAATGTGTGTGAGCCCTGTAAAGTGCCAGGCTCCAAGGGGATGGTATGGCTTACTGCTGACTAACCTCCTTATCCTGGGATGAGGGTGCACCCCCACACCCTTTAATCCACCTCCAGCTTGAACTCCCTGCTCCTGAAAACTCATTTATCTCAGCTCTTTCCACTGGATAATAACCAAGCCCCTGGGCTCTGCCAGAGATCAAAGTATGATTACTCCAGTTGTCTCCGTTTAAAAATCTATTGCTTCTTTAGATGATGTTGTTCCTTATTTGGACAAAACAACCTTATGCTGAAAGGAAAGTCCACAGCAGCTGTGGCTTAGAGGCAGGGCAATGTTTAGGAAGTGGTGCACGTAGTGCAGCACCCATCTGTTTTTCTGGGTACTCACTCAGTTGCTTAAGATAGAGTGGACATATGACCAAGAGCACTGCATGGACACAGCTGTCCCCAACAGCCACTTGTTGGTAGCACTCCTACAACTCTTTTCCATAGATGACAGTCTCTGCTCAGTGGTCGTGCCACACACACAGAGATATGCCTCACAGAGTAGCACATCTGGCTGGAAGCTGAGGTCCTCTTTTGAACTTATTGAGCATAAAGCTGATTCTTCCAGCGATAGGAAAGGAGCTCTCTGAAGCCCATACCCCTACAAAGCACAGACAGGGTGAAAAGCCAAGTCCTCAGTTGTCTGGTTCAGGACACTGATCACCCTGAGCATAGCAGGAAATGAGTTATATTGCCCAAGGCATCAGTGTGATTTGAGGTTGTCAAACAGCTGGATCTCCCTACATTACAAAAGGGAAGAATCAGGACAACACTGTCTTGCAATCAGGTCCCCAGTGCGCTCCCAATCTTCCCAATGTTTCTGTGCTACAAATAATCTTACTCCAAAAGCTGTCAAACACTGACTGCCAGAAACCGTTTTACTACCCAAAGAATATCTCAGATGTATTTGTGGATGAAAAGCTGGACAGGAACCAGCAATGTGTGCTCACAGCCCAGGAGGTCAACCATATCCTGGGCTTCATCAGAAGGAGCATGGCCAGCAGGTCAAGGGTAGTGATTCTTCCCCTCTACTCTGCCCTGTTGAGACCCCACCTGGAGTACTGTGTCCAGCTGTGGAGTCCTCAGCACAAGAAAGACACAAACCTGTTGGAGCGGATCCAGAGGAGGGCCACAAAAATTACCAGAGAGCTGGAGCACCTCTCCTATGAGGAAAGGCTAAGAAAGTTGGGCTTGTTCAGCCTGGATTCAGCTCCAGGAAGACCTTATTGTGGCCTTTCAGTACTTAAAGTGGGGCTATAAGAAAGAAGGGGGCAAACTTTATACCAGGGCCTGTTGCAACAGGACAAGGGGTGATAGTTTTAAACTAAAAGAGGATAGATTTACATTACATATAAGGAAGAAATTTTTTACAATGCAGGTGATGAAACACTGGAACAGATTGTTGCCAACAGAGGTGGTAGATACCCCAACCCTGGAAAGATTCAAGGACAGGTTGGACGGGGCTCTGAGCAACCTGATCTAGTCGAAGATGCTCATAGCAAGGTGACCTTTAAAGGTCCCTTTCAACCCAAACTATTCTATGATTCTATATGCCTCTATATGGCTGAAATAGAGATAATCAATAAACATTAATGGCATAGAGAGTAAGAACTGGTGGGGAAAATGAGGTTGTTATGAACTAAAATTATTCCCTGTGATAGCTCTGAACTTCAAACATTTAGGGCTAGAAAATTATGTGAATTAAATTCTGATCCACACAATTAAGTTACAGCAGCAAGGCCATTTTAGATTCATGTGCTGGGGAAAAGAACAAGAATTAACCAATGAAGATGCATTTCTGCATTCATGCTGTCCCCTCCTCCTTCCAAAAGGCTGTCAACAGAAGTGGGCAATAAAGACCAATGTAACTAAGATTGTTTGAGGAAGATAGCTTACTGACAAGACCTATTCACACATGCAAGTCATCAGCAAACATTTCAACTTGGAAACCCACTCACATTTGGCAGGAGTCGTCTTTTTTTCTCTTTGGAACTATGCTTGAAACTAAGCACCATTTTCAGGCATCAGCCTTGTTGGATACATCACTACCCCAGGGAGTTTAATCACTGAAGTCATAATCTCTCTTTAGGATAATTTGGACAGATACTTCTCTCCCCAAGGAGTCACTGGGAGGTAGGAGGGATGTTTCCCCACGCTGGTTGGTGCATGGAGCTGACTGATTGGAAGGATCCTCCAACTAGGAGCTTGGAGTAGGAAGGAAGGAGGCATTTAACAGAAAATTTTCATTTCCATTTATTTATATTTTTATGGCATCTGCAGAGATTTGATCATTTTAGAGAACTTCAAATAAAATACAGGAAAAGTCGCTGACCCATCCTACCAATTTGTTGTGCATACTACTCATTCAGGCAAATAGGACTCCCACAAAGCCTGAACTCCATTCACAAAATAAGAGCAGAAAGAGAACAGTTGAAACACGATTTTGAAAATAGGTGTAGTTCCTTGGGGTTCTAAGGACAGACTTGTGATGAAATTTTTACACCCACTTGTTAAAATATTTATCAGATGCCCTAGCAATATCATTTGAGTAATTTCTAACTTCATGAACCACACTGATCATGCTTTTTTGTCCTGATGTCACTATTGCTTTCATAAATAAAGCACAGTCCTGATTTTTTTCCAAATTCCGAACAGAGCTGTTGAAGTTGAGGAGATGTACATGGAAGCACAAAATCTCAAGAACCTCTCCCCAGGCAGCTGGTGACCTGCTGATAATCCATCTTCTCTCCACCCATGTCACACAATGTCTGTAAATCTACAGAAGTCTACACACTAAGTGCTGCAGCCAGTGCTTTCTTATACAAAGTATTAAATTCAAAGGAAAAGGTAAGCTAGTTACAAGTTAAAGAAATAGAAATTAAGCACTTAACTCTCATTTTTGCATTGCTAAGTGCCCATCAAGCTTATCAGCTTTGCCCTGTTAAGTGCCCATCAAGCTTATCATACTCCCTGTGCATCTCCTTTCTTATCAGTGACAGGCAACTCAGATTTTCCCCCTGCAAGCCTGATCACCTTACCCATATCACTGATCTCATAGCCCTGACCAGGTGTGACCACCCACCTCGGCACCCACACAGCCCTTTGCCATCTTGGTGCTTTTGCCCAGCTTCTTCCTGTTTGCTAACAGAAATATGTTTGTGTTCAATTATAACTGCCATCCTATTGAATCACTGACAGATACAGGACAGGAGTTGAGTCAGGAGGTTTCTAGGAATAGTACATCTTTCTTGTGCTGCTGAACTGTCTCTCTCTGAAATGCTTGTAAGCTAGGGATTTGAAGAACCCATTTGTTATTGTATTCCCCGAGCAAGATGCATCCTGATTCTGGGTAATGAGATCTCCTCATCCAAATTCCTAAAAAAGCAGTTCTTCGTAGTACAATATGTATAGTACAGTACGTATCTGTGCCTGTAAAATATTGTTCACCTGCATTTTTCATCTGTAGTATAGTGACAGAAAATGATGATACAGAGCATTTGCTACATTGTCATTGAAGAAGGCAGATGACAGCCTGGTTCAGTTCACGTAAAGCCTGCCAACAAGACTTAGAAATTATCATTTTTGACATACTGTTAACTCTCAGTCATGATATTTATTACACTCTGTGTGAGATAATGACAGGTTTCATCCTGTGCCTTTGATAACAATATGGAATTTGTTTTACAGTTCAGAAGGAACTAAATGAACATTCTTTCTTCATTTTTGTTTCAGCCAAGTAAGAGGAACTGTGCAGGACATCAAATGGAATGATTCAGCATAAAGCCTTCATCCTTCCCACCTCATGCTGGCCACTAGTTGTTGACATGGTTAACTAGTGACCTAGATATCAGTTGGACAATGAGAAATGTCCATGTTGAGTGATTTTATCTTTGTTTTGCTAAAGCATTTCTTGCATATTCTCTAGCAGCCAGTGCTCATCATTACCTGAAGAAGGATACCAGACTTAATCCATTTTGGCCTAGCATTGCAACCTCCATCTTCCTATAAATAAGGAGGGTGCATTTCTTCTTCTGCCTAGCAGACTGGATGCAGTGCCTGTATGACTACTCACCAGACTGCTACCTCCTTACAGCTTCCACAAAACTAAGTCTGTGCTTCACATATTTGCAGCATCCAGCCATACTCTGTCTCCTGCTCTGTGACCCCAGGCTTCCAGCAGAGCTGACCAGGCAGTCTTCAGCTGGCAAAGAGAGTGGATCTGGGAAGGCAGAGTGGTGGAAAGGCAAAAAGGAGTTAAGGAGGTGTGGGAGTTGTCTCACTCACCACAGGAACAGCTGCAGGATTGCTGCTTATCCATGCTCTGTTGTCCACGGGGCTGAGTGCAGTGTCCCTGCCATCCTGCACGAAGAATGAGTTCTCTAATGCATCTCAGCCAAAGAAACTTTGGGTGCTTGCATTTAACATGAACAAAGAGCAACAGTGTCACTTCGGATTGCAAACTCAGGAATTTGAACACAGCGGCTTTCATGCAAGCCCAAATAATTATGCAAGGAGAGAGCGTCACAAGACCTCTGATGAAAAAAGGAAAAGGAGGCATAGTCTGAAAATATAAGACTGAGATTCTAAGAAGAGGATCAAGGTGTGTTTATGTAGCTAGGTAAGTAGAGTGAATCATGATTCAGATGTTTTTGAGCCAGATCCATATAACTACAAACTGGATAAAGCCTGACAGATTTCTGTGTGGTTCCATTGTGCTTTAGGGAATTGTCACACCCCTGATTTTGTGCTGGAGAGGAAGAAAGTAACTTCCCCCCCAGGAGAAGTCTAGCTTGTCATGCAACAGCACCCATATTTTCCCAACCAAAGGCTGTACCAGCCACTTTGCCAGGAATGGGAGAGCCACACCCCATCTCCAGAAAATAGAGGGGATTGCAACAAACATCCCTTAAAAAAATGCGCAGCTCACAATGGCTGCAGGCCACAGCAGGCCATTTTCTATCCTTCAATTAGTGATCTTTCAAATGACTCACCAGTGAGCATTGCATCAAGAGGACCTGCAATATGAAAAGGTCATATCTAAGTATTCATTGACAGGACTGGTAGCACCACTTTTTTTAAGATTGCCCAACTTCTTTTTATAAGATCCCATTTTCGGTTTGCTTACAGCTCTGCCAGCCCTTTATCAGCTCCAGCTCACATGTTCCAGGCTTAGTGCCTGCCTACAGCTCATTGCCTATTTGTTGGGTTTGGGGGGTTGATTTGGTTGAGTTTGGGGCAGATATCTCACTCAGATATCAAAAAACAACAACAACAAAAAGTTGTGTCTCTCTTCCTATAATTGCTCCCTGTGGCAGAAAACTGAAGTTTGTCAGGCTGATGGTCCTCAGGTCATGAATCTGCCATGAAAGTCCAGGCCAAATGAACTCCTGGTGATAATCAGATTGCAAATAAGCAACTCGTGGTGTTTCAGACCACATAGTAGGTAAAGCTGGTCCCTCCTTAAGCAGTTACTCCCAGCCACACCAACAACATGGAAGCAACAAGGCTGGCCAAAAAGAGCCTAATGAGAAGGTGGGGAATCTCAGCCAAGCACTGGAGCAAAAGAGAAGGGCTCGGTCACTTGGGGTTTCACAGAGACAGAGCAGGCTGGGGGCCAACAGGGAATGGTCAGTCTCAGCCCCTCTAAACTGATCCCTGTTACCACATGGCACCTACTGCCTGTTTGCACAGCACTATGACAACACCATCATGAGCAGCATTTGTCCATCTCAGGAAGGGACTGCTAAACTGAACAGGGCACAGGCACCAGGTGTGGGGAAGCAGGTTTGAAGGCAAGAACCTACCATCAGTTTGTGGTCACCAAGTGACTCATTCTCCATGAGCGTGAAATCTACTTGGACCAAAACTGAGAGAACCTGTGAGCATGTCATTGCTGTCTACCTCTGTCATCAGTTTTCTTTTTGTTCAGAGAAATGAGCCTTTCCAATTCATCCAAACTAATTTAGAACAGGCTCTAACTAATTTCTGGGTAGATAGGTAAGAATAATAGGTGTGTGGCTGCTTTTCAGACTTGCAAGATTGTGCAAGTGGCCAGAGAGCCACCATCAATCAATCAGTTAGCATTGATTAATTAGAGGGGAGATGAAGGACAATTAAGATACTGTAATCTTGTTTACTGAACAATGGATCTGAGCATATGCAAACTCCAAGAGTTCCTGAGCCATAGGCCCTCCAATATAAGGTGTCTGGAATGGGATCAGAGACCATGGTGGTAATGGCATCCCAGGAGAAGAAGAGTTGTATCTCGGAGGAGGAAGAAAAGCCTTCTGCAATGACACCAGGCAACTATGAGAAGGTAACAGCAATAAAATAGTATGGATGGTAGAGGGCTAAAGCTAGAGAATGGGAGGGAGTAAAGCAAGATATACATGGAGAGGGGATCAGTGAGAGCCTGTCCACTTCCCACTTTCCCCCTTTAAGGATCGAAACAGGACTAGAGAAACTAGGACTAGCTCTTCCTACCTGTCAGGCCAGTCTCACCTGGCTCATGGCATGCCAGAGGTCCCTTGCCACAACCAGGCTGCTGATACCAGTTCATGAGTCCCTCACTGGGGTACAGGTGGGTTCCCACAACTACAAAAGGGTGTGATGGGATGTAGCCCGAACAGGTATTTGCAGCACCAGAGGGCACCAGACAGCAAGGAGCAGGTGTTAACTGGGTCCTTGGGGCTACAAAGCTAAGGGGGTAGAAATAGGCGGCTGAACTGGAAAAGTAGACAGCAAGGGCTATATATCATGAGGGTCAAGGTGGTGATGTCAAAAAGCATACCTATATTTTCATTTGCACTTTGTAACCAAGTTTGAGCCAAGATACATGTAACATGTAACTCAAGATACAGGGCTTCTGGAATTTCCCCTCTTTGCCCTGTCAAATAAAGAAAATGAGGCTACAGTATAAATTAAACCTACCTCCTCTACTACTTCTACCTCCTCTGAACTGGGAATGTCCATACCATGGCTTTGCAGAAAGTATGAAACACTTTGAAGAAAAGGTAGCCACCAGAGCTACTTCACTTTGCCAGTGTGGTGAAACTTGTGCTGTTGGCCTGTATGATCAGCACTCATTTACAGCCCTATAAGCAACCAGACACTGGGTAAACCCAGTCCTTGCACTGTCTCTTGCAGCCCCCTCAGCCTAATGTCAGAGATACCATCTATACTCTCCTGGTGTCTGTCACTGAAGCCATTAGTCCCAGTCATTTTCCTGCTTCCTTTTAACAACCTCTGTGGCAAGAAGGCCCAGAGGTGCTCCCCATGACACAAATCTCTGCACTGATATGATCATTTGAACACTGGAAAAATCAGGCTTCCTTTTTCCCTCTGTGTCCTTGTGTTCTGAAATTAGATTTCCTTAGATGTAGGGTAATTAATATGAGTCCTCTCCTCAAAAAAGGCACATCAGTCAGGCTACAGACCTAGCTCTTCAGCTGCATAACAGAGAGAAGTATTACCTCCTTCCTAGAAAGCCTGCTCAAAACCCAGTCTCAGGGCTCTAATGGACTATTGAAGAGAAGCAGCTGTGGCCAAAGCAGACTCTCAGCCTGGGAAATACTTGGGGGAAGAGGAAAATACCCTACCTGGCATGATGATTTATGGATGTGTTCAGAGCAGGACTTTCAACTGTTCCCCAGCTACACAGCCATCTTCCTCTTTCTACCTTACAAATTAGATCTTCTAAGTCCCCCATTCAGGCTCTTCCCCACTAAACTTTTTTTGTCAGGTCACTTCATTTTTAGCCTTGGGTTTTGTCAAAATAACTGCTCAGAGCATAGAGGCCACCCCTTTGCAAAGGTCATCACAGGGCCTTTCAGCTAAATTAGCTGCTTTAGCTCTGACAGCCCCTCATTTAAACTCACTTTCTTCGTGCTCTGCTTGAGTTTCACAGCAAGCTGGGCCACCAAGAATGAAAGGATGTGGTCTACCAATCACACTGGAGATTAGAAACACCTTGTTTTGGAATGAAAACTAAGAAAAATATGTGGATGTGGCTGAATAGGAATAAGTATTCAGAAAACCTTGATGTGTCATCTTAATCATCTTCCTATTCATGAATGCACTTGAAACCTCTTACAAGGTTACGATAAGGAGTCACTCACCAGTGTTACAAGAAGACAAAGTGTTCTGTCTTTTTCTGGGCGGCAAGTTACAACATGCAAGTGAATGCTGCGTGCAGAACACTTTTCTCCTCCATGTTCCCATACAGAACTGTATTTACCTTTGATAAATGATGAACCATGTCCTACAGCTGCACTACATATTTCAGAATAACAAGGGCAGGAGTAAGGTCATACTGATTCTAGAGCACTGTCTATCGGGACAAAGGGGCTCACGCTGTTCCATGTGCTCTGTATTTTATGCAGCCTAGCCTTAGAGTATTTCCCGGATCCCTTGTTTTCCTGGGGACATGACAACAGTTTATGTACACTGCTCTGAAGTTAAAGACCTGCCCAGCTTACATGTTTTTCCCTTCCTCTACCAAACATTATCTTGTTCCTTTAAACCCTGCTTAACCTTACTTTGGTTCCTGTTTCTCTACAGGGTCCATACAACAAGAGAAGTGAAAGCAGCTATTTCTGTTTCTTACCACTGCTCTGAATGGTGCCTGACTGCCTGAAAGAGAATAAGGGCCAGACATGTCCAAGAGGCTGAGTGAACCTCCAGTTCCCATTCAAAACAAAAGGAATCCTTGAACTAACACTCTGGTGCAAAATTTCTAGCCCTCATCTAGTAATTGGAGTTTTCTCTGCTGCCAGTAATGCACGGTCAGGCTGCACAGGAGCTGAACACTAAGGTTGGGATTCATCTCACTGAACATTAGCTGTCTAAAAAATTCAGGTGGTCATCTAGGCCTCCTTGGTACACAATGCAGAGAGATAGAAGGGTTCATTACACCCATTTTGTACCTATTTCAGTCTGGAACAAACTGTTCCTGGAAGGTGACTCTTTGCCTCTGTAGAGAGTAAAGACTGGCATGGGCTAGATGCTGGGCTATCAGATGGCTGGAGGTAGGTGAGAGGCATCAAAACCATCTTGAACAACTATGTTTATCTGGGTCTTTTGCCAGTCTGTGCATTTGTATCTAGGCTCTCCCAATGCTGTTACTTCCAAGGCATCCAGAGGCCTGTTAGGTGGTGCCTTCAGTGACTTCATCTCTGTCGTTTTTTGGCTGGTTTTGTTCTCTGGAAGCTACTTCAACCAGGAACATGATTCTAGAAGTGCAAAGATAATGGGTTATAGGGAGGAGAAAAAGAGGAGGTTACATCTCCCCTGTTTTTAATAGTGTCTGAAAAATGCCCCAAAGCTGCCCTTAATGGAGTAGTTCTGTGAGAAGTGTAATTGGTGACTCTTGATTTCCTACAGATTTCTGTTTACAGTTAAATTCTCTGATGTACAAATGACAATTACAGCTTCTCCTGCACTTGGGGAGGTCATAATGATCCACTCCCACATAAACTGTCTGATGTCAGCCATGAGTTCTGCCTGGGCCTTTCCTTCAGTGAAGGCATATATGGGGTATGTCTCTTCTAGAGAGCTAGACACTTTCCTGATTGGAATTGGCCTATGAGTTCAAAGATCCAGGTGGGATGGCAGAAATACAGTTTGTCTTCCAGCAAGTATAGCAAGCCTCTTAAAATCACACACACACACAAAGAATATACTGTGAAGAAGTAACTAAGAATCAAAATACTTTTTCCTCTGCACAATTTTGGATGAAAATTTTATTCACCTCTGTCTTTTTTTCCCTATTACATCACACCTTTGAAGACACAGGCCTGGCATAAGTAGGAAGATAGCAGTTGTTTTTCTTATTATTTAGATACAGAGCACCTTAAAGTACGCTAGTAACTGCTGAGTTGTGTGTAGAAGGCTTCCTGATAAAAAATTGTGNAAAAAAAAAAAAAAAAGGAGGTACTTGGAAAGATACAGGGCAATTCAGTCCTTTGAATGCTCATATCATAAAACTGAATACTAAATAATTACCATAAATGAGGCAACTAGTTCCTACACCCTCTGCAACCTGGATGACATCCTTCTGTGTCATCAAAAGAAAAGTTACTTGCACAAAACACAGTACTTACTGCCTTATCTCAAACACCTGAGCTCACACATACAAAAGGAAAAGACCAAAGTCTTCTAATTCATCTCTCTCTGCAGAGAGACAAACTACAAAGCAGGGTTTAAACTCTATTTCCTTCTCCAAAACTACTGGCACTAGGACAGGCATGTGATTTTATCCCTAAACAGGGTGTTCCTTAGGCTCTTTGCCAATTTAATTGGCTTATTCATATCCTTCCCTTCCAGATTACCTCAGGGTGATTTACATGTTGGAGGCCTATAAACACTGATGATTCAGTGCATGTAAACCAAAAACATTGTTCAGTGTCTGACAGGGTCCTCACTGGCTCTTGCCCCCAAATTAATTGTTCTTATTGGAACAACCTAACATATAATCAACCTCTGACATCATCTTAATGTTATACAGACAAAAAAAACTTCTAAAATGCAATGGGGCTAATGTAATGTGTTTTTTACCAGCGTTTCCGGGTACTCTGCAGAAGCAAGCAACCAACGAAGTTTTCAAATGGGAAGAAACAGATGCTCCCAGCCCAGCTTCTTCAGTCTACTGGCCAGTTTGAAGACTGACTTCTTCTAATTTTCCATGAATAAATTACTCAGACTGAGCTCTAAAGAAATGTAAATACAAAGACAATTTCACTTCCTCTCTCTGCAAAACATAACTTTTCTTATAGCAGTTTAACAGCTACTTAATGTGGTGCTACTTAGAATGAGCAGGTGGATTTCCAGTGAGTAAATTTCCTTCATATGTTGAAACTGAACTCTCTAGCAAGGAAATATTTTGCTGGCCAATTAAAGACAACTTTAGCTCCACCAAATACAGAAACAAGCAGAGATTTGTATTTATGAATAACTAAAAGGCTGAAAGAGGCTCATGTTGCCTTTTTGTTGATTGAAGTCTTGGACTTGCATGTATATTTTTCTTTTTGTGACATCAACAGTTTTGATAAAATGCACCAGAAAACTTTACAGAATATACTTCTTCTCCATATCTTTGGTAACAATTTAATATATTCTCACCTCAATACTCTCACAAAAAAAGTCACTCAGTTTCTCTTTGGGGGAAGATTACTACACCCCATATTGAAATAGATTCCATTTTCTCCTTACATTATAAGCCCCTGCAGTGCTTTTCCTAAGCAAGCTCCCTGCTTCTAGACCAAACCTATTACCTGCTACACAGCCACTCATGCAAATCCAGCATCCTTCCGGTAAGTTCCCATTTTGCTTTAAAAAAAAATTCTCCATGCTTAACACCCATCTTCCTAAGACTTTTTAAAACAATTTTTTTTAATCCATTTCACAGTAAGATTTCCATAATTTCTTTAGAAACCACAAGTTGCTTTGTAAGGCAGTCCTCGACATTCTGGTACTTGTTTTCTACAAGGACTTTGGCATATCAGCTGCTAATAAAGTTTGTATTCTTTAATAATAGAGTTTATGCACTTAAATACCTGCCAGAAGATGAACACATCTCCACCATTACAGCTGAAAGATTTCAAAGTCCAGTACTTTCAAACAAGCACAAATGCCTTAAAACTAGTTTCCTGGTTTGCACTGACAGTTGTGGTTACAGGTGCTATGCACTTATAAGCTCTGCTTAGATATTAAAACTTGCACACAAATTCACTCATATTTGCATTCACTGACTGTGTTTATCTATGAAAAATCTACAATATGTTTGTCATACCCACATTGAGTCTATATAACAAGTTCATACAGAAGTTCCAAGCAACATCACAGTCCACATATGTAAATGCAAGTGAACCACTGCATGAACTTTTTAATATATAATACAGGAGAGTAAACATGTAATGAAATGGTAGGAAGAACGAGGGGTGAACTCCCTAGAATTAAAGCATGTATGTACATAATTTTTATAAATGGCAAGAATGTTTCACTCCTACTGAATACTTTAAAAACATTTATACCACACACAAATGAGTAAATAAGATTCAGATCTCACAAGAAGTCCATTATAGGACTTGATCATTTAGAATATTAGAGAGGCATTGCCTAACCAAGAGAAAGAAACCCAGCCCACACTCCAGACTCACTGAAGGAAAGTGAGAGCTGGCAGCCCTGAGAATTCCTCCTCTTTCATCCACAAAGAAAAAGGATAATAAGGGTGTATGTACTCACCCCTGTCTACTTTTCACTTTCTTCACGGAAAAGAGTTACGCTGATTCAGAGCTCCAGTTGTGGCCCCAGAGAATTTTGTTCTTATACTCCCCGCACATCAAATCTCTACTTTTTAGAAAGTTCTCAAGATTTTCTCTCCCTTTCCTTAATTCAATCAATTCTAGTGACAGACGCTTCTTTGTTGCTTGTCACCAAAGTATTTTAAGCACTTTGAATCCTGCCTCATTTTATACTTGTTTCTAAAGGAGTCAGTTCTGGCCTTCAGCTCTTTGTTTTCTTTCAAAACCTCATTGAACAAGTTGTGCTCCTCTGCGTTCACTTCAAGGACACCACATTTTCTTTTGTCATGATAACTCTCACTCTGAAATGTCTTAAACAGAATCAAATGCAAAACTAAAACTATATTTTCCATTTATTCTTAATAGCACCATGATGGCTGTGTGTTTCAGATAACCATTCAAAAGGACATGCTGGGGGTAACTATGCAGAAAACGATGCTGAACCCTTGCAGCTCAGGCAAGAAAAACCTTTAGTGAATTTTATTGAGGAGTGTCCAAGTTATGGCTCTATATTCACATCAACAGGAACTGACAGCTGCAGCAGGTCTGGCCCTCTCCCCCACACCGTGCCCATGTTACCAGTGTTTTTTCTGAGACACTAAAGGTAAGCATGTGACAAGCATGAGCGTGAGTATTGTACAGAAAACCTGCTCCCGCTTCCACCCAAGTCAACAGGCAAACAAAACAGCCTAGGAGTCAGAGCTTTCCTTTCTTGACTCTTATTTAAATGTCAACCAGTGTTTTATGTGGTTGTTTATTAAACATGTGGTTGTTTATTAAAATAACACAATAATGCCCAGAGGCTCCAATTAGGACTGGGAAGACTCTGCAGGGGGATTGTGCAAAGGCGGAGGAAGGGGTGGCAGGCTGGGAACTGGAGGCTCCCCAGCAGCGAGGAGCAGGGGCTGGAAGCCGGCTGCTCTCGGCAGGTGGGAAGAGCTGCTCCCAGCGCTCCCCACCACTGCCACCAGCTCAGCCTTTTGTTCGCCTGGGAGTTTGATGTTACTTTGGTTTTCGGGTTTTATTCGTTTAGGGTTTTTTAATGTCAAGATATACAATAACCAGGAAGATACATAAAGAGGTTTTCTTCAAAGTGGCTGAGCCCGCAAAGGGGAAAAAAGAGTGCAATTAGATGTATATGCTAATTCTTATTAATTAAACCCAGAGTGCTGTGCTGGAGCTGGGCACAGGCTTTATTAGCTAATATTAAAATGAAAGGCTGATTCGTCTTCACTGAAATTTCACCTTGGCAAAGCTCTATTTGCTGTAGCGGAGTTACTCCTCACTTCACACCAATGTGAGCACAGGATCAGGCCAGGAGCCCTCAGGAAGGACTCGAAAGCTGATAAAGGACAAACAGGAGGCACACGGGGAGGACAATCCTAAGGAGCAGGGTAAGAACAAGCATGTTGCTCTTGGCAGAAAGCAACTGGCAAAAATTAATTGCGTAGTCAGTCTCTCGCTCAATTCTTTTTGTTTTATTATGAAACAGGATTTGTTTTTGTACTAGAGGAATGGGATATATTTCAGCAGAGGAATCTGAGCTAGATAGGATTTATAGCAAAAGTACATTTTATGGGGAGATTTGAATGAAGACAGCATGGACCTGGTTCACAAGATGGGCACAGTTGTCCAGGCTTAAACAAAAAAAGGCAGCATGAATTAAAAGCCCTTGGAGGAAAGCAGGAGGATGGAAGGAAGGAAGGAAGGAATCGATTAAAGTTGGGCTGGACCAGAACACTTGAGAGCAACAACACAAATCCCAAGTTAACGCAGCAGCAGAACAATGCTGGACCCTGAAGGTGAGGCCTGAACCCAAAGGGATGAACAACTCATGAAGGCCCAAGGAGGAGCACAAAAGTGGTGAGATGTTGCTGTTTGGTGAGGAAAAAAGGGGTGGAGGGTAGTGAAAACTTTATCTCCTGGAATGGGGAACAGAAAGACTCTGAATAGAGTGGAAAGAATCAGCTAACAATTCCCCAGGAGAAACTTCTAGGAAGCTGGTGGTTTATAAGCATCTTCAGGCTAGAGATGACCTAAGCCTGGGAAAGAATTTCAGAGGCAAGGTCTGAGATGGGGAAACAGGTCATTGGAAATACTTCATAGAAGAACAAACATGGCCTAAAACCAGCATTCTCAAGGGAGAGAAATGGGAGCAAATGAGCCTCAAAGATGACAGAATTACCTGTGATGGTAGAGAAAGGTCGACAAAAGGATTTGCAGCAGAAGATGGTTGTGTTCTTCTATTTTATGAACAGAAAAAGTACGCCAAGTGAGAGGTACTGTACGGTATTGGAAGAGGGGGGCAGAGAGGGGGAAGTGGAGGGATGGATCAGTCAGAGGTGGAGAAGCAGGCTAAGCAGTAGATGGGTACAGATGGTACAGTGGACACACATACCACCCGCCCACGAAACTGGGGAGCATCCCAGGGGTCAGCTGCAGAGGGAGGGAGGAGGTTTTTGAGAACAAAATGTAGTCAGATACTACCTGAAAAAAAGAGAAGGATGGAAAAGGCAGGCAAGATAGTGGCAGAGAAGCTGAACTCTTGGCAAATTATCTGTGAAAATAAGAGTTCTAATTCAAGTACTCAGTTCTTCACTGTTCTTTGAGGAAAACTTGAGTTCAATAAAAGCAAAATTTTCAGCTGGCTTCTGCTGAGTTGCCATGCAAAAATTTCCAAAGAAGCAACAAGTCTGCAATGAAAAGTGCATGCCCTTTTCTTCAATGTGCGCACTAAACTACAGAGATAGGTGTTGCAAGTGAAAAGAACGGACGGTGCCTCAAACCTTCTCCTAGACCTGACGAAATTAGTGGGAAATAGTTAATATGTCTCAGTTGTCACTGTGTGCTATACTGGTTTGTTCACTAACGCACTGGCACAGAAGAAAAAGTCTGACCTTCACTACATTTCATGCTGACACAGTTGTGTAAGCTCATGGAGGATCCGGGCTCCAGTCCACTGCAACACTGGAGAGATGTTCACAATTCTAAATGTGTGTGACTTCAGCAGCTCTTAATTCACATGTTCAGTATCGGTCACATGATTAATATTTGGCCTATAATTTTTTATATCATTCCAATTCAATGTATTTGTAGTTGACTCAGTTCTCTCCGGTTAATATGTAATACCATGCTGCTCCCTTATAATCATCTATGAAAAATTAATTGTCCTACAACGATGTAAGAACATTTTGGAAAAAATATTTCTATAAGAAGCGTAGCTTTCCTTTCTGCTAAAGAACAGTGGCAGTTTTTTTAAGATCAAGAGCAAAGCAGTATTTAGCCTGGTGCAGTGCTTCTCCAATTCAGGCAGGGAACATTATATGTGAAGTTTAAAAACATGAATTCTTTACAATAGAAAAAGGAAGGAAGGTAATAGGCATAATGTAAATGTTTGTGTATTAAAATGTTTGACAGTGGAGGGTAAGGGCATGCAGGACATGAGGATGCAAGGTATTCTTTCTTTAGGTTGCAGTAACATTTCCAGTACCTCACAACATTGCCCTCCCTAAACCCCATTACTTTTTTTGGTGAATCAACATGAGGCTGTGATTGACAACGGATGGAAAACTGCACTGATCCACGCTTCACTAGTGTTGATGCTTTCCTGAAATTGTTGAACTAACTTTAGTCAGAGCTGCAAAATTTTACTCACTGCTCCCTAATTATTCCATATCCAGGTCCATTAGCACAATTCATGCGTATACACCAGTAAGTTTAGTAATTTTCCTATTATAGCCCCAATGTGTTATTTTGAATATAGGTGAACTGACTCAAATGGGTTATCAATGCGTCACCTTCTTGCAAGTAAAAAGTTTAGTTCCACTGTAACTTCGTTGTTGCCATCTTCAACCACAAGGACTTCCTGGGTCATTCATGAGAGCCTTGTGCCACTGAAAGCAACCATACAATACAATCCTCTTTCTGAAAATATTAACCCTTATCTCAAGGCCACCTAAGCCTCACCTAAAGATTTGATTTTGTTTATTTTCACCCATACTACTGATACTGGAAGAGAGCTGTGGAAACTCATTCCTCTGGCAGCTATAAATCTTTCTCTGATTTCCAGTTTGGGTGACATAACTGAGGTCCCTTTATCAACACAGTCCACATCACTAAAATAGATCTTAAAAACCTCCTGAACTTACCTCTTTCTTGCACTTTCAGAGGAAAATCACAGACCTCAAACAGTTATTTGGTCGGGTCAGAGGAAACTGGTGTTTTGAATGCCTTTTATATTAGCAAATACACTTCTGTACTTCTGCTTGAAACACCATAGGTCTAAGAAACATATGGATCCTATTGGAGATCACTGCATACGGCAGGTCCAGACAATAATTTCTGGTACAGTTTACCAGCATAAGTCAGCAATTAAAGAAGCAGAGCTGACCTTCACTGACCTCTCCCTTTCATTCCTGTTCCTCTGTATCCTTTCCCTTTTGCCAGCACTATCTGTGTGATTCTGCAGCAAAGCAGATTAAGAAATGTATTCCATTTATCTTTTGGCCAGTTTTCCCACAATTCCTGTACTAATCCTCATTTTTTTTAACTTAACTAATCCTTTTTCACTCAGCACCACACAAACACTTCACTGAAGTCCTGACAGATAACATCCACTGCATTTTGTCCTCAAAATCAGCAACCGCAACATGTGCCTGATACATCAGTAAAAAACCTTCAGTATGTATGGCCAAATTCAAGGGGAATGACACTGCTTAAAGTGACTTTTGCTTCCTCGGGGTTGGATGGAACAAGCCCTAAAAACCAGGTCAGCTAACTGGTGGTCCCATGTTCATGAGAAACAAGCCACAACGTGAAATGTAAGGAATATGGTTAGATGACATAAAAGAAAATGAAAAGACTGTGATGTGGACCCTGTATCAAATGAGTAGGAAGTCTCAAGGAAAAGGAAGAGGAAGCAGAGTCAAGATGGTATATAAAGAGAATGAGAGGAAGACAAAAAAAAAACAACAAAACAAATGAAAAACAATGGGGGAATGGAGCAATGGCAGAGGAAGGGGAAGAAAAGAGAATGCCTAAAGACTAACATTTGGTCAACTACAATATTTCCATCACAGTCCCAAAGCAATACACTGAAAGGGTTACTTGCCCACCCCATTCAGAGCTGTAAAAAGGTCAAAAGTTGTCCTGCTTCTGGACTTGTCTTTTTAACAGGTGTCATGATTGAAGTGCAAATCCAACAAAATCTAGCACAACACCAGTTATAAATAAGCTCTCCCATTCCCAGTATTAATAAAATTTGTGGGTAATATTTATTTTAGAAATATGCTTATAATATATAATTTTAAAGGCACCCCACGTAGCACATAATAGGACACTGCAAATTGGTTATATAATAAGTAAGTAGAAGAAAGAACAATATAAACAGTGGTTTGCAGCCTTGACCCTATGGTGTTTCCTGCCACAATGAAAGTAAAAACACATGTTCCCTGACAACCATCAAGCACTTTGTCACTGCTGTTGGACATTTTGCTGCCTTAGGGCTTGTCTACGTGCAAAGCTACATTGGTTTAGCTGGGTTTAACTTGTTGCAAAGGGCTGCGTGAATTCTTATTTTGACTTAAATCAGACTGACTTACTTCAGTTTGGCTCAACAAATTAAAGGTCAGATAAAGCCTGAGTAACTCTGTTGATTAGGACAATCCTGGTTCCAATCAACTGCTTACAATTATAGTGCTGCCTGCCCTGGCAAAAACTTGCTTTCCAGTAGCTTATCTTGATGAAGTTTTGCCTGATTTCTCAGACTGTTTTAATTGACTTAAATTGTGCCTGCATGGTCCTTAGAATCTGTTGTCACGAGTTAACTGAATCTTTTCTGCTGTTGAATGGAGAATATATATATATATAATATGAAGTTCAGTGGGAAAGTGCTGGTTTTTATAAAATGTAATTTATTTTTAATACTGCACCCAAACACTGGCATGTTTCAGCACATAGATGAAGGCAAAAGCGGCTTCCTTGGTCCTGTGTGGGCACAAGGCATTCCAAACTAAACAAGCACATCATACAAATGTTGAGAGACACATGGAGTTTCCTTAAATCAAAGCCTGAAAGAACAACTTCGCCTCAGTCTTCCTGGGTGAAGTGCTTGGTAAGAATACTTCAGGCTGTTGCACAAACACAGGGAAACTTATCTGCCTAGGGAAATGTAATGGAAATGAAGAATTAAATGAATGGAAAACTAGCCATCATTATTCCAAAGAGCATCCAGAGGAGGAGTTATACCAGTACAGTAATAGTAGGACAATTACAACATTGTAATAACTTCAGTACATTTCCTGAGTCTTGTTATGCAGAAAAGAACTTGTCTTAGTTGTAGCAAGCCTTGTCAGCATCCTCCTTAACATGGAAATACTCCAAGTGCTTCCTCCATAGAGAAATAGTTAAAAGCACAAGAATCATTTTGCTATCTTCTGTAATTAGTTTTAGGCCAAAGCAAGCCAGGCAAACCGATGGCGAATTTCACCTAATTGTTCCTACATTGTCATGAGCTATCTGTCACAGAAAGCAAATTAATTACTATTTCTATTTTTGTTGGGCAGAAAGGCTCTGCTAGGTCACCCCACCACCTGAAACCCCAGTTACACAGCAGCACAGCCACACTGCCAGCACAGAGATCAGCTTCATGTTTACACTGATTCATTTTTAGAATGTTATGGCTTAATTAACAATATCAAACATAAAGCAAAAAAATTGCTTCCAAATGATAGTAAGGTTTGTTTTGTTAAATGTCATTAGGAAAAGACTATATATTTCACAAGATAATAATAAAAAAATCCCACCACAGTGTTCAAATGTTATGAGATCGTATTCCTCATTTTATCTTCCAAATCCAACCTATCTTTAAATTCACAGTTAAATTAACAGGCTTAGAGACAGAAAGGCTGAACACTACCTATATCTGGGGACTGATCAACTTCTGTTAGCTTTTCCACCGGGGTGAACCATGACACAGTTTATTTCAGTCAGGAAGCAGAACAGGAAAGAGCTCTGTTCTTCCCACAAGCAACTACGGTTCTCTGAACCTCTTCCCTCCCTGCCCTCCTTAAGCAAGAAAGGCCTTTACACAACTGCGAGGAAACCAGTTGGCGACACCGAGACAGAACTCTGGGCACGGGGAGGCCTTTTCCGGCACGTCTGTCACCTCCACCCGCTTCCTACCTCCGGCTTCTGCATGTGTTCCCTGTTCTGCCCTCACCACGGAGGCACTAAACGCACTTTGCCCCCATTTCGCATACGGCCGTCGGGGACCCGCTCGGCGCCCGGGCCGCAGCCGACCAAGACGCGGGGCCTAGCGCAGGCGACGGGGCTCTCGCCCTCTTTGTGTCTCCGGGACCCGACGGGAGCCACCCCGCTCCTTGCCCAGGGCCGCGCCGATCCCCCAGGGCAATGAGAGCGGCCGCCCTGAGGCCGAGACCTGAGCCCCGCTCCCCACGGGCGCCACCGACCCATCCACTCAGCCCCATCCTTTAACCCGCACCGCAGCCTCTGAGGGGGGATTTAAATCAGAACCCGGAAGCTGGGGCGGGCGGCGCGGAGCACGCCGAGATTTGTAGTCCCACTACCCCACGGCTCAACCGCAGGGCCGGAGCGGGAAAACCACAATTCCCCTGAGACTCTGCGGCCGCCACTGTCTCAGCAGCGCAGGCGCAGTGCGGGGGATTGGTTTTTGAATCCGCGGCGTTGTTATTGACGCCATATTGCTGGTGTGGAACGCACCGACCGGAGCGCCACTGCCGCCGCCGCCCGGGCCCCGACGCCATCGCTCGTCATCGCCCGCCCCGGAGCGGGTAGCCGGGCCAGGCCCCGCGCCCCTCGGCCCAGCTCCCGCCTCGCCACCGGTCGCGGGCGGAATCGGCCCGGCCAGAGCAGGGCGAGCGGCGAGAGCGGGGATCCAGCCGGCCGAGCCGGAGGTGCTGGGGGGGCTGGGGCCGCTCCCCAGAGAGAGGCCGACAGGGAGGCGGCGGAGGCCCTGACGCAGCTGCCCCCTCCTTTCCCTGCCGCCCTCCCTTCCCTCCCCCCCAGCCCGCCCCAGACAGCGGGGAAGGCGCCTCTGGGCAGGGCCGGCTGCTGCCACCGCCGCCGTCGTCTTCCCTGCCCCTCACTCCGAGCCCCCTTCCTCCGCCCCACCGCCGCTCCGTGCCATGGCTTGCGGCGCTACTTTGAAAAGGACTCTGGATTTCGACCCGCTGCTGAGCCCGGCGTCCCCGAAGCGGAGGCGATGTGCGCCATTGTCAGCCCCGGCCTCGGCCGCCGCCTCCTCGTCCTCCTTCGCCGCCGCCTCCCCGCAGAAGTACCTGCGCATGGAGCCCTCGCCCTTCGGAGAGGTGTCGTCCCGGCTCACCACAGGTGAGGAAAGCTGCTCCGCCGTGCTCGGCAGACCCCCATGGCGGCGGCAGCGGCGGCCGGGGCGGAGGGTAGCGGCGGGTATGGGGGTGCAGGGCGGCGGCGGCGGGGGGCACCTCGGCGGGGAGAGGGACGGCGGTTGAGGAGGGCAGGGGACCGGGGAGGCGGCCGGGGAAGGACATGGGGAGTGTTGGGTGGGTCACACGTTCCCTTCCAGCCATTTTCTGTCGGGCTGTGTGGCTGGCAGGGGCCGGGGCGATCCCTGCTCGGCTTGGCACCGCCGCGGCGGAGACACAATAGAAATGGCCGTTTGCAGCAGGAGAGGGGGAGGAGGGACG
>VYZX01028881.1:220852-257199 GCA_013401335.1 Brachypteracias leptosomus | reverse complement strand
GGAGGGCGGGGAGCGTGGCCTGTCATCAATCACCCGCAAAACGCCAGTGAGAAAAGGCAAAAGCTGATAAAACAAAGGGATAATTCCGCTCCCAGCCCTTTAATGCTTGTCATCGTCCCGGATGACCCATTCTGTGGCATCCTTAAAGTTTCGTAGGAAAACTGAGCGATGAAAGCGATTGTGTGCAAGGATGAGAGTTGCCTTTAGGGCAGATAAAATGGAATCGGACAGGCTCCTCGTCTCGGAGACGTGGGGCGAAAACTAAACCCTTTTACATTCTTAACGTGTGAGTGATGAGTCAGCCGGTGGCCCTAAAAGCTCCAGGTCTGCTTGTGTAGTTGTTGTCAAATAAAAATCAACAGAGTTCGTTTTACCAGCGAGTAGGGAGAGAAGAAAGGAATGAATCTTGGCTGGGCAAGCAGGATTGATTTGCCCTCGCTAGGGTTAGTCTAGTGGGTAGCTTCCAGTAACGCACTTAAGAGCAGTTAAGCTCGCAGCCATGTGTGGCTCTAGTGCTGAGGTATGGATCCGTGTCCTTTGTGTGCAGGAAAAAAAGCCCTCTGCAGTTGTTGCAGCTGGATTCCGTCTTGTGTTAGCTTCGGTATCCCCTTTTATACAAAAATTGGCCCCGGATTACTGCTAGTATTACCAAGCAATAAGTTTGAATGTGTTTTCAAATTGCCATCTCCCACATGTAGGACAATACCTTGTTTCAATATTCTTCGTTCTGAAAACTGTATGGTAGAATACATTTTTTTTTCAGGTTTTAATTAAGTAATTAAAAAAAATGTTATGGAGGAAATATATAGAGGGCATATGAAGTCCTTAAATTTGGCATCATTACCTTGATATTTTTTTGAATCTCTAGGAAAAGATCTTGAATGAGTCAGCGGTCTGGGATGAGAGTTGTGATGGATGGCACTCCCTGGTACAGTGAGGCATTACATGTACTTCGAGATAGATGATTAAAACGAATTAATTTGATTCTTTTTAGAAGATAAATATTGCTTTATTGCAAAGATTTCTTTTGGCTTATTTTTTTGGGATTTTGAGAGCTTAGGTTATGAATATTTAATGTAAATATTGTCTGACCAGTAAATGTGTGTTGCTGAAAGGAGACAAATCAATAACATTTTCAGCAGAGATAACCTACAGCAGTATTAGAGGTAATAACTAAACTCCTATCTTCATGATTCTGAAGGTTTTAAAAACTAAATGTTACTGAAGGTGAGCAAATAGAGGCCTCTTCTTCTCTTGAGAAAATCAGAGGTTCAGGTGGTAATCCATGTGAAATGATGATAAATCTATGTGAAAAGGTGGTTCTGTACTGACAAAGGTGTGTTTTGTGTAAGCCATTTGTATCATATAATGAAAAGCGAAGGACAGTAATTCAAAATGTCTCTTACAGCACTTGAATGCTCCTGAGCAAAACTTGAAGCATTTATAAATTGTGCATATTTACATGGGTTTTGCTTAAAAGCTCCCGCTGTCATTTCTGTTACAAGAAAAAATCTTTTTATGGTTCTAGTGCAAATGTGACTGTTAAGCACCTTACTTAGTTTTTACTTTCTGTTGAATTTAAAAGCATTATGACGTGTATATTTCATTTTGACCCATCAGCAAACAAAATAGAGCTTATCACTTTCCACTTGAAAGATTGTATGGAATTCATCTCATCTAATTTTGTAAATGTAGATCTGACCTAATAATTTGTGGGTTTCTTGATAGTTGGTTGGAAGAAACAGATGGTTTATTCTAGAGGTCTGATTTAGGATGAGGCAGACTGTGCTGTGGAAATATATATTGCTTTCCATCGACTGTAAAATGAACTTACATGACCATTCTTGATGTAGAAGTCTACATTTGGGTCAGATAAATCTTGCTCTGTGTGTGAAAAGAATTCCAGTCTGACTTTAAAAGTGTTCCCAACTGAGTCACTGTTTTGTTTGGTTTATATATTGGGAAATTTAGTAACAATATCCAGAATTGTGTTGACTTCATTTATGGTTTTCTCAGTGTGTTACTGTAATGTTTAGGTTTCTGGCATTTAAAATTGAGACACTTTTTAATGAAAATTAATGGTCATCCTGAAATCAGAGCTCTGTATATAAAACCTGATGCTGGTACTTTATTTGAAGTTCACGCTTAAGCATTTGTCTTCTGTCTGATACTCTGTTCTGGTGGTGTTTAACTTCACCCAATGGAGATTATATCAGCACCAGAACTTCTTACAACATGGTTAATCATTTTTTAAAAATGAATTAACTGGAAGAAGAGTATAGGTTGATTCAGGGGAGTGCTGAGAACTAAGAATACAGTGTGGTAGTCAGACGAGAAAACAGCTGTCTTTATAGAGTGGTCATAGACAAATAAACGATATGTCTGTTTGAGAGAGGGTAGGCTTATTCAAGACGAAATTTATCTCTCACAAGAGTGTTTTAATATTTTGTGGTTATTTGAACAGCTGTTAGGTCACTTCCAGTTTCTCAATGAATTTGGCAGCCAATCTGTAATTGTGGCTTTTTGGTCTATACTTTCTTTGGAATTGTGCTTACTGGCTTGAGCATACTCCGAGTATGTTTGCTAATTTTTGAATACCATTGTTTGCACCTAGAATTACATTTTTCAATCTGTGTTCACTATAATCAGTGCAGAATGTACCTGCCTGGTTCAGTTTTGGAAGAGTGGCTCCTCTAAGAAGTTTTCTTCTGCTTGAATACTTCAGATGAGTTTTACTTTCATGTAAGCTATAAATGAGGCTGTTCTGCATCATCAGAAAAACTGCACTTGAGTTTGGATGCCTGTACATCACGTTGCATCTGGATGCATTGCACATGTTCAGTTTCCTCAGAAGTCCTAAGGGTCCTGTCCTGTTCCAAATCTGTTGAACAAATTCTGGAGGGTGAAAGGAGGAAGCAGTGGAAGTATTTTTTTTCTGTTCTCTGCTGGATTTCTCAGAACTGTTGTTAGTTGCAGTTTTACACTGATGAAATACTATATTCTGGGCAAAATTTTGAATAAAGTGGTTGTTTTTTAAATTCAAAGGCAGGTCAGTGTTGGAAAGACCACATGTCTGGGTGTTCCTACAGTGGGAAATACAAGCCAAAGAAATGGAGGAAGGAGAGCCAGTGTTGACCTTAGAGATTTAAATCTGGTAATTCCTGGTACATAGTAACTGAGAAGACAAACTTCCATACTCCTCATCCAAAATCAGAGATGAACTTGCAGTTAGAACTTTGTGGAATTGAAAAGAATGCTGAATTTAAAAATGTTTTGTGAAATTGCTTAAAAATGTACAGTTTTGTATCTGCACGTGCAGTTTTTCCTCCCATCTGAAGTATTCATCTCTCTCAACACTTCCTCAGCAACTAACTAATGTTGCAAACCAAAAATTGTAGTGGGTGGAGTTGTTGAGAACAGTCCTTCAACTGAGGTCAGCTTGGTTGCAGTCCAAGCAGAGATAATGTCAAAAGTTTGACAGAATATGGAAAGTATCGAATTTATGCAGTGGTGATGAGTGTGCATAATTGGTATTTGTCACTCTAATGGTAATTGTATGACAAATGTCTCTCGTTAAAGATGGCAAATGGAACTGGTTTGAATCCCTCTCTCATGAGGGACTTTTTACAAACAGAAGGGTAGATAAATTTGTCTTTAATGTATATCTTTTTATATCCCAGAATAATTGGGGAAAAAAAATTAACACAAATTTTCAAAGTTAATGCAAGAAAATTACCATTTTGAGTAGGAAGAACTGTTAGTCTTCCCTATAGGCTGTCCTCCTGTGACCTTTTGGTTGCCCTCTTGAGCAAACTTAACTGCTGTCTGGAACTTGGTCAAATAGTGGCCAGGTTTGGCTTTTAAGTGAACAGATCTAGTGGTTTAGAGTGTGACATATTAGTAGTGCTGTGTCTCTTTCTGCTTAATTTCTGTTTTGTTAACATTTATCCACATGTGTATTTATTGCTAAATTATCTTGGTGAGATGCCAAGTTTCTCATTGTGTTCCAGTATTGCAGAAATCATTAGGATTTTAAAAACCAAAACATTCCCACCCCTTTAAAAAAAAAAAAGGCACATAAAGCACATAATGGATGCATCTGGACTTGATAATTTATATGAGAAATTTCTATATAGATGCCTGTGGTGACTATAAATGTTAAATACCCCTGGTTGTAGATGTCATAAAATGTTGAAGCAGTTTTTTGTTTCAGTTGCAAGTCTGATAAATGCAATGTGACACTTTTTTATGTGAAGAGAAAGATCTAATTGCTGTGTCTAATACATTTTGCATTGCTTGATTTAATTTTCATTCCTCAACCCCTTGATCAGGAGAACTGGGATTTCCTGAAATAACACATTTGCAGAATGATCTGATGCCTATGTGAGCATCCAGCTTATTGTGGGAGAACCAGCACCTTCATCAGCCTGAGACCTTGAGTAATTGGATCTGGTGAGGTGACCGCAGAGCCCTGTGCCACAGAGTCCATTACAAGCTGCTTCTGTCTGTTCTGTAGCTGTAGACACTGGCTGGGGAGTGTCAGTGTGTACCCATTATCAGTGTTCTCTCTTGCTTAGAGCATGCTCCTCTGAGGTGAGCATGATCTCCAAAAGTATACATTCTGTTACTGAAATCTAACAGACCATGCCTAATTAAGGAATTTAACTGGAGTGACTGATGTGCGTGACCAGAGTGAGAGGAATATCTGTATTATTTTAATTTCTGTCTGTGCCCATGGATTCCCTGATTAAGCAGATGCAAAAAGTGAAGAATGCTGTTATCCATTGCTCTGCTGCAGTGCTGCCCTTAGGGGGAAGCTGGCTTCTGAAAATAACGTTGTATATCAGTAGTCTTGTGGGAAGACCAAAACTGAGAATGCAGTAGCATCAGCTAGATGTTGAATAAGGGTGATAACCTAATGGAATCGTTATAAATTTGAACTAGGACAGTGAAGCAGTTTTGCTTTAAGAGGAGCTGAAATCCCTGAAAATGTATGCAGTTGACATCAGGATAGCATTTGATTGATTTACTTAGAAGAAATCTCAGGCACGGTTCAGGTTTGAATGCATATGTTGAATGGTGACACTGCAAGCTGAAACCTGAGCTTTAGGTTCCATTTCAGGCCAGGAAAACGGCTGCTCTGATTTCAGCCTATTGAGTCACCTTCCTACATGTTTTGCCAAAGTTTCCTTCAGCTTAATGAGAGAAGTCAGGAACTGAGAGATCATTAGTTTAAAAATCAAGGGGGGAAAAAAAAAAAAAAAATCCTTCAGGGGAAAGAATCAGCACCTTCATAGTTGATAAGCAGTTATTAAAATGGAGAAAATATTTGTTTGCCATGTTACCTTTTCAAGTTGAACTGCCGTTTCCCTTGTACATAATTTCTAGGTAATTACAGGTCAGGGTGAAGTAATTAGATGACAGAACTTTGAAAAATAATAACTTGCCTTTTTATCAAGCATTAAAGGAAGCAAGAAGACATCACTCCTTGGAAATGAGTATTTGGCTTTGTAATTCATTAGTGTGGCAGATCATATTTCACATGTCAAACTTGAATTCTGATTTACTGCCTTCATGTTTCATCCTCTCTTCATTGGGTGTGAAAGCAGCTGAAATGTGAAATCTTGGTTCCCCATTCTCAGATTCTGTCATGATGTCCTTCATCTTAATGCAGTATTTCATGAGCCTCTGTACTCAATTTCACACTCTTAGTATGCAGAGCTCTAGATAAAAAAAAGAGTCTGTGCATTTCATTATATTCAGGTGTATTTGACTGAATCCCTTGTGCCTTTAG
Organism: Brachypteracias leptosomus; assembly: GCA_013401335.1. Classification (NCBI taxonomy): domain Eukaryota; kingdom Metazoa; phylum Chordata; class Aves; order Coraciiformes; family Brachypteraciidae; genus Brachypteracias; species Brachypteracias leptosomus. Next base: position 251,405 of record VYZX01028881.1, on the reverse strand, counting down.
TGGTCATGGTGAAACAGTCGCAGTCTTTGTTTGTCATTCTTTATCTTAGCCTTGAACCTGAAGGAGAAGAAGGGGGCATAGGATACAGTCTTGCATAACTGCCTGGGATTCACAGTCATCTTGAACTTGAAAGGTCATTTATGAAATACTAACTCATTTCAGTGTGTAGCAGTGTGGCTTTTGCTTGCTACTAACCTAGATTAAGCAAGCCGAACTTTCACTTTCAGCTTCTCTGCCTGGTGTTTCCCGTTAACTAGCCCTGTGCCTTCAGAGGGGTACCTCTGACCAGTAGGAAACAATCAGCACAGGGGATACAGTGAAATTAAAGAGAAGCTGAGGGTAGGCCTCAGTGATAGATTTTGATCATCTTAAATATATTCCTTTTGTCATCTCATAAATGAAATTATTGTCTGATTTTAACTTAAGCACTGATAAGATGGATGCAAGTCTTTAGTGATATTTCAAATAATATATATGATTCAAGTTCTCACTTCAGTTTTATAGTCTTAAAAAAGCTCATTTAGATTAGATTTTCTTTAATAACTGCACTTCCATACTCTAGGTTTTTATATATAAAATAATTTGTTAATTAAAATGCATGTCATTGAAAAATACAGTTTGGGCCTCCACATTGAGTCACACATGAAAAATACTGTCCTGTGTTTGACTCCAGTGAAATGCACATTTTAATTCAATTGTCAACTGTAGAGATGATAGAGCTAATTTTCTTAACCTCCTTTACTTCCAACTGAACTTGAAAGGGCAGGAAGGTTTTCTGGAAGCAAAACTAGGTTGGAGAATGAGATCTGCTAACTCCAGGCTTTAACTGGGACAGATTTTTAAATGGCTTTACAGCCATCTACATCTACATGCCATGTAGATGTTGTTCAGAAGTTGCCTGGCTTGCAACTGCCTTAATATTTCATGGCTTCTTTTCAAGTGCTGAGGTGCTATAATGACTGTTTTGAACAGAATCTGTTTGTTCATCAAATGTATTTTTGTGGATTTATTAAGCAAAACTGTTAGTGCCAGAAGTAACTTGGTGCATTTAAGCATCTTTTACTTTCTTAGATTGTTAAAAAAGTCAAAATAAATAATTCAATTTCGCATCCAGATTTTCATTTAAAGCCAGTCATAAATATTTTCAGGCTTACATTTCACTTCACAGTGAAATGTTTAAAGTCAAGGGTTTGTTTAAAGTCAAAGATTTTATGCCACTGTATGGTAATAAAAATGTCTACTCAGTCTTCACTGCTGAAAAAATGTGCCTGCTTAATTGGGAGCGTTCCAAGTCTGATCATTCATGTGAAAGGTCATTGAACGGTTTGGTTCCATGATAAACTTGTGTTTTTTGACTGTTAATCTCCCTTTTACAAATGGTGGAAATCAAGAAGTATGAGACAAGCCATTCTCTTGGTCATCTTGCCTACTAACAGCACAGTATTGAGTCGAGCTTGTGGTCCAGTTCTCTGTGCTGAGCAGCAGTGCCTTAAAGCTCCTAAGTTAGGCTAAAGAGAGGGATACCCATTACCAAACTGGGTTATGCACCTGCTCAAGAAGTGTTCAGTCGGGACTTCAGATTTCAGGCTTTTGTCTCCTGGTGGCTGTTGGCAATGTGTCACAGAATGTTAGGGATTGGAAGGGCCCTCGAAAGATCATCTAGTCCAATCCCCCTCCCCCCCCCTGTGTCGACAGTGTATTGCTATATTTAAATAGTCTCCTCCTCCATCCCACTTGGTTCTGTGTTATAACTTTACTTGAAGTTACAGTAATGCAACTGTCAAATTGCTTTTGTCCAGACGTGGATCTCCCAACATATCTGTCAGTAGCCTTTCTTGAAATTTTTCATTTTTGGAGCAAGATTTGAAGATGGCAATTTTAATAGTGTTGCCATATTAGAAGTAGATGAAATTACTCTAATATCAGAGACTTTTGTGTCCACAATTCAGTATAATTTGGAATGGAATCATGTATCCTTGGTGCACAGATTTGTTACTGTTTTCCCAAAGTCAGTACCTGTTTTCACTGCTTCCCTTCCCTGTCCTCATTGTCGGTGTCTGTCCATCTGCCTGACCCCATGTTGCTTTTACTCCTATTCTGGCTGATGTTTTAACTTTTTCTCTGAATTATTCCCTGTTGAATTTGCAGGAATTGCTGGAGCTGGAGGAAACCTGATTGATAATTGTTGTTTCAACTCTTGCAGTTTTATCCATTGACCAGAGTCTATTTAGGGGTTGGTTTTTTTTCCTCTTAATGATTCTGATGGTTAGTGTGGTTTGAAAATGTTTCTGCAGAAAGATTTTTATCAAAGTTGTTACACTCAAAATTTGGCTCATGTTTTTGCAGTTCATATGGAATTTGGAAAGTATGCTTAAGACCAAGTAGTTGTAGTCAAGGATGCATGTGATCTTTTACATTCTTCAGTTAATGTAAATACAGTGTGAATGTTTGCCGTCATGTTTCTCATAGACACACTTTAGGATAGATGTTATCTTAGAAGCTAATTTCATTCCCACTCAAAATGATGCCTTATTACTTTAACTAGGATAGCACTTGATTCTGAGGAAGAGTTTTGTTTTTCCACCATAATGCTGTTGAGTAAAACCATTGCAGGGCTGTTCTCTGACTGATGCAGTGTGTATGCACGTGACATATTCTACATGGAATTCTATTTAATTTTGGAAGCCTGACTGCATCTTGGCTTAACCTGGTTTATGTATTTCTGTACCATGCTGGAGTGTAGTATGTATCTTGTCCTACAAAAAGTATGACTCCTCTAGCCACCCTTGAGTACTTTTTCCCACTTTCTTATAGTTTCATTCTCTTTAATTTCCTTACTGTGCTTCTTTATTGCGTCTTCTGCATTTGCTGCTTCTTTGAACCAAGTTATTGATCTCCCTTTGCAGAGTTGAAAATTTGTACAAGGCATGGGACCGAAAATTTATAAACTACAAGGCCTTAATGGAGAAAATGCTTAATGGAAAAAATTTTCAAATGATGGTATTTCTGTTGACTGGGAGCAGTTTCCTCTCTTATAAATTAGAAGCCTCCAGACTGACTTATAGAATTGAAGAACCACCGCAATCATTAAACCTCTGAACAAGGAGTTGGCAAATGTTTGCTTCTGTTTGGTCTAGCAAAGGCTTCATCCACTCACTGAATAACCTAGTGGCTGAAGTTACTTGCTTCACATGGTTGCTCCCTAGAAAATGCTCAAATATGGAACCTCGGTAGCATTTGAAGTTTGACTGAAGTTTGAAGGACTGTTCCCTTGCAACTCTGACATGATTACATCAGTTTGTATGTACTTGAGTTTTGGAAAGCTGACTTTGCCGAAAGTTTGGAAGTGTCAGTGGAAGCTGATCCTGTAGGGATTTTTTTTTTAAATGCATTTGAGCTTTTGGAAGTAAGAGTTCTCATAAAAGAGGGTCTTCGGAAGTCTTTTTCTGTGAAGGTTTCCTGTAAAAAATAGAAGATGGCTTTTTCTTTTTTTAAAATATTTTACATTGCCAGAGGATATGCAGTTAGGGCACTAATGTACCTGAAAGCCTTTTGGTACATGAAATTTCAAAGAGAAGGCACACAGGACTGATAGTTGTATTGCAAGGATTACTGTTTCCCTTGCAATTCTACAATGAAGGTGAGATTATTAAAAGCACTTGGTGTATTTTATTCAGTGCAATCAAATGCTGAATTGCATATTCCTGTACTCCTTTAAAAGAGACATTGATCCATCCATTGCGTTTATTTGTATAGATCTGAGGCTGTCAGAAATGTGGAAGGCTTTTGTATTTTGCCTGTTGGTTTCCAATTCTTTGAGATTTTAAGCAGCAGTTGCTTTATGCATATTCTGGCCAGACTTTTCAGTGGTGCCCAGTGACAGGACAAGAGGTAACAAGCACAAACTTGAACGTAGGAAGTTCCATCTAAACATGAGGAGGAGCTTCTTTTCTGTGAGGGTGATGGAGCACTGGAACAGGCTGCCCAGAGAGGTTGTGGAGTCTCCATCTCTGGGGGTGCTCAAAACCTGCCTGTATGCGGTCCTGTGCAACCTGCTTTAGGTGAAGCTGCTCTGGCAGGGGGGTTGGACTAGGTGGTCTCCAGAGGTCCCTTCCAGCCTCTGTGGTTCAGTCTGAATTGTGTTTTCCTCTCCACTTGACCTATATGCCAGTAACTGTACAGACAGGAATGGTATTTCATGTACATGTTCTATTCTGAAGTCTTTTGTTGCGCTTAACTGGATGAATGATAAACGCTGTCTGGGGAAACAAAGCTGATTGCAAATTCAGTGTTTGGAGGGAAGATGATGAATACCAGTAGAAGTTCTGTAGCCTAGTTTTTCTCCATGCAGATTGTATACTTGATAGTTCTAAATTTTAACCTTATGCTGTTTTATTTTTGTTAGAAATACTCTTGCACTGATGCCTGACCTTAACAAACAACATTTTTGCTAGTGTCCTTCTGGTGAAAACCTTCTGGAGTTACCTCCTTTTAGTTATTTTCATTGTTTGTGTCTTGGGTAACATGGTGGATTTTGCAGGCCACGTTTTAAGAGTCTAGCTTTTATCATCTGTTAATTATCTACAATGTTTGGTGTTTGAGTCGAAATAAGTGAAATGCTGAAAGGTAATTATTTTAGGCTTATTTTTTTATTGTGTTTTTTTAGAACAAATTCTGTACAACATAAAACAGGAGTACAAACGCATGCAGAAGAGGAGACACTTAGAAAATAGCTTCCAGCAGACAGATCCTTGTTGTTCTACTGATGCACAGCCACATGCATTTCTCCTTACTGGACCAGCTTTGCCAGGTATCCAAAAAATTCTGTGTAATTCTGTTATGTGTTTTTAGAGTCTGTGTAAATAGTTTTCCTACTTACTTGGTGGTTTATGTCACCTTCTCACTAGTTACTGTTGTGCTTTTTTGGCAGTAAATTCTATGTAATTCTGCTGTATGTTGGTAAACTCTGAGTAAATACTTTTCGCTGGTTATCTGGTGGTTTATGGCATGTTCTCACCAGTTGCTTTTTTTGGCAGTACTAGCATTGATCAGGAAGATTGTAGCTTCTCATTTTGAGAATCAGTAGGACACAAAGCTTGCATTGTTTTCAAGAGACCATCCTGCATACCCTGCCACTGATATTGTAATAAGCTTTTGCCAAGCTAGAAACTTAAATTTGTAAATGGCAACTGCCATGTAAATGGCGTTCACAGTGTTTATGTAACACTCTTGATGTTTTTATACCTGTGTATGTTGTCCATTGTAAATGGCTTCATTTTGAGTGTTCAGTTTTACTTTGATAGTAACTAGAAGTGTTCAAGTGGCAGAGAAAGACTTGTACAGATGTGTTGTAAAGTTCCTTTAGTGTAAAAGTTGTGAAGAAAACTGATTATAAAAATGGTTCTGAACTACTCGTAAAATGGTATGCCTGAATACTTAATTTTAGGTACTTCATCTGCGGCATCATCACCATTGAAAAAAGAACAGCCCCTGTTTACTCTCAGACAAGTTGGAATGATCTGTGAACGTTTGCTGAAAGAACGTGAAGAGAAAATCCGTGAAGAGTATGAAGAAATTTTGACCACAAAACTTGCAGGTATATTATAGTTCAAAACAATCTGTTAGGATGAGTTTGAAAGCTTAAAACTGTTTCCTTGGTTTTGTGTTACACTTTTTTTTTTTCCCTGACCTAAACTGATAAAGGAATGAGCTTGCATACAGGACAGGAAAAAAAGATGTGTAGGCTCTTTGAGAGGTTTTCTCTCCTGTGCTGCCTTGGATAGAAACTATGACGGCTGGGTATTACTGATCAATGGAAACAGTGGTTTTATTGCAGATAGAACTTTCTCTTGTTATCATGTCTGAATTGATCATTTCCCCCTATTTTTTTTGCCAGAAAGACTTTTTATTCTACTGGCTTAAGAACTCTTTGTGAAGGACCTTTTTTTCCTGCTTGGGAACTGACTTCTTTTTTCTGGAATTTGGCAAGATGACAGTACCTAAGATTTCCCTTTCTCTTCCCACTGCTTACCATTACACTGCTGCCAGTGGTGTTTGGTAGATGCCTTAGCATCAGTGGTTCATCTGCATTTCTGATGCTCTGTGTTGAATTGTTGTATTTCATACCATTCAGCTGATATTTTTGGCGCCTGATGCCAACTTGTCTTACTATAAGGATCATGTTAGTGACAGCATTGTAAATATGGTCTTTCTTTGGTTGTTGAAGTCCTCTTCTAAGCCTCTTGCTAGCATTTGAGTACCTAAATTCTGGTGCAGTCAGAGGTAGTGCCTTCACAGTATGATCCAGTGTCTAATTTAATACTTAGTGTAATGATAATGAACATCTGAGTATGCTCTTTGGCAACAAACCTGCTTGTTAATACCTACAGCTGTTCTGCTCCCCACCTGAAAACACATCAGAATTAAATTTGCAGATCTCTTCAAGTGTGGGAATAAAACCTTCTACAGGCATGCCCATGCAGAAGGTCACCAGACTGATGTTAGGTTTGTGGGTTCATGTGACAGTATTGTCTCTGCACCTGAGCCTCTGTTCCTTTTCTGTGCTTGCTGATCTGACATTGCTGTAGATACAAGTCCCTCTTAAATCTACATCTATTGAAAATTATAACTAGAGCCCTAAATACTCTGTTGCTTTGGGTCTAAGGTTCCATTTCTGTGTTTTTCTTCTTAATGTGCTTCAAACTGGTGAGTTAGGACTCTGGAGAACTTTTTTCTTCTAATTTATGTATGTTAGGGATTGCATCATTTCTTGAATTCTCTTAAATGCGTTTCAGTTAGCAGTGATCATAATAACCATCTGAAGACCAGGCATATTTACATTTGTTCTTTACAAGCAGGAGCCCCTCTGGCAAGTTCCTTACATGTGTTCCATCTGCCAGTCCTAAAGGAAAGGTTTTTGGTTTTGGGAAGGGAGGGCAGTGTTTTTTGTTTGAGAGGTTGTGGTTTACAGAGGGATGAGTTCTTAAGATGGTGGTCACTAGAAGAGCTATTAAAAGGGTCACGTTACTGCATCCCATGTATCAAGCGAATACATTTTCAGCATCATATGGGAATTTAGAGAGACTGCCAAAAGAATTTATAAATACCTTGCATAGAAGGCTAGTTAGGTTTTTCTGCTGACAGAATGATTATATCCTTTTCTAAACTTCATACAGTAAGGTGATACTCATTCTTACAAACCAGTGAAGTCAATGGAAACATAGGTGGAAATTCTGTAATAAATCTCAATTGAATAGCTTCTTTCAGGAGACTTAACTGAATGTCTGATCTCAGGTATTTTCCTCTTTCCTTTCTGAATCACAATTTTCTTGTAGGTAGTTAGCCAGATACTGCCTTATTCTTCTTCCATGTTCTTTGTGACCAGAGTTGCCTTTCATGCAGCATGTTTAGTAAATGGAAAATTCAGATCGCTATAATGCCCTAATTTCCCCTCCTGCCTGTGTTACCTGAAACTGCTGTGTTGGCATAAACTTGAGTTTGCAAGATCCTTTACAGATTTTAAAGCCAGAGAGAGAGTGTAAGGGGCTAAGTGAAACTTTAGCTTGAAAGGTTTTCTAGAATCTCTGAAAACTGGGTTTTGAAACTAAAGGTCAAGTCATAGATCATAGTAACCATATTTGTGTCCGTGCCATTTAGCCACCTTTTGACTTAAAATATAATTAGAACATACACAACATGGGATGTCAGTGGTGTAAGTATCTCTACAAGCATTCACTTAAATTTTCAAACAGTTCGCTGTAGGTTGCTCTTATCTTTGGATTGCTTAACTTTCCAAATCAGAATGCCACAAGGAAGGGAGTTTTTAGTAACCATGGTTTCTTTAAATTTCCAGAGCCATAGTTTTAACAACGATGGTGCTCCAAAGCAACTTTATATTGTGACTTTTAAACTTTTAAAGAAGACAGCTTGCAAGTTGGTTTCTGGCCTTTAATACATACTTTTAGGAAAAGTTCTAGTTGGTGTTATTTTTGGAAATAGTTTCTGGGCAACAGATCCTTCAATCTGCTCTTTGTGTTATTTTGTTGTTTGGCTAGGATCCTCACACGGCTGCTGAAAAGCTGTCAGTCAGAACTGCAGTGAAATAGAGGTCCTGCTTGTGGGCAGAGGGGAACTGGCTGCCGTGACCCTGGGCCCCTCCAGTCAGGGATGAATGCTCTTAGATCTTTGGGTCAGGTCCATACTTGGGGCTGCTGCTGCACTACTTGCTGATTACTGATACCCTGTTTACTTCAAAGGTGAAGCTCATCCCTGCAAGAGGATGGGGACTTTAATGGGGCAAACCTGTGGGACTAGGAACCACTACAAATCTAACTGCATTTTTGGTTGAAGATTGCCTTCTTTGACCTTGCCCTTTTCTCAGAACACCCCACATTGCTGCACATGTATTTTTCCACAAGGGAGGAAGGGGAATGGAGAGGAGCGGCATCTGGTAGATATTACTCTCCTTGTTCAATTTCCTAATTCTGAAAGGTGATATCCTGATGATGAGTGCAGTATTAAAACTGGATAAAATATTGCGAGTGTATTTGTATGTATGTGTGTATAGAAAGAATAATCTTTCTGGGAAATAACAGTGCTTAGTTTAAAGCCGAATTAATACGTTCAATATCTAAATTCCATTTCAGATTACACAGTAGCTACTTTCATGAAGTTCACAGTCAACTGTATTTCTGCTATTGTGGCTGCTTTTGGAAGTAGTCAAGAGTTAGTCACTTAACATTTCATCCTTTTAGTTTGTTGTTTGCTTTTGATTTTCTGGTGATCACCAAAAAGAATTTCTAACTCCATAGCAAGTCCCTTTCCTGTACTTTTGTGTTTCCATTTCATTAAATTAATTTTCTTACATCTGATAATGATAGGAGCAGAGAGAAGTTGTTTCCAGCTCTGACCTTAATGCCACATTTGCATAACTACTCTGCCCCCATTATGGATCTGTGAAATGGGCACACCTGGTTACTTCAAAAGATGGTGTCTGATGCTTTAGCAGGTGTTGGGTATATAGAGGTCTTCGTGTATGTGCAGCATTGTTTCCCTTTGCAAGGGAAAGTATTTTAATTAAGGGGACGTGCTTCATTGTTGTTCTAGGGGATGAAAAGGAAATGGCAGCTACGAACTGTGTGAAGTCAGTTAAAACTACTCTTAGTGGATGCGTGTTTAAGTTACGTGATTTGTATGTGCAAAAAAAGTAGCCTTGAGTATTTTTCAGCTTGGGTTAAACTTGACATACTCACACTCCTAATGCTTCATACTTGCAGAACAATACGACGCATTTGTGAAGTTCACGCATGATCAAATCATGCGACGATATGGAGAACAGCCTGCCAGTTGTGAGTATCTATTTCTTCTGGTTCCTGTAGCAGCATTAAATTACCAAATGCTCAATAATTTAAATGGCTGTTGTTTGTTGTTAAGCTCTAGCAAGTTAAAATACTTGAAATTGGTAATATAGAAGATGGAAGTTGAAAGGAAGATGTGAGATAAAACGCAGCTTTTGTTGAAAACATCTAGAGCTGTCTCCCATAATGTGCTGGGGTTTTGTTTTTGAAGCAGGTTTTGATTCTGCCATAGCAGATAAGTGATAGAGCTGGCATTTAACTCCATCACTAACTCTTGTTTTGTTTTCTCTTTCCAGACGTTTCATGAATCACACTCTCTGCATATGTGGGCTGCCCTATACACCCTGTTTTATTGTTGCAAGCTGTCCCAGTAAAGACTTGCAGCAATGCCATATTTTTTTCCCCCTGTGAACACAGGTTATTTCAAGCTTTTGTCAGTGGCAACCACTCTTATGCAGCAACTGGTTTTGGAGTGCTCCCTGATGTCAGTACCACCTGGATGTGGACCTTTGCTACCTGTAATAATACCAGTGGCCTCATTTGCTGTATCATTACAATTTGGCTTCTTATGTTAATGAGTTTGAAAAAGTAAAGGATTAAAGCTGGTGTTCTAGAAGTTGCCCTTCACTGGTTGTGTAAATAAAAATGTAGAATGACACTTCTGACTGAAGTTAGTGTGGTTTTCATAACTGTGCACTACAACGAAGCTGTAATCACAGTTAAGTTAGAATGTAATCCCAGGACAATTTTAAGCAAATAGCCCACAGTACTGCCTGTGAAATAGTGAAGGAGGGCATTTCTGTATTCCATGACTTTTTTGGGGGTTAAGAATGGGTTTATATGATTTCTCAATTTTTTTGTAGTTTTTATTTATTCTATCAGTCTTTAACAAATGTTTATTGCTGCAATTTTTCAGTGTATCATTGTTTTACTGCCCTTGTAGTACTGGAATTTAGTTGGAAGAATAAAACATTTACTTCTAATCTGTTTGGTTTTAATATGCAGGTGGAACTTTTGCTGTGTATGAATAAACTTAAATCTGAGTGTTTAAATGAAAACTTTATTGCCTAGCAATAGTGGGCAGGTCAGAAGTTTAGATCAGGAGGAGGAGGTGGCTGAAAATCTCAGGTAATTAAATTTGTCAGGGCAAAGAAATCATCCTTAGATTGACTGTTTTGTTTCCTGTTGTGGAAGCAGGTTTGGTACAGAAGTGACAAATTTGGCTTAACTTGCTGTAGCTGATTCAAAGAGCTGCGCCTGTTTTCCCTCAGATTTAAATGACACATCAAAGGAAATCTGCTCATAAGAGAATGTAGGGGCTTGCACCACAACCTGGAGCTACGTAGGCATTGGAAGAGCTAAAGGTGTGTAACCTTTGTGTTCAGGGTCGAGGAGGTGGTTGTTGGATGCATTGAGCAGTTCCCAGGCTGCTATGTCGGTGCTGGCTGCTGCCCCCTGTGCGGTTCTGAGTCATGGTGTGAATTAGTGAGAAGTTTCTACATGGCAAGTCCAGGTCTCCGTGCCTGTGGAGCAGAGGTGCTGCTTACCAAAGGACTTGGGTTATCTGCTTTGGGGACTTTATAGCAGCTGCAAAGTAATTCTTTGGTTATAAACTGCTGTCTTCTCTAACTTACTGTCAGCTCCTGGTTAAGTGTGAGTCTGTTACATCATAGATCTTTGTACCATTTCAAATTTAGTTGAAATGTTATTAAAACTTGAGCTGGTAGATGCAGGCATTAACCAGCTCCTGGTGATGCTTGCAGTATCAGAGAGGCCACGTGATGAGCTTTAGTTCTTAGTGGACTTCTATTCAATCAGTAGTGAGATTACATCTTCAGACTTAGGCACATTGCCAAGGTATTTTCTGCTCACTAACACCAATCTTTCCTAAATATTTGGGTTCCTTTTACTATATTTTCAGAATTTCAGAACTGGGAAATCTCTGCCAGACTCTCCTCTTGGGTCTTGCTACTGAAGATAAAGACAAAACTATGAAGGGTTGTAATTTCTGTTCTCTACCTCAGGGTTCTCTATCCCTTGCCTTCCTGCTCATTGTTTTTTGACCTTTTATTGTTAACTTACCCAGGGTAGGAAAACCACTTCTTCTAGGTGGACCGTTACCCAAATTCGAGTATCCTGATACATATCCTGTATCTGCTGCGTTCTAGAAGGTCCTTGTTCTGACTTGATAGAAATGTGCGCATGCCTAACTGATAAGTTGAGATAGGAGTAGAATTAAGATACCGGCTGTTGTGATTGTCTCTGGGTCTCAGCTTATCTTTTGGCTATTAAGGGTTATTGTAAGTAAGAACTGATGTCATGTTAGCACCCAGCCATGCTTATTATTAATGCATAATAAGCAGTCTTCTGGCAGATGAAATATAATGCCACCATGGGTGCTTGTGCATCACAGCTGTGGTATGCTTAATTTGTGCCTGCTTTGAAAAGGAGGTTGGATTCTTTGAAATACATTTTTTTTCAACCTGCTGCTTGTTCTGTCTTGAACTTTAAGCTGGCTCCTTTTCCTTATCTCAGTGCCAATATCTGATGTGATGTATTTCATGTGAAAGACTTGTTCTAACAGGTGACCTATTCTTTAGCAAGGAAATGGGTTGGCTGCTCGCTATTGAAAAAAGTAGGAAATTGGGGTGCTGTGAGGAGCAGGCTGGTGCTTAAAAACAAACCTGCTTTGGAGAGCCTTCTCAGAGGCTTGCAAGTCAAGTAGAAATGGGTAAGATTCAGTAAATCCTGAATTCTTGGCCACATTTAGAATATTTTTGCCATTTGTATGTAACTGCAGTCTATCCAAAAGCAAAGCAAGCTGACAGTTAATTGCAACTTAACAGAGTGAAACCAAAGGGCTTGGTTAACCTGTTTTTGAGGTAGTGATGTGTAAACTTTCCAAGCAGATCTCAGATACTGTGTACTTAAAAAGCAGCAGTAGATCCTGCCTGTGTGTTGATTTTTGTGCCTAGGCACAAAAACATTTAACCATGAGATTATTCAGCATTTTTCAAGGTTGAAAAGGAAGGAGATGCCAGCAGTCTTGCACGCTGATGCTTGAGATCTGCCTGTGCTCTTGGATGAGAAGACCTATAGCAGATTTTGGTTAGAAACAGTGTTTTGTGAAAGCTCTCCATTCCTGAATTGGGAATTGGGAAGGATTTAACTCTATGATGCCATAGTGGGGAGGGGAAAAAAAAAAACCAAAACAGGCTGGTAAAGTATTAAGAGTTTATGCTCTTGTTGACCTTTGTGTGGAAAGTCGTTCTCTGAGATGGAAAATGCAATAATGAATGTTTGTGTTTTACAGGCACCTGCTTATTCTTGAATTTTACTGCTGTTCTCGGCACCAAGATAAAAATTATCATGTTTGTGTTTGAAACCAGTAGGGCAGTAGTGTAAAGAGGTGTCAGAGACCAGCATCTGCAAGGGTAGATAAAAATGGTAAACTATTCAAAGGAGTTACTTCAGGTCTGATTTTTGGCTGTAGCTTTGTTTAAAGTTGTGGCTACTGAGGAATACAATACAGTTATCAGCTGGGAGGTGACAGACATCGGCTTTTTATTTTTTGTTTTGTTTGCTTTCAATGAACATTGCAGGCAGAGGTTTCCTAGAGTATCTGCAGAGTATGTTATTACTGTGCAGACAGTAATATGGAAATTTATGACCAGTTCTGTTTAGTTTGTTTTTAACTGTCCAGCCTTCATACCCTCCTTGTTGAAGAAAATGAAATTACACCATAGTTCGAAATATTTTTAGTCAAGAATTTCCCCTTTATGCATCTTACAGCCTGAAGTGCCAAGTACTGAATTACAGATTTGATCCTGAGAAACTGTATACAGCAAACATGAGACTAAACTTCAAAAATTACATTTTTAAAGGGAAGAAGCAGCCACCAATGAGTAATTTTTCTGTTTTAATGTCATGTTGCCTGCACATTTGGGGGTTAAAAGCCACACTCTGTTGAGGTTTGCTTCTCTTCATTTCCAAATATTTTACCCTCCAGAAGCATGAAGGTTCAATGGTGTTGGCTTACCTTGCATGGGGTGAGGTTTGGGGAGGGGAGCCTGCAGGCAGGTGGCAGAGGACAGCTGCCTGGAGCACTTGGCTCCATGTTGAGACCTTTGGCTGTTTTGCTGCTGCTGTTCATTTGTCATGTGTAGTGGTGAGATAAATAGGTGATGTTCAGGGCAGGAGGGCTACTGAGCATTCCCCTCCCACTGAAGTTTCCCACTTTCATCTCTTGCTTGAAAGCCTTGCATACAAACACCACCACAATAGAGATCCCCTGGCTTGGTCTCTGGAGTGAAGAACAGGAATATGGTTACCCCTGTGTCTTGGTGGAAAAGAGGAACTTTTGCAGCTGCTCCACTGGGATCCTAAAAGGTCTTGCTCTGAGTTTTCATCCATACATTTCCCAAGTTGTACATGTAGACAGCACGAAGGCTGATAAACTGCTTGTTCTCAGCCTCTTATTTGCCTGGCAACATTTAGAAGGGGGCCCTCCCTCAGGCACAGCAGGAAGTGTTACTGGGGCTCTGCAATTAGAGCAATTGGAAAATACCTGACTCCTGCCCTCTCTGAGAGTATTTAAAACAAGCCTAACCTATCTTACATACATTCCTGGGTAAACAGCCTGGCAAGTTACAGGTTCTTGTAAGAGGACTTCCCCCTCCCTCCAGTACAGATCAGGTTTATGCAAGTGATTCAATCTTCAGCACTCCAGGCTATTGTTTTCAGTTGTTTTGAGTAGGCTGAAGTGCCAGCGCAACTAAGTGGGAGCATCTGGATTCTAGTGGTGGCTGAGCACATGCACTAAGAGCAGCCCTTACATGACTCTCAAAGTCAAGTCTGCCATCCTCTCTCAGGCAGCTGAGGAAGCCTGGAAGTTTTTTTGGAGGCAAATACGGTCTTTTACAACAAACTAAGTAATCATCATTCAACTTCTAAGGCTGGGAGGGACAAGTCTAAACACTTTTCTCTAACTGCAGCCCTTTCCTAGGTGGTAAGCCTGACCTGAAGTCTCCACCCACATTGCTAAAACCCATGTGTGGCAGCCCTTGTGACAGTTTATCAATGTATGGCAGACATGCATGCTGTTCTGGAGGGAAGCACAGCTTTCCCCCTTTGGTTTCTAAGGCTTTTTTTCCATGATTGGAAAACTCTGGGCACTGACATCAACATAGACACATTTGCTCCCCAAAATGAGTTTGAGGGATGTTGAAGCTTAATGCAGCAAGATCTGCAGGGTAGATTTTGAGTGCTGGTTAGGACATACCCATGTTACTCTGATAAGAGGCATCAGGTGTGGGTTTTTCTTAGCAACCTCAGCTTCCTTGGGGAGCAGAAGTCAGCTATGACCACAGTTTCCCAGCACTTGATTTGTGGCTTTTTATCAGGCACTGCTCTGACTCTAGGCAGAGGAGAGCAGCTCTTTGGTCTGTCCAAATCAGAAACGGCCATGAATCAGTCCCTCCAATGAGGGGCAGCCTTAGTGGCCTGTGCTGAGGTGGGGGAGAAGCTCTGGTCTCTGACACCTCTTTACACTACTGCCCTACTGGGCAGTATGTACAGTACAATCCTTTGCTTATGTACAGTACAAATCCTCAGCAAAGAGAAAAGTTACAGTATGTACTTCAGGTGTGGATTTTACTACCTCCTCCAAAAAGTATGTAAAATGCCATGTTCTCATTTAACCTGTGCTGACACAAGTTCCCCTGACAGCAAGTCAGCTAGTTATTCAACTTCACTAGAAAAGGGAATGACTTAAACAGTTTGGTTTTGCTCTTTGAAAAGAGCAAAAATTTATATCTTCAAAAATTACTCTGTTGTTTTCTCCTCACAGAGTTAGGACCAGTTTTGGCTTGAAGAACATGCAGCAGAAACTTGACATGGAAGCTTAAATGTCTTTTTTAGCATACTGGTTTTATTTATTTTTCAATCATCAAGGATCTGGAAGGCATTTTATAACAATGACTCAAATCCCATCAGCTTACAAGCAAGTTAATACAGCTTCATCACTTCTGTAGCTTACACAGCCAGTGTTGTCCTTCTGGCTTGCTAGCCTGACTGATACCAGCACAGTGTTATATATCACACATCAAGTAAGATTAGAACTGGCACAACAATACGCTGTTTGGAATATGAGCATTAACAGAGCAGTACATTACACAGGGAGGCTGAGTACTAAAAACCAACATTGCTATTCAGGCCTATCCAGGCACTCCAAATGCATCTCACAACATTCTGTCATGGTTGACTTTGACTCAGTATGCAAAGTAAGCAAGAACTGGTTGAGTGGGAACGTGGCCCTTGCACAACGGGAGAAGGAACAGGTTTATTAAGATCTTGGTGGCTCATTAACAGCCTCCCCATGTCAGCCTTGCCACGTGGTCAGTTTTCTGCTTGCTGGGCTTTATGAAGCCTAGGAGTTCCAGTTCAGAAACAGCTCGAATAAAACGAGCTCTGGATATTTCAGTAAAGGAAACTGAGCGCACTCTTTGTGACACATATTGATGGAGACGCCGTTCTCTCTCTCGGAGGGGAAGATTTGTAAGCCATACTAAGCACAGATTACATGAAGTCTTGTGCTGCACATTAAAACTCTTGGAAATAAGGGCACAGCGTGATCTGCCTACAAAAGCACAAACCTTCAGTCTAATCAGTTATTTCTTTTGCTATGTGAATAAACGCAGCAACAAAGGAAGTTTTTCCCCCACTAAGATAAAGGCTACAAAGATACTAATTTTGTAGTCTCAGAAGAGAAAGAACTTACCACGGTAACTATTTCCCATCTTTTTGTCAAGGGACATGAAAAATGGTTTTGGGTTTTTTTTTGAGGTTTCTTAAAACAGCAAAATCTTTTATTTAATCACTATTCACCATACTTTTCTTGCTGCTTTCCTGACACACAGCTATATGTCATAGAATTGTTTGGGTTGGAATGGACCTTAAATATAGATTCTTGAGTTAGATAGTTTAGTTTTGTGTTAATTACCAGCAGAGCTTGTAGCCCTGAGTTTTGGTTCCAAGACTCATCCTTTAAATATTTTGCAGACCTCTGTTAAGAATCAGGACAAATATAAAGCAGAATGGATGTTTTGTGGGAACTAAAATTCTCACCTCTAAGGTACTAGAACTTATGGCTTCTACAGAGACACTACTTTTGTAAGCATTTCCTCTGCTAACACTTCCCTCTTCCTCACAATAACTACTGTCTCTAGTCCTCAATCTGCTCTCCAGGTCAGAGCTCTCTTCTCATCTGTTCCTAGTGATGCTCTCCCCCAGTACAGCAGCTGTACCAACTCAGATCATTTAAGAGTAGAATAGTTCAACTTGTTTTACAGACTGTTGGTTCTGTTTCAGACCCAAACAGCTCTTACGGACAAAAGCTGCTCTTTTACCCTCACCACCCCCTGCCTGACTATTTCAGCCGGTTTATTTCTGTGACATTTTCAGTATATTAAGGCCATTTAAACCAGCTATCTTATTTTTCTGGAATTAGTTATCAGTGCATGTGAAGCTGTATTTTAAAAAGCTTGGTTCATTAATCCTGTAAACATCTGAATGACAAACTTGAGAGAAATGAGAAAGGATACTGGATAATATCATCCACCTGGTCTGAGGAAGCTGCATCTGTGTTTAGTCCCTCAGCTGCCGTCACCACAGTTGAGAAAGCCTAGAAAAGGAAAAGCAGCACAAATTGAACACATTTTGTAGACAAGCAGAGCAGCACATAAAATAATGAGCTCTGAGCTGATGACTACCACTCAGGAGGAATGAGCTCTTGGAATGGTAACTCCATGAGAATGTCAATTCAGCAGCAATTGAAAGAGCAAGCAAGGTTACATATTACCATGGCAGGAATACAGAACGACAGACATCACTGTATGAACTCGTGTGCCTGCATTTGAACTCCCAGCACAGTTCTGGTCCCTGGTCCATTCTCAGAAAAAATACAGAGCTGAAAAACATTCCTAAAGTGAGACTGCTTCAACATCCCAGAAAAATGAAGGAAATAAATTGTCTGTGAAAAAAAATATCTATGCAATTGAGGGACAGTAAGAGGCTGGGTAGGAATCTTTTGTCCACTTTTATTTCCAATACACAAACATGGCAGCAGCAAACAAAACATACTCAGAACAACTAAAACTTGTGTTCTCTGCACTGCATGTAGCTCAG
This sequence comes from Brachypteracias leptosomus, assembly GCA_013401335.1. Classification (NCBI taxonomy): domain Eukaryota; kingdom Metazoa; phylum Chordata; class Aves; order Coraciiformes; family Brachypteraciidae; genus Brachypteracias; species Brachypteracias leptosomus. The sequence continues at coordinate 233,865 of VYZX01028881.1, read as the reverse complement.
CTACAAAATTTTGTGCCAGAGGATGCTGTGGTTGCTAAAAAGTTATATTGGTAATGAAATTCAGGTAGGCCTATGAATACAGGGAAACCATTTCAGTTTACGGAACTTTAGAGCTAAAACATGGTTGTTAGCTAGTATTTGGAGAATGTATCACATTAATATATGTGATATATGTGTATAATATATTATACTCTCTGGTTTTTGTCACAATGTGAGCCAGGATATTGGGCTAGAAGGACCTCTGCTCTTCCCTAGCACAAGCATGCTCTCCAAAGCCCCATGCTTGCCAAGCAGCAGCCCTTGCTCGTTTCCATGAAAGCATCACAGAATACTTAAAGGGGAAAAAAACAGGTAGCTCTGCAAAGCATAAAATCTGATCTGTGCTGAGCATAGAACGGAAGCAAAAGATTTTTCATCACAGGGTAATAATGCTGAAAATGAATGAGTCACAGCAGTCAGAGGAAGACTCTGTGGGCTGGTGATTGGAGTTACTGCATGTTCTTGCACAGGAGGGACTGAGCTATGCCATGATTGGAGCTGTCAAAAGGGCACTAAAGAAAAGCAGACATGCAGTATAAAGATAAATCAGAAGACTGAAGCAGGTAAAGGCACTGTTTGCATTGTCACATACCTCTAACCAATCAACGAGATTAATCAATCTGCCACACTCCAAATGAAGCCTATACACTATGCATATGTCAGGAGCTTTATTAGAAATGCTTCCTCCGGTGTTTATCAAAGCTTGATTCTGATGAGAAAAAAAAAAAAGTAGTAACTTTGATCAGTTTTTAACCTTGAACAACCTCTAGGGCTAGATACTACATTATTTCAGGAAATTCATATAGTAGGTATTTTAACCAAATATTTACTGTTTGTGAGTTTAATGGCAAATTAATAGTATAAATGAAAAAAAATAGAAACTAGGAAAATAAGAAAACATACCATTAAAAAACCCCCTACTCCTCCTTCTCTTTCTGGTGTTGCTTCTACAATTTTGCACACTTATGCAGTCTCTACTAAGTGATTATCTGATTAGGCTTTTCCCCAGTTCTTTTGCTAGTTCTATTTACATATCAGACAGAAATAGTCTGCTCTGTGTATGGATTCAGGAAAAGAAACTAGTCGTGATTTGTCTCAGACTATGCTATGTAGAAAAGTGTCCCCCACAAGGAAAGAGGAAGTCTTAGTATAGATCTGTCAGATACACTAAAAAGCAAAATTGCTTCTCTCATCTCAGTTTTATCTTTGAAATTAACAATCTGGCTTGAAACTCAGCGCCTATAAAGGTCAATGTCTGATTTCTCACAAACTATTCAATATATCAGGAAATTGAAGTCATCAGCACTGAACCATTTACTTGAGAAGTAAAAAAGCCACTTGAGCCAGAAACAGAAGCCTCTGTAGAGCTGCAGAAATTTTCGACATTTCACATCAGTTCATTATTTTTTTTCCATTTTTCAATTTCATGCACTCATAAGAAGCCAGCTCTCTTAACATGGAAACAGCCACTGATCATTCCTTTCAGTCCATAGAAATTCTGGCTAAAATGCTTTTATATGCTACTAAAATATGCAAGTTACTTTTGGAAAATCTATAAAGCCCCAGCAAGGATCCTTTCATAAATAAATGGTTTCCAAGATAGGAAAGAAGGTTGGGCAAAGAATACAGCTTTGCTGAAGAATCTCTAGGTTACCTTTCATAGACCTCAATCCGTGCAATTTGGGAGACTCAGATTCAGTTTGGACTCCAGCAGTTATGAGGTGTTTCACAATTTCCAGAAAGCCTAACAATTTTCAAGTTTATTTATTTTGTACAAGGAACACAAAAGGTACAGATGTTTGGTTAATGTCTGTCAGTTCAGTCCAGACGGTCTCCAGATAAATTAGTGTCTGGATTGTAACATTTGGAGGGTTTAGCCATGTTACTCTGAGTTTACCAGACTATAATTCAGGAGTGTACCATAAGTTTCAAATGCTGCTGTGTTACTAACCAGCACAGGTGAAGGTACACCTTCTGGCTGATCTAGTGGCTCACCACTGCCCTCAGGGATAACCCCATGCCTTTCTTTTCCCCTCTGCTCCTTCTCCTAACTCTGAGGTTTCCTATACTTTGCAATGATTTTCTAATCTTAAGGCCAGAACAGTTACCACAACCAAGAGAGGACAACTTCTAGAGCAACTGCACTCTCCTGGAACATGTTCATCTGTAGAAATTAATATCTAGCTGGACCACACACAAGTGGTGAGAATGATCTTGGGAAGACATTACTGACTGGCAGTGCAGGGTCTCTGCCAGCACCTGAAAGAACTCGGCCTCACTTGTAGTAACTAGGCCAAGTCTTTATTTACAGCACAGGAGGAGGGAGCTGCAGCTGCGCACGGGAAACCTCAGCTTCCTGAGATGGAAGCACACGAGGTCTCCCGAGGAGGAAATCACTAGACTGACAAGCAGGAAGCTGCCCGAGAACGAGCAGTCACTTGTGAAACCACATGTACAGCAGAGAGCTGCTGTTTCAGAAAGACTATGGGAGTAGGAGCAACCCAGAGCACAGCTGATGAGGTGGCGTTCTCTTGCTTGACCCTGCCCCCTGAGGCTAGACAAGACTCATGCCTTGCCCTGGAGTCACTGTTCCTGTCTTCCCCTGGGACCAAATGCTAGTATCCCTTCCCTGATAGGGGATCAATTCAAAGATTTTTGTTTCATAGCAATCAAAGTCTCTTAATGGATAACTGGGCTCATTCCTTGAGCTCAATGTAAAAAACTGCCCTTCTTACCCAAGGTCAAGAACGAAACCTGCATGACCATCTAAACCACAGGAAGATCCAAGATCAGATTTCCCTGTGCTGACACAATACTAAGCAGTGCTTTGCTGGTATTCAAAGTTACAACTTGTTGACTTTTCAAGGGATCACTGAAAACAGAATTACACTCTTATACGGCTGCTTTGGGTTTTTTTTTTTGTTGTTGGTTTGGGTTTTTGTTCTGTTGGTGGGAGCTTTTTGGTTGGTTTGGTGTTTTGGTGGTTGTTTTTTGGTTTGGTTTTTTTTTTTTGGTCAGGGGGGTTGTGTGTTTGTTGTTGTTTTGGTTTGGTTTTTTTCCCCTTCAGGGTAAATATGATCCTTGGTTCATGCTCTGCTAAATAAATAACTGGACTGGATTCCTGAAAGGAAGGCATCACATTAATCATTTGCTGGTGCTTCACCGAAGCAGATCCTTTTTTTCCTAGTCTTATGGAAGGAACATCTCTAGAGAACTTTGCTCTGGTCATGGCCCAGGAAAGTACATGCCATGCAGAAATCATGGATACAATTAAGAAAAAAATATTTCTTTGACTCACATGGATTAAAATGCTAAGCAATGTACTCAGCCAGTACTGATGCTGTTAGAAACTATGCCAAACCTTCACAATCTACACAATCAGAAAAACATCGGAAACATGTTAAAGTATGTCAAAGAACAAAGTGCAGGATGACAAGAGGGCTTTAAATCCTGTCAGCTCATCAAAGAGAATGCTTATTAAACACATCAGTGGGTAGACTTTGCTAGCTCTCCTCATCTATATTTTACAGGTTTTCTAAAAATACAAATTACTGAGGTTCATATTAGGTCTCTTTAATGGTAGCCCACTTGCTAACTACTGTTTTCACAAATAAGCTCTTTAAGTGGTTTTAGAAATAACTCCTGCACACAGCAAAACTGACAACCCCCATTCAGCTAGAGGCACAGTGCCAACAAACCCAATACCAATCACATTGCAGATTTCGAAGACTGATCTTTATCAAGTACGATAAATGTTGGCTTTGACTCAAGTAACATATAATCACTCAGACACAGGTACAACCAGTGTTTTTCAAAACTGTAACCTCATTTTCAAGGGAAATGTTTGGGCACAAGGATAACTCCAAGTAGCATCTATAATCAAGGACAAAAAGAAATGTATGTTCACTCCTTTTCCAGATCCTGCTCTATTTCTTTCTTTCAGTCATCCTGTGAATTTGATTTCAAAGAAGTAAAAGGAGCTACTTTTCTTCTCTAGAATACGGCAGGGCTAACTAATAGCATCAATGGCAATCCTTTTCTTGGACTTGGAAAGGATAGGATGTCAATACACAACAGATATTAAAACAAATGTAAAAAGAAAACCAAAGGACTTGTTTAAATAAGCTGTATTTAAGCCACTGCTAATGTAATCACTCTGTCTGAGCAGAGCTTTCACCTTACAGCAAGTCTACACAGCAAGGACTAAGCACCAGCCCCATGAACAAAACTCTCTGGAAAGAGCCACAGACACTATTTTTTTCCCCCCATGGATGGTTATCCTATTTGTAATGGAGGACAAAATTACTTTTCTGCTACATCTACAGGAGAAAGAAAAGACCAAGACTAGAACAGGCTCTAGAAAAATGGATTCCCCATAACTTTTTCCACCATTAGGTGCTTTATTTCAGCCAGATTCCCCAGCCCTTTGCAGAAAGTCCCAAGCTGTTTATCAACATCAACTGGATGGTTCTCTGCAAAACAGCTGGACGTGTGCCAAGTTTCATGAAACAGCAAAACGAAGCCTTACACATCATCCTCATGTGTAGCCTTCAGAAACCACTTCAGCACCACAAACAACTCACTTGCTTCTTACCTTCAAGTAGGAGTATGGGTTATTTAAAGCTGTATGAAGTGCAATCCTTGGGGCAGCATTCAAGTGCTCACGGAGAACACTGGCTGTGTTGAAATACACTATCTCATGCAGAGTCTTGTGGTCTGCAGGAATGAGGTAACTTCTGCAAAAACAACATGAGGAATAGGGGAAGGAGGGGAGATACAAGCTTTATCTTAAGGGAAACAACAGAAGTCTATTGCAGTCAGAGACTACAGGAATGTGTTTCCCAACCAGCACTGACAAATCTCTGAGAAAACAAGATGAACAGTACTGAAACCAACTTTTAAGCAGGGAAGTCACTTACAATCAATTCTACATCTAATGGATTTAGCATAAAACTTTAGCTGGGCCACTGACATTTAAAAATCAGGGCAGCAGCTGAAATGCTAACACCAATCACGCACTCTACTCCACAGATCTTGCTTATCCATCTTGAGGCCTCCTGATGAGTCTCTGCTCATCTTTGTCTTCGTATTTGAAACTCTCTACTTGGCACACTTGTACTTGTGTTAGCCTCTCCACCTCCCCCTCTCAAGGCTCTAGAATTAACAAGTGACTTCATCTCTTCCCCCACTCCAAGCCTTTCACATTTTCTGCTATAAAGCTGCCTCCAAAACCCTATCTGCTGTGCCTTGCTCACTGAAACAGTTCCCAAAATGGATAGGATATCACACTTGACATCTGTATAGTTTCATAAGTAGAACAGATCAGCAAAGATTAGGGTAAAAACTTTGGACCTTATGTTATCATATACGCCCAGTCCTCCTTCAACTCTTTTCTGTAGCCAAAGTGAGGTGGTCAATTAATGTGCCAATTACTTCTACTACTCTATGGAATAGAGATTTTATTACTATTATTATTTTTAGAGCCTTTGTCAAAGAAAGAATAGAAAGGAAAAGTGTTTCCTACTACAAGGACCAAGACACAATTAACAAGATTAAGATTAACACGTTAGCAAAATTTCTGTTGCAACTTATGGTGCAAACTAATGCAGGAATATAAAATAGGAAAGCTCACCTTACAAGACCGTCTACATAGTCAACAACTTCAAAACGAAGCATTTCAAATTTTGTCAGTTTCTTAGACCGCCTTGATTCCTTCAACTCCAACAGAGTCTTTAAAAAAAAGTGGTGCATAAAACTACATGGGAGGTAGGAACACAATTCATATATTTAACATGTATAATTAATTTTTGCTGGCATGTCTTCACTGATGATATTTGAAAGTGTGATCGTTCAGTTATTTTTATTTAGCCCAGTGCATTCAGGCTCAAACTGGTAGGAGTTTGGGAAATTCAAAGACATGTGTTAGGCAGAACGTGTAATTTACAAGTTAAATAAGAAGAAACCCCTAATTTGCATTTTAAAATCCTAGTTTATGACAGATATTTTCTACAACTTTCTATGAGTCAGGTGGGCCTGACATACATAGTTGGTACTTATTCTTTAGTTTTTAAGAAGAGTTACTTATACACAACCTTCAGTCAGAGCTCCAGCAAGCTCAGAAGAACTAACCATGGACAATTACATCTTAAAAAATTCAGTTAAGGAACTAGTCATTAAAGCCTACGCAGGCCTGACCTTCTGAAGATGATAGAGGTCTGTCTTCTTCTGGAGTTCCTTTTGTGATGATACGGACACATCTTGTTCTTGGAAAGCTTCTGCTACTAGAACAAAACTAATGTTTGATATGTGGGGTAAACTTTCCTGGCTACCTACATAAACCCCCTAACCCAAGCAATCTGAGAAGTCGTTCCATTACTTCTTCACATACACCCAAACAAAGGCAGCTTTTGAGTCTTGCACCTTGTAAAACATTGTTAAAAAAAGTGCAGCTTAACAAACAGTAATTAAGTAACTGAAGCAATTCAGTCCTGATCAAAGATCCAGCACAAGCCTTCCACATCACTTGAATTCCACATCACTTGAATATGTCCTCCCAGGTCATACTCTCAATATCTGTAAGTTGGATGGACTACTAGTAGATACTACTGATGCTTTAGGATTATTAAAAAAGCCACACACTGCCTGTTTTTCCTTCTCATGCAAAAAAGCCATTAAGAAATGAGTTCTTCCTACTTAACCCAGAAACTGCAACCAGAGCAGCAAACCAAATGCATGCTAAGGTATTTCATTGTCCACTTTTATTCTTATCTTAATTTAAAACAAAAATTTGCTTTCACAGACACACAGTTTGTTGATCAATTGCAACAATGATTAGTAATTTTTAGGGAAAAATAAAGAAGCAAGAACTCCCAAAGCACAACTGATGCCAGGATGAGTGATAATCAAAACTGAAACAAAAGGTAAGTAGATTTCTTGCCTTACTTAAGATTGTAATCAGATAGAGATTCCACCTACAGATCACAGGTAAAGCTCCAATCAGCAGTGACAATTACTAAAAGCTTTTTGGTGACCTACATAGAATGAGCTGGCATTTTCCAGTGCCCCATGGATATTTGTATTTGTGCTGAAGACTTCAAAACAGAGAACTTCCTCTCTCCACTACTACACCAATATGTTTTGAGGTATGTTTTGTCAAATCTTTGAGCTCAAGATAGACTGAACATAAGGATGTTTTGTTTCCTCAAGCTTTATGGTTTTGTTTTTGTTTGGTTTTTTTTCAGTTCATTAGGCAGTTGGGAAGATGGACTTTGTTGTTATTAAAAAACAAATAAATAAAATATTTGGACTATCCTTTCACTCTAAGGGCTCTGTGGGAGATTTGGGTAAATAACATTTTTGGCAGTCTTACGAAAACTCCTGCTAAAGATCAACACAATCACAGAAACATACAGGAAAAAGTCACCTAACCCACCTTCTCCTTCTCACTTTTTCGTTATAGCTTAAATACACTCTGAAAACAAACTAAGATCATTCATGGATTCATTGGATCTCCTGTGCTTTAAAACATCTTCAAATCCTAAGTGAAAATAAATACTGCCTTTTTTTTTGGTTTATAGTTCTGCATGTCCATGAATTTCCAGAGTTAAACAGCTTTTTCAAAGTGATCACTTATTTCCTGTTCCACTGGCCTTCCATTGCTACATCTATCCAGAAATATATGGTACAGGAAAGAGCCAATTCTTCTACACAAGCCTCAGTTAACTCTACAATTACTTTAATTAATATTAGAATGCATTTGGTCGCTTATTGCCTACTTGTCCAAATGCTGGGTAGCAATCACACTGATAATGAACTTAATATGCATAAGCCAGACCAGATGACAACCAATTCGTCTTCAAAAGGGAATCACAGAGGAGCACTTCTCTGTAGTGCAGGGGAAACAATGAAATTCCTATTCCAGAAGAATGCTATCATATTCTTATTTCAGAAGAAATATGGTAGTTTCTGTTAATCTGCCTCTAAAGACAGAAGGCTGCTGCTCATTTGCTTTATTAAACTTCTAAATATGCCCTCTACCATAAGCAATCAAATACACGGGCCTGACAAGTTACCACATGTCAGCAGAGCCCTGACAACTGGCACTTGGTGTCCTAGCTCTCACAGGAATTTAACTGAAGGTGCAGGGGAAAGAATTTTATATACATTTGAATTAAATACCACGTCATAAGAAGTCTGCTCCTATTTATCCTTTAATGTCTGCTTTTATTTGTCAAATGTTTTTAATGATTCCAACATCTGGCAAAATGCTCAGCATATATGTGTGACAGATATAGTGAGTAATGTTTGCTGATCTGTCCAATTTCTTATCTTGCATCACTCTTCCATATTATAAAAAGCATGAACCACAGATCAATAAAGAATATAAACATATCCTAATTTTGTGTACGTATTTAAAAAAACAACCCTGAAAAATGTGAAGGTTTGATAGAATGACAGAATATCACCAGGCAAAATTATACCCGTTTGTCAGATTATGAAACAGCTTTCATATAATCTGCATGGAATGTATGACAGTACACACCCACCTTCTAGGTTCTGAAATTGGGTCAAGAACTCCTTCAGCTTCTCTACGGTCTTATCAAACTCCTTTCCAGAAGATAACACAAAAATTTCCACACATTGTTCAAGCATGGTTACCAAATCAGACTTATTCAACATCCTAAAAGACACAATTGTTGGCTGAAGTTGAAACACAGCATGATGAAACAGCTTTCAGTGTTCTTAGTTGAAAAAAATACTTTTAAAAGAGAAAGAACTTCAAGATTTCAATCATTTTGTCTTGCAGTAAAGTCAATTTTTTTCCTTGCTGTCATTAACAGAGAGAAACAAATCAACTTGGATAGATGTCCTTCACATTTTCCTGCAGAACTGACAATGACGACCTTTCTGATATTTTATCAGAAAACACTCACTGGATACAGCTATGATTTCTGAAACTGTGAGTCAGATTTGGAAAAAAAAAAAAAGTATGGTAGAGTTCATAACTCATTCCTAAGAAGAGTAAATGTTATGGGGAAAAAAGTCATATTAGTATATATTCACACAGCCACAAAATTCATTACTCTCTCTGATTCAGAATGTTTTTCAAACAAAATCCAAATCTCCATTTTCAGTATTTAATTGCTATAAACCTTATCACTAGAATCGCAGAATCGTTTAGGTTGAAAGGGACCTCCTGAGATCATCTAGTCCAACTTCCAGCCTAGCATTTACTTACTTTTAATTATGTATTAGGACATTTTATAAATATCACCAAGCACTGTTCAATCTCAGAATCTTAATTTAAAGATATTAAAGCAAATCCTTGCAAATATCCATAAAAGAAATCCAGAATTACAGTCATTGCATGAAGCTGGTACCGTTACACATGCAGGTAACTTCCTTCACGTAGGGTCAGAGGTTGCTATTGCTAAACACTGGTCCTGGACAATCACACATTTGTAGTAGCCCCTATTACCAGGAGCCCTTCCCAGCCTACTCTTGTGCTTTTGCTTTGTCTTATACAAAACAAAGGTGCTAATAGTTTAAGGATTTTAGAAGACACAAAACCCCACAGCTAAACAAGAAAGGAGGCATGACAAAAGAATGAAATTATGGTGATCAGTGTGTCAGGGAGTGGGTCTCCAGCTATCTAAACATTGACTAAAAGTTTTAAGGAAGAATTCAGAAGAGGCAATTGCAGTTTGAGCTGTAGTTTCTAGCTCACAGTTGATGCTAAATGCTTGTAAGAGCTGGAATTTGAAACCTCAGTTTATCTGATTCAGAGTTACGGATTTTTGCAAGTCAGGTATTGCCTCCAGATACTTTTCTGTACAAAACAAGTCTATCGGTCGTTAACAGAAAGGGTGACCTTGACCACACAGAAGGCTAGAAAACATTTTGAAACTGTCTTGTAGCCATAGGTAAATAAGCCAGCCTTCTCCATTCAGACAAAACACTGCAATAATTAAACACCTACGATGGAGAGTAGATAACTGCATTTGGAGAACTGTGAATGGGAGAACCAAAATTTATTTTAGTAATGTTATTCAAAAAGAAGCTGCAAGTTGGAGAAAAACTTATTTACAACAACAATGGGATAACGGGTCCCAAAGAACAGGCAAGAGGATGGTTATCACAAATCAGGAAACGGTAAAGGATCCTCTGCAACCTTTTGGGCTTGAGATTACTGCAAGGTATGCCAGGTATCAGAGAGTGGGGTTAAGATTTTAATTCGGTTACAAAGACAGGCTTAAAGCAGAAAGGAAGGTCTCAGATCATCCTAAAATAGTAAATAAATCTGTCTCTGATTATTCAGAGAAGTTATGAAAGAAGAAAGGAAGCTAGGATCAAGTCCATAGAAACTCCTTGTGGATGCTGAAGTGGGGAATCATCTGAAGAAGTGGTAACAGAGATTCGTCAACAACAAAGTGACAACAGTCAGGGAAGGACAGGACTGTGATAAGTAGTTGTCTCCGTTTAGGGCTCAGGGCAACCCCCCACGGAGCAGAATTAGTTTCACCCCTCTTCCCCCTCCCCTCTTGAACTCCCAGGGGAGGAAGAAAGGCCTCACACAAAGTTGGAAAATTAAGATCACAACTTTTAACAGGGAGTAACAAAAGGGATATCAGAGGAAGGGAAATATACAGAAGTAACAAGGGAAGGTATATATACAAATATATACAACACCGATCCTCGGATGCCACTGGATTTCTCCCGAGCCACGTGGAGTTGTAGCAGCCACAGAGCCGTCCGGAGCCAGCAGCAATTCCAGCGAGGAGGGGGGGGAGCGGAACTTCCTGTGTCCTTTATATAGAGTGTGGCAGGAAGGGGAGTGGAATAGCCGCTCCACCTGTCCCTCCCCTTCCCCAAACCTTAAACCACAACAGTAGGATGTGACAACGATTAGCAGGCAACACCAGAGTACGGTCTCTAACCAGAAGATAACAGAATCATAGAATGCATTTGCCACCTAAAAGCTTGATCAGATGTCCCAGCCAGTTAGCTCCCCATAATAATTCAAGTGAGATAGTGTCCAACATCTCTTAATCTTATCCCTCTTCTGATTGGATTAATTCAATGTGAACTAAAGCTCACACACTCTCCCTCTCTCTCCATGAGGTATTTCAGACTCTAGACAACTATGTTAAAGTACATTAACCATCGTCTAGATTGCTGAAGTGAGATCACCTGAAACAACATCTTTGGGAACAGCACTTTTAGCCCAAGAGATAAAAGCCAGTATAAAGAAAGGCTGAAGTAGAGAAACAACCAATCAACCAAACACAAAAGGAACTCAATGCAACAACTGAAAACCCCACATTCAAACATAATACATGAAGGGCAAAAGAGAGACTTTGTTAAAAATCGAGAAATAAGCTGATCAAAAGCTTATCTATTTTTTCCTTTCTAAACACAAGAAAAAAAGATGGCCTCAAGGAAAACACTGAAAAGAAGAATAAGGGATGGGAAAGAGGAAACATAGGGATATCAAACAGCCCCTGGGAAGGCAGAGATATCAAGGAATGATGAATAACTTCTACACCCGAGCAAAGAGTAAAAAAAGAAGATTGTGAGTAGAAGGGGAAAGATCACATTTTATAATTTCCTTCCATAAGATAGCACCAAGATTCCATGCAGAAAAAACAGAGACAGGAGGGAGTACATGTAAAATGGAAAAAGAGAGTTAAAATTAAAAGCTAAAAAAAGTAATAATCACGGCTAGAATCCCAAGCATTTGACAGAATTGTGGTGATGTAGTTTTGTTAGAAAAATGACAGAATTCCTGAATTAGAAAAAATAATTAAAAAAAAAACACAACAAACTATCTTATGAAAGGAATGTCCATGATCACTGTATTTCTATCAGAAGCTCCCACAGTGGGAGCTGGGGCCAGAGGAAGAACAGGAAGGAGATGAACAGATAAGAATAAAAGGGGAGCAAGCCAGAATCTGATGGCAGCATCACCTGAGACAGGAGAAGAAGCTGCTGAATTCAGAGTGGAAGAAAGCAAATTAAACATACAAGGAGAAAAAGGAGAGGAAAAAATGGTCAAGAGTTATTAGATTACAGAACAGAGTACAGGAAAGCAAAATGACACATTTGTGGACAAGGGTTGATAGGTGATTGAGTGCTGTCAAGAGCCAGGAGAGTCAGAGGAGAAATAAGGAGGAGAGACTGCAGAAATGACAAATCAAGCGTATAATCCTTTCAAAGGGATGAGGGTAAACAGCATAACACAGTGGTAATGCCTAAGAACCACTCAGTATGGCAAAGGTATAGTTTGAAGAATACATTTCCTTCTGTATGCTAGCCCGGAAAGTTATCTTCCACAGACAACTGACATGTTTTTTCTATGCTATTTTACTGTCAGACATCAAACCTCACAAGCTCAGAGGCTCTTGAAGAGGCAGCTATAGGAGTGGTTCTAACATCAGCTCCTTGTGCAACAGAACTGATGTATTATTTGGATGAAGGCAGCTACCAGGAAACAGCCACTTACCGTGATAAAGCACATTTAAAAGCCTGTAGCTGCAACATTGCAACTGAAGGGTTTTCTATTAAGAAAATTGGCTTAGATGACTTTTCCATTTTAAACAGTGACAGAAAACACAAGTGTAGGCTCTCCTAAAGCAAAAGCTCACAATGACACTAAAAATTAATTCAGTCCCTGTATAAACTGTTAGGGAAAGGAGCAGTAAAATAAAAAATTAAGAAAGGCCTCAACTTGGAATAAACATTTGGAACAAATTGTAAATTTTCAGAACAGATTAAAATTTAGGCCAACTAAAACTAGTAATTTGGTTGATAATATCTAACACAATCATAGTTTAAAAGACAAAACCCAACTGAACTGATGTTCTCATTCACACACAGTAATCTCAGTGGTTTCAGTGTAATTAGAGCATAAGAGAGATGAGAACCTGGTTGAGTTTCATGGAAAATGGTAGAAAGACAAAATTAAAACAGCAGTT
>VYZX01028881.1:134815-200950 GCA_013401335.1 Brachypteracias leptosomus | reverse complement strand
AAGCGAATTGCTGCCAACATCATCATGTAGCAGTACCCTTGCAAAAACGTCAGAGAACATCCTACTAGGCTCCCTTAACACCCCACCAGAACCCTTAGAATAAAAGTCCAAGCCAGAAAGTCATGTACTTCCTAGATATTCTGTCATGGATCAGATTTACTACACCAGAGTCTGAAAGTATGTAAGAAATAAAAACTGGACTAGATAAAGCCCTCACCTACTTGTTCTGACCTCACAGATGACACACTTTGAACAGGAGTTCAGACTAGAGACTTTCTAAGGTCCCTTCCATCCTGAATTATCACACAATTTTCTATGTAAGAACAATCATCAACTCCAAGTTTGCCAACAGTGGGATAAAAGGATCATAATTCAAAATGCAGTAGAAGAAATATCACAGATACTACAGAAACTGGGTAAAGAAAATTCTAGGTATAGCAGCAAAAGAAACTACAGGTAATCCACCCTTGGACAAATCAAACTCTAAGGCAAGGCCTATATCAATTTGTCAATGTAGGATGAACTGTCTCCCATCAGGAAGAGGAAGAACAGAAGGAAGTATATGGCAAACTCTTAGCAGTCTGAAAGAAAACAAGGAGAGGAAACTCAGAACAGGAAAGAATGATGATTTTTCAGATGCCAGTGGCTCTGTGCTTCTGAGGGGTTAAGGGAGGCTTTTGCTCTCATGGGCTCTACCCTGCTGCTCTGAGAGAAATCCTTGCAGAACACTAGGAAAAGAAAACAAAAACACGTACAAAACCCAGTAACACTTCTTCAATCTGAAAATCCTGCAACCACTGTTGGCATTGTAGAAGCATTGTCTCAAAAGCCTCAACACTACACCAAAGAAAGAAGATCCAAGTAAAGGTCTTCCAGAAGTAGCTACAGAATCTCCTCTTTCATCTTCAATGAGTGAACAAAGTAGTCAACAGTGTACCTGACAAGGCAGTTTCTGGTGTAGCTGTCAACATTACTGTCAATGTTGGTAGCTAACCCATCAAGCTGAAGCAGTTGGCAGAAAGATACCAAATAGATCTCCACAAACTTCTGTGTGTTCTTTATAATCAGCACTGCAATGTAGTGTACTGCTCTGCACAGTTGTGGTTTAAAAAGAGTCCTGACTAGTCAAAGTGAGCTGGATCATGCAATAGCAGGAACAGAATTAGAGGAATTTATGATTTAGCCCAAGGGTCCAGATTGTAAACTACATCCAGCTGGTTTCTACTATACATCCCAAAACAAACTGCAAAAAAAAAAATTCTCATAACGTCCGGAGCCCAACAGCAAGCAGAGGAATATGGAATACATGCCCAGAATCCTTGATGCTGAATAGAGGAGGAAATCCCTGCTGTACAGAAGCAATTATTCATACTATAATGCAACCCAGCTGGCTATAGGGACACAACAACAGCATGCCATCTAACACAACAATTACAAGGCCACAGTTCAGTATGAAATTAACTCCAATCCCCACCATACAACCCCCTTGACACTGTCCATACTACCAGCCTATGCTTGCAGCTGTGTCATTCAGTACTTGACATCCATATAGTTGTATTCACATAAATCTGCTGTGAATCCTGGGCTGCTATAAACTCTAACACTGAGGTCAAGAGCAGCCTAAAATCCCCAGAGGGCTGGCAAGCACACACCTGAATTGAAGGTAGAAAACAGCTGTATGCCAGGAATTAATAAGAAGGATAATTACTAAGAAGAGAAGCTTAGAAGCAGTAGCTTGAAGCATCAAAAGCATGTAGTTCTGTGGTTAGAAGTAATATGTAATTGATGGATGCATTATTACTATTTATCTTCTGGACAAGGATTTCAGTCTCTGTCAATATTTCTGGCCCTTTTGTTGCTTTAACTAATTGCCCCTTTAAGCATGTAAAGAAGATGTCCAGAAACAAAGCAAGCAGCATTGTTATAAATGCAAAACACTACTTTAGTATAAGGTTCAAGACTCACCTCTGTTTCCGATTTGATCTGATTCCATAAAGACTGACAAGTAACAAAACGCAACTCAGCATCCTCTGTATCATTGTTTCTTTCTCTGAAATCATTAGCTAGAAAGATGGAAAGCAAAGGCAAGCACAAGTAAGATTATTAAAACAACATTTTTGTTGAGAATAAAACGAAGCACCCAACTGAAACAAGAACATCTTAATGTACGTATATATCTAAGGGAGATGACTTTTCTCTTCCAATTAACTAACTGTTGGTAGAATAAGCAAGGGAAGAAGCAGAATCTTTTTCCCAAGTACGCAGGCAGAAGGCAAAGAGCTTACTTTTATCTCAAGTCCCAGATGAGCTAAAAGCTAAATCAGAGCAAAAAGCCTTTATTATTAAAATAAAATTTAAAATAATCTTTCCTCTGCTACAGAAAGTTTTGTGTGTCTCTTTCACCTATTAAGTATTCACTTCTCCTTCACTATTACAGTCAGATCTGAACCATAAAGGCTTGCAAGAATAGATACATAAAAATGTATCCCCTGTTCCCCAGGAAAGAGGCAGCTAACACCAATTTCCTGAAAATTATGATATACTGGGAAAGCTGCGTCAGGTTAAATCAAATACAGATTTATTTAAATACATTTAACTGACAACCATGCTAGCAAAATTTTTAAGTGCAAACCAGGCCTACATTTCTGGATCACCTCTAAACTGCCTCTCACTTCTATATGTGCTCTTTATGAAAAAGAAAAGCAGCATCAGATACTTTTGGGTAAAACAGTCTCTTGGAACATTTTCTGAATACATCTGGCCTCTCAGGTGCTGCTCTGCCTCAGAGATGTGAGTACAGAAACTCTCCACCAGCTTTCAGCTGGAAGAAGGAAATACAGAGCTGGGAGTAAAATGGAAGATTGAACAGAAACTAGTATAACTGAGGGAGATTTTCCCATTATGCGGGTCTATTGTAGCTTTAAGGCTCCACTAACACCACCTGGAAGAACAAAAAGACTGAAGGCTGGCCGTTCAATGGCACATCATCAGTGGTCTGACCTCTAGAAAAGAAACCAATTGATGAGCACATTCAGTCTCCCAAAGCACTCAAACCACCCCAAACATCTCTGTAAATGACAAGAAGAAGGCATCCCTTATCCTCCATTCTCATTGTCTCCCCTGAACCAATACCTCATTTGTATCCCCAAGAAGATAAATAAATAAATAAAAAACTTAAAATAGATAACCCACTCTGATTACACAAGTCTTAAGCTCTTAGTTAAAGAAAATACAGCCACCACATTATTGGTAATATACTAAGGTATAATATCCTTTCCATCCTAGCAAAACTCAAACTATAGATACAAATGTGCACAGAAAGCCTTTTGTGGGGTGCAACTGTATTTCACAACAGCAACTTCACCCTTGACAGGTTTGGGCTTCCAGACTGGGTGGATGCATATCCAAGTGTTCTTTATTTAGGACGCCATTCTAACCCACTGCTGTGAGCAGCCGAACTAGCTCATCTCTGCCTCTCTTTCAGAGGTAGTTCAGTCAATTCTATTTTTCTGTCTCAAAGCATTTGCTAAATAAAACAACACATTTAGTAGGATTTATCCAAGAATTACTGATCTTGCAAAAAACAAAAGCATTAATATCCAGTAAGGGGTAAAATGTCAATGTGGTTTAAGCACATAGGTCTTGGTTGGTATTTTATTTATCTTGCAACGACTTGGGATGACAGACTGGATTTCCCTGCCTCATTCCCTGAGCTCCAGATGTGCCTACTCTCATGGAATAAATAACTTGGGGATAATTTTAAAGCAGGTCTAACAGTAAGTCCCTATGGTAATGAATCAGCCTGTGGTGATTTCCACAAAAGTCTGAGCCTTATCACTTTCACCTCCACTTAAAAAGTTTAACTTGGGAGTAAGAACAGTAAATTTCCTCAATCTCAAACAACAATTATTTAAGCAGCATTATTTGTGGCTCCAGTAAGAGTCAGTCCTGTTCAGTCTTCTTCAGATGACAAGAGACCTGTATACACAACATATAGGCTGAAGAAAACTGAGAGAACAAACACTAGTGGACAAAAGCCATAAGATCTTTACAAGTAAACTATCCAAAATATGAGATTTATGAATGGGATATCATCTCTGACTCCCACAGCTTAAAAGTGCCTTGGACTCTTCAGATAAATAGTTTGTCAGTCAGTAAACAATTAATGGTAGCAAGGAAATGAGTTCTCTTGTAAAAAAAAAAAAAACCAACAAAAAACCCAAACTTCAAAACCAAAGGTAGCTGTAAAGTCTTGATTGCTGGAAATGAAAAAAAAATTTACATCAGCCAACAATTTGCTGGGGTTCCTCCAAAGAAATTAATTTTCAGCAATATTGACATCAAGGAGCAATAGAAATCCTCATGCAGCTATGAAAGAACTCAGTCAGATCTGGTGAACCTTCCAGGACTAACTTTTCTCAAGCACAGAAACATATCAAAATTCACTAACCTGTTTTCTGAGACAGCCTTCTCTTCTTGGGATCTGGTTTAAAAACAAAGCAGCCCTAGAGAATAGCAAAAAAATATAAACCTCAGTAAGAGCATTAACCTGACTGGCTCCTGAGGCCACTTTTTTCTCCGTGCTCCATTCAGCCAACAATTTGAACTGAATTGTCAGCATCTTAAGGATATCAGTTTGCATGTTGTCTCTTTATATTTCTGTTTCAAGCTGGAACACTAGCAGAAACAGTATCCCAGAGTATCTGGGAGTGTTACAACAGGCCTCAGGAAAGAATGTCATCAAGAATTGCAAACATGATCGACACAACCTGGAGGAATACACATCCTACAATGGGCCTCAGGAAAGAACTCAAACCAGGCCAAGATAAGGGACTTAAACACTCTACAAAGAGATGGGCTAAGACAAGACCATCTATGGAAAGGGAGGCCCGGAATTCATGTAAATGACATTCAAAGATACCTCTTCAGAGACCACTAGGGACCATCACAGACCACCAAAACCCCCTGAGAAGCCCCTCAGAGACCCAGGCCACATGCATAATGACTATGCAACTATGATAATTAGTTCCAGGAAACAGATTTGATGCCTGTGTATGTAACAGAGTGATATAAGTTGTGTCTGATGCCACACATGGCATGCATGTTCGATGGAACTATCCCCTGTGCACTCAGTGCTGTAATAGAGGATGCCTGCTCTTTAATTCTACATTGGTGTCAAAAGAGTTTTACTCCTGATTTCAGCAACAGGAGGAACTTTTTAATCTTTCCATTACGTTCTTCAGTTTAACCATCAACTAGAACAGCAGCATATTCTTTAAATGTCTCGTGGCCTTCAACAGGCTTGTAATTAAGAGGAAACAATTCCCCAGGGACATATCAACGGTTTTCTCAGTACAATTTCAGTTAAAAACCAAACAAAAAAATCGCAAGAGGCTGGGATGCATAGAAAAGGTGACCTAGAATAACTCAGAGTGTTGTTATTAAATCACTTACAAAAGCCAATGACACACTGTAGATAAAGAGGACAAGTGCATCTCAACTTGAAAAATTAAAGCTGGCTAGAAGCAGAAGTTTGGAAAGAGTTCAGATAAATAAACGCCCTATCTCCAAGGAAGTTCCCCAGATAGAAGTCATCTCCCAGTTAGATCTGTTTCACCACAAAGGAGGAGGAAATAAACTACAAGTATTAAGTTTGGAATACTAGAAATTTTCTTCATTCTCCTCTAGAAAATCTGAAATTTCTTCCCCATCCTCTCAAAGAAAAAGTCATCTATTTTGAAGGGTTATAATGATTTCCTGTATATCAGAAATCATATGCATTCTCCATCTCTCACTGTGAGGCTCTTGTGCTACAGCAAGGGAGAAGGAAACACTCAAGTGTTCAAGATAGATAAACAGACTGATTCAATCCTGTATTTCTCAATGGAGATGCTCATACAAGCAAACATTACTGAACACCATCCAGGGTAGTTCAGTCACTAGCGTATGAATGATCTAGTGAAAATAAAACTCCATAGATATGTTCAATTTTGATTATAGGCACTAGTCTGCTGGGTGACTTTGGACATGTTATTTCCTTTCTTAAGTATAGAAATTGCAGTAAGACACTGATAACAATATTGTTCTCCTCTGAAAAACAGCCTTTATGAATTGGAGATGCCTACAGATGCTTTCCATTTGACTACATATATTAACAACCATCTAAAACTGTCTGGACAAAAGCTGCGGTTATTCTACACTGGAACAATTTCACTACAAAAACCTGTGCTACACTGTTATTTATGCTGCAACAGGTCAGAACAGTAATTTACAAGAGCACAACCAGAATCAGCCAAAATAACTATAAATCATATATGCTCAAGTAAATTAAACACTAATAACATTTAATCCTTTACAAACATCAGACTTCCCTACACCACTGAACATAGCAGAGATCATAATATAAAATGGCAAACATGTAAGACATGGGATGTAAAGCAGGGGTACATATTTCACTACCTAGAGGCAACAGCCATTTTTGAAAGGGAAATCCATCTGTTTTGGATTAAGTTTTAACTTTCTATGGAAGTACTTCCTTTCACTCCTGAAAGCAACAACCTGCATGGGAATTTTCAACACTGAAGGAAATGGCTGCACATCACAATTCAGTGAAAAAAACCCTCAAGGGACAGGAGCCTTCAGATGACAAAATGCATCCCTCCCTCCTGTGAACCATTGCTATTGTTCACTATACGATCAAGCAGGACATAAAATAATTTCAACTTTCCAATACACCATCTTAAGTCTTGCTACATATTAACACTCTAATGAAGACACTGTCCCTACTGCCGGCCATGATTACAGGCCAGGTAATAGCTTTCAGCTCAGAAGTTTAAAGTTACACGTGAGGGACAGCACCCTTTTTTTTTCAGTTTTGGGGGAAGACACAATGAGTGTCTGAAAGCGTCAGCAGACGATGCCAACAGACTTCAGCTGTAAGTGACAAAGCCTACAGCCATACCACCACTGCTCTGTTCCAGGTGAGCTTTACTTCAAGTACAAGCGCTTTTCGTGTGCTAACAGGACAAAGGAGCAAGGCAGGAGAACTGACTGTTGTGAGAAAAAGTGCCTTGGGCAATGCGGGACCACGTGGGCGTCAGGGCACGGATGAAGAGCCACCAAGACTGGGAAGGGAAGGGACAGGGAAACAGGCAACTGGGAGCCCGGGCACTGGGCATGAGAGCAAAGGCAGCGGATGAGGACAGGGAGAGGAGCAGACGCAGGACGCGGCAGGGAGACAGGGCAATTCAGGAGGTCAGCTCTGTCAGCACCCGCACCACTGCTCTCCCCACGGGGCCCGCCGGGACCGCTCCCAAGGGACCGGCGGTGTAAGGGGCCCGCGGTTCAGGCCGAACGAAGCCCCCGCCCCGCCGAGACGGGGGAGAAGCCAGCGCCTTGGGCACGCCGGCCCCACTCGCCTGGCCGCCGTAGGACGAGGCTTCGGAGCCGCCCACCAGCGGGGCAGCAGCGAACCCCACCGGTTGTCCCCCCGCCCACTGCATATGTCCCGTCCGTCCTCCTCCCCCGCCGTGCCCCACGCGCCCGCAGCGGCGGTTGCAGGCCGCCCACCTTCCCTCTCACCTTGGAGACGGAGCATGTGCTCATGTCGCCCCTCTCTCGCCCCAGGCCCGAGCGATACCGGAGAACCCGCCGCCGCCGGGGTGGGAGGGACCGCGCAGGCGGGCGCACGCGCGCTCCGGGAACACCGACCGACTCTCGGCTAGTCCGTGAGGCGCCCCGGCCGCTCTCCCCCCCTCCTCAGCCCCGCGGAATGGGACAGCCCGCCCCGCCGCTACACGCCCCCTCCGCGGAGAGGGACCTCCTCCTACCCCCACCCCGAGAATGGTCCGCTCCAGCCCGCCCCTGGGTGGGGGGAAAGGAGAGGTGGGTGGGAAGGGGCGGCTGTGACCTTCCGCCTAGCGGCGCTATCATGGCATCCTGCTCCTTCCGGAGGAGCATCGCTTCCCAGGTACGCTGCTCCTTCCCGCCGCTCTCCGTCGCTGAGGAGGGCTGCGCCATAACAGAGGCGCCCCCTTGGCGCCCTTACCCAGCCTCCCCCCGTCTCCGAGTGGGTGCGATCCGTTGCCGAGGGGCTCTGAAGGGGGGCGGGCAGCGAGCTCGAGCGTCTCCCCCAGGCCCGCCCCCTCCCCTGCTCGCGGTGGCGGTTGGCGGCAAGCGCGGGGCGCCGTTGGCAGGAGGTGCGGCGGGGCCGCGGGCCCCTCAGACCCTCTCAGACACCGCCGGCCCCGCACCAGGCGTGCATGTCCCCCCCCTCCTTGCAGACTTAAAGCCCGTGAGCAGTAAAATTAGGAGACTTTCCCTTTAGCAAGAACTATTCGTGGCTTGTTAGCGAGACCCTCGCTTGATGTGGGCCTCCTTGTCCCTTCCTCGTCCCCAGCTGATCAGTGCGTGATAAGCTCATCAAGGTGTAGCCACTAGAGCAGTCAATAAAGACATCCTTCGTGAGGGAAAAACAAAAAAGCAGCATCTATACGTGATGTTCTGTCTTGCTTTTTCCAAGGCTGTTTTAACATTTCCTGGGTTTGAATTGTGTATTTTTTTTATAGCTTATAATAGTGACTATTTGCTTTTTTTACCTAGGTTGAAATTTGCTTTCAGACGTACACCATGCACCCCACACAAATGTTTAAACAGGGAGCAGTATCTTTCCTGGATCTTTTTTGCTTAAGCCACTTTATTATTTATTTCAAATACAGCTTTCAAAGGTTTTGGATCTGCCACCAGAAAACTTAATAAAGTCCATATCTGCAGTTCCTGTCTCCAAACAACGGTAGTGTTTACATCTTATCTTACAAAATTATGTCATGTTTTATTATTTTCTGCTGTGCTTATCATAAGAGTTTAACAGGACTTTAGGGGGGAAAAAAAGATAGAAAACTCAAGCAAATATACCAATTCGATTATAAGAAGATACCTAATTCTACTTAAATCGGTTTCAAAAAAAGTTTCAAGCAAGCTGAAAATGTAATTGCTTAAAATTCTGTAAAAAATATAGGCAGTGCTTGAATGGCAAATGTTTCAACATTAATAATCTGAATGTGAAGTTCCTTGGAAGCAATGTTAGAGATTTTTTTCAGCATTGAAAATTGTAATGATGTATGATGATTGATGTAAGTGCTCACAAGTTGTAATGATGCTAGCAAGTAAATTACACTTATTCATGAGCATAATTTTTGGTTATTCTGAAAGAGTGTTCTAACCATATCTACTCTCTGATTGTATTAGAACAAAGACAGTATTTGGTCTTCTATTGCAGCTTTCTAAACATAGTGAACTTCAGGTATCTTGACTGGGTTACACTTGGCAATTAGACTGGTCATATGCAGAGTCAGCTTGGATCTGCCAAACCTGCCCATCATTGCAAGAAGTTCGTATCCTGATTTTCGTATGTTTTTTTCAGGTGTGCTGCTGATTTCCAGCTTTCCATTGCTTCTGTAACAGAAGACAGTTCCAGTGATTGTTTGGCACAAGACCTTGATCTTCAAGCTCAGAAGCTAGCTGGAAGGGTATGCTAATGCATTGCATATATATTTATGTAATAACAAACTTACAGACTAGAGGTGTAACAGGCATCCTAAGGTAAATAGTACTCTTTTTTCGAGCATCTATTTGGGTCAGAGTTGTTTAATGACTGCATTTAGTGTAACTATACACAGAATTTTCACAAGGAATTAAGAAAACAGATTTGTTAAGGTTCTTGTGGAAATATTGTTTTAAAATAGTTGAGAGTAGATAATATTAGTGAATTTAGGAGAATATCTAAAGGGTATGCCGTGGCTGTGCTGTCACCCAAAACTTGAAGAAGAAGTTGAGTATGCAGTGGCTTGGAAAACCAAAGGCTGCAAAATCCAGCATTAGAATGGCAATGGATAAATTTAGCCCGTGGGACAAACAGACCAGACTTTCAAATCCATAACTGCTTGAAATTTAGGTTCCTTAGAAGAGGATTTTTCAGGAGTGTTAGTCTGGGAAATGGCAGTAGCTGAGGTATTAAGACTAACTCAGTATAAAAAAGAAGCAGCATGCAAAACAAGGTCTACAGAAGTGACACAAACCTTGAAGGAAGGGACAGAAATAAAAAATTTGAGAACTTGGCATGCATAAAGATGAATAGAAGTGGGATCAGAAAGGTAATGCAGAGGTTTGAGGGATCATTTACAGTCTAAAAATGTATTGCTGATGCCAGCGCAGAGGAGTATAGATTAGGAAATTGTGGCAGAGTTAGTTGCAAAGAGCAGCTAAATGGAATAATGAAAGTGCAATTGATTCTTCATCTGCATCAGATAGAGTAAGCTTGAGAAGAATCAGTTGGGTTGGTATATGATCAGGGGTTAAAAAGGACAAAGGAGACGAGCTGTAATACTATTGGGAAGCTAAAGTATTTCTCCATGTCATTCTTCACTGCTGAGAGGTTGAGGAGATCCATATCTTGGACCCATTCTTGTAGCAGATGAATATTCTGACTTAGTTTAAAGAAGAACTGACGGTGCTCAGATGTAGAACCAAAAGTTCTGAAACAAGTTAAAGATGATCTAGGACCATAAAATATTTTGGGTTGAGAAGGACCTCAGGAAGTTATCTGTTCTGATCTCTTACTCAGTACAAGAAATACCTTTTCATGCAATTTCCAACAACATTGGAATTTGTCATTATTTGAACTTTTGAAGGTTAAAGAACTTCAAGGCTAACCATGATTTCATCTCCTGGTTGTTAGTGTCTAGAATGGAGTAGAATTTCTTGTTCATGCTGAGATGAGCTTCAGTAGGAATGTATATCTTGTCTCTCTCAAAGATATTAACCAAGTGATGAAGTGATTGCATTGTCTTTTATGTTTCCCATCTTTTTTTTAATTTAAAAAACCCCAACAATTTCTTGTCTAAGAAAGATGGCTTGATAAGAAACTCTCAAACCTGGCAGGTTGAGACCCAAAACTCTCAGCCTGTGAAGAAACCAACATTTGTGTAAAGAGGAGGTTGACGTTAGGAGTTGGATGTCAAAGTATTTATTATGGGTTCAGAATTTTTAAGTCATGAGCTTTATGGAAATTGTAAAAGAAATTCTTAATAAATTGTCCTTTAACATCTTTTTTTTGTATCACTGGATACTGCAGAACATTGTCATTAAAGTCAGAAACTTCAAGAAGCAGTGGTCCAAAACTTCTGTCTCAGGTTTTCTTTAAGACATTGACCTTGATTTTAAAATTTTTTTTTAAGTGCTGTAAGGTACTGTGTAAGTTGTAAAATGTATCTTGCTTTTGTGTGTACAAAGAGGTCAACTACTCTTCTCAGCCAAAATAAAGCACAGTCTGTACACATGCAGGGACTGAAGTAAAATATTCTTGTGACATTTCAGGCTGAGTTACATTCAAAGCTATTAAGCATCCCTTTTCCAACAAGATTGACTAAATAATCCATTTGTGATTGCTTCAAACCAATAAATAACAGTTAATGTTTATAGTGTATTAAATTAATATTTATAGTGGATTGAATTACAGTTTTCCAGTTTGCCTGTTTTCATGTAGAGCTTCTGTTTCATTTTGTTTCTTAGCTAAAATGTGATGGAGTAGTGAGTGAAATTAGCGCTGGTCCAGGAACAGTGAACTTTACGATAAACAGGGAATTACTAGCAAAGGTGAGTGCTACATTGCAGGTGAAGGTATTTTTACCATTGTACAGAAAAATAATTCCTCAGTACAGAACTATAGAATGCTTACTGTTGTCTGAGAAAGATATTTTCTATGTAAAACTGTCTTTCATAAGTTCTTCTTGAGGCTCCCTGTTGCTGATTTGTTATGTAGGCCTAGATTTGGCATGAGGCTCACAAAAGTTTAGTCTTATGAGGAGACAATGTATCTACCATTCACTGATAAATGTAACTCCTCTTTTTCCTCTCCTTGCTTTAAAAGGCAAGCTGGACACCTGCTTTGAGTTTCTACTGTATACAACTCAAAAGTTTTTATCTTGCGTGTAAAGACTCTTGTTTAAAATAAAGAAGGATGATAAAAAGATACCTGAAACAAAAGTATTTGACAGCAGTTCTATCATTGCATACTTAGCTAAAAAAAAAAAAAGTATATTCCTCAAACTCTACTCAATGCCAGACTGAAACTGAAAGCTTCCAGTAACTTAATGAAAGGAAAATACTGGCTCAGTCTGTAAGAGTCATGTCTCAGTTTTACTCTCTCTGGATTATTTGCAAGAGCTTCATAGAGTAAGCTTCTGCAAGTGGAAAGTGGATGGCTGGTACTGTTAGACTGGGGATGGAATGAAAGCTTTGCCAAGACCATTCAGCTAACTTGTGGAGCAAGCTACATCACAGCCTTAATTGATAGTCTTAGGAACTCCCTTTAATTTTTCATCAGCTATTTATAATCCATCTTGATAGGGACATAGCAACTGACTATTTACTGAAAGAGTAGTTTCAGTGGTAAGTTTTATTTATGGGCAGGATTTCATGATATGCTTTATCTCTGGGGATTCTAATCAGTTTAATGATTCAAGTAAAACAACGTGTCTGGCCTAGTAGAGTTTTGCTGGAAAAAATGTGGAATTAGGACATGTAATTTTGCATTTTATCACTGAGGAGAGAGGAGGAGATAAAACCTGCCTGTAACTTTCACTCCTAAGGAAAATAGGTCTATAAGTAAATCTGATTTTTTGTGTGTCTGTCTAGCTTACCTTCTTAGATGCCGTAATAAGAACAGAATTAACATCTTTATCCACAGGCACTGTTCCTTTTTTAAAATTATTTTAAAATGTATTCAGTATCTATTGCAGAAGAATTTTATGGTGGTTTTCGGGGTGGGGGAAGTTTCCACTGAACCGAGTGAGATTTGCACTCTTGATCATGTTGTTAAAGGTCTCTATTACCTGTAGGAAGTTTGTCCAACACATACAGCTTCACACATTAGGTTTTGCGGTGTGTTGGCATCTGTGGTACAAACTGGGTATGTGCAGGGACTTACCTTGCTGTATGAATGCATTACTGATAATACAGTCAGCATAGGATTCCTCTTCCCACCATGTTCAAGCTGTTGAGGAAATACTTCAATGCATTTTGTACAGTCTCCATACTTTCAAAGTAGATGCATTTTTTAGGAACCATTTACAGTGTCCTTAAAGATTTGCAGGTAAGGGCAAGTGGAAGGCAAAGGGGAAGGGAAGGGATGAAGGGGTATTTGGACACATGAGGATTGAATAGTTGGATTTCTTTGGCACTGAAGGAGTAGAAAGAAGGCTGGCTTTTGGTGTGTAGAAAAATCTAGCAGGTTTAGTAGAATATGAATGTGTTATTTCTTCCTCTTCCTGTTTACAGATTTAAGTGACTTGGTAGTTCTGAGGAGGCTTAAATTTTTGCAAAAGTCTTGTTTTCTTCTGCTTTCCCATTGAATGTACATGCTCTTTTTCCAATGGGAAAGGAAAAGAATATTAGGCAGATGCTATTCCTAAAAAGGATTAATGAAGAAATGCAGTGGACAGTGATGTAAAGTAATGGGAAAAAAGTAGAAATATTAATCTGCCTCATGTTCTAGGATGAGCATTTTCAATTTTACTACCAAAATTAGAAATAGCTAAGCTTCTTTTGTCTTTTCTTAAACCACTGATTGATATTTAAATATGCTGTTAGAGTTACAAATGACCAAATGTGCCATGAGCTGTTGTTGCAGTCTTACCTGCAGTGAACTGATGGAAAGGATTCTGTAATAGTTGTTTTGGCTCTTAAATCTGCTTTAGCGATAATCATGAAGACTAGAACTCCCATACTTCTGTGTGAGATTTCCTGAAGCAAAAGAAACCATGTGCTATTCAGGTGATCTGCATGTGTATGGTAATGCTCATGCAGATGNGTAGCTGTGGCGCTTCAAGACATGGTCTAGGGAGATGTTGAACAAAGGTTGGACTTGATAATCCTAAAGGTCTTTTCCAACCTAAATGATTCTGTGATTCTATGTTGCTCATGGGATTTCTCACAGGCCCTCAGTCACAGGGAGTGTTTGGGAATCTGATGTGTCCCAAAGGGTTGGACCTATGTGATCTGGCTGTGCTGTGCACAGTGGGTGTCTCCTGTTTTTTTCACCTTGACAAAAAACTTGGATATAGGACAAGACTCCTAGGAATTTCAGAGAAATGGCCAAACACCTCAAAGTGTGCCTAAATAAGATGTATTCATGTGAGAGGTCACTTTTGAGGAAGCCCTGAGATATAGTATGTAGCTTTTTTTAATTAATTAAAGAAAAAAACCAACAAAGCCTGTTGAGAACATTTGGCTGCACACTGAGGTAAATTCTCTAGTCAAGTTTACTGCTCATAAGCTCTCTTACTTTTTCATCCAAATCTACTTCTACAGGGTACTCTAGGTACTCTTTTATTTTAAAATGTGTTACCTGAATTAGGAAAGGTGAAGATCCTGGTTAGAGCCCTATTTGTGTGAAAACTCTCTCATTTTACATGAGCTCGCTCTGTTACCCACATTCTTGGGCTTAGTTTCCTTTCCTGGCTACCAATTACCCCTGGGTTTACTCTCTTGCCCTTTCATGTTATGTAACTAAAGATGATAAAGACTTGACTTCTCACTTTCTTTTAAGTGTCC
Organism: Brachypteracias leptosomus; assembly: GCA_013401335.1. Classification (NCBI taxonomy): domain Eukaryota; kingdom Metazoa; phylum Chordata; class Aves; order Coraciiformes; family Brachypteraciidae; genus Brachypteracias; species Brachypteracias leptosomus. The sequence continues at coordinate 186,340 of VYZX01028881.1, read as the reverse complement.
ACGAAAATAAGCCTTGATTTTCACCAAAATCTCTGCCTGTAATTTCCTCTAATTTTTTAATTGATCAGATGCAGCTTTCAAAAGCTAATGGCATTTTTATCTGCCTATGAGGTCTTATTTGCTTGGCAGACCAGCCACTTAATTGCTAATGTGAATAAAAGCTGTGGGATCAGACTCTCATGTGATTGATAAACAGATTTCCTGATCACACTTTCTGTTGTTGAAACATATTTTCCCTTTTTTTTTTTTTCCAATCTTCCTTCTGGTTTAGACTGTTTTGCAGCAGGTATTGAAAGATGGCTCAAAGTATGGAGTAAAAAGTGAACTTTTCTCTACAGTGCCTAGACAAAAGGCAGTGATTGAGTTCAGGTAAGCACATGTGATGAATCTATAAAGAAAATTGTCTTGTCTGCTGATAGATATTTTGCTGACTGATGCTCATTGCTGTAATGTATGATGCCTGTGAAGTTAAACCATATTTATGGCATTATATTCAGCTGTATTTGATACTCTGATATATTTGCTAAGTAGAATATAAGTTATATTTAGGGAATTGAGGCTTTTTCCCAGAACATATTTCTGATATTTCAAGAATTCGTACCTCACTGCCTTCCACTAAGAATGTTCTTATTTAGTGCATAATAGCATTCTGGTTTTAAGTTGTCATCTTTCATTTTGTTATCAAGAAACATGGTCTGAATGTTCAACCATTAACTTAGTTCATTTTTTCACCTTAGTGCCTTCCACCCTGACTTGCTAAAGCAGCCAGGCATTTATCATGCTAAATCTTCTCAATTGCTGGCCCCAGAATTTCTGTCCAGTGCAATTTTGTTTATGGCCACCTGCTCATGGAATGCAAAGTGGCTGACTCAGATCTCTTTATGTGTTAATATTTTTGTTCACTTACATTCAGGCTCCTATAGTCACAGAGCGTAAGCACTTGGCTTTAATTTGGAGGGTGAATATTCATAGCTGAACTTCTACTTTATTGTCAGGGGCAAACAATTGTGGGTACACGTTTTTTTTCAGGGGCCCATTGTTGGTAGAAGAAGATGTGATTTTAGTTACTGATTCTAGTACACAAGGTCCCCTGTCCTGATATCAGATTTATCTCTAATAAAGGTATAAGGAGAATGAACCATATGTCCAAAGCATGTTAAGTGAGAAGGTTGTGTATGTCCTTTGTCACTAGTGTAATTGGGCTTTGGAAGGTTCTTTGTTGTGGAGTTGTTTGTGGCTCCTTTTTCCCTGTTACACTGGCTGCTAACTAATATTCAAGGAAAAGCTGGTTGGGTAGGAAAATTTACCAGAAATTTTAAGGGAAAATTGAAAATGGTTTTATTTCAGTTCTTCTGCTGTATGCACGAATTGAATTCTTTTGAGTTGGTGATCTGACAGTTTTGTACATTGAACAAACATTATTTCTGAACATTTTTTACAGCTCCCCTAATATTGCCAAAAAGTTTCACATAGGACACTTACGTTCCACAATAATAGGTAAGCATGTGTTTTAACTGCCTCCTAAAAGGACTCCTTTGTCTTCCTGATTCACTTGACAGGGAAGCACTGCTAACCTTTCACTCTTCTAGTGGAGTAGCCATGTCAGGCTCAACTTGCTAATTAAAAATGTTTTGCTTATTATACAGTGAAGAAAAGAGCATGGTGTGTTGCTGGCAGATTTATTAAGTCACATGTAATATAGTTTTATGAGTGTGAACATTAAATGAAGTAGTTTAAAACTGTTCTACGGAGACACCCAGGGCAGTTTTCATTAAGGTGTTTGAGAATCTTTTGAATTTTAAATTCCCATTTGCACTGGACTGCAGAGCAGTCAGATAGTTATATCTTGGTGGCTGTCTTGCAAAAAGTTTGCTTTTATATTTTAATTACTTTATGTCGGTATTACTAACACAATTGATGTAATGGAATAATGAATAAGTTTATTGTGCAGTACTCTACTGGCATATGGAAAACTTTTTCTCCCTCCTTTCCCTCTCTCACACTGAAAACTAGCAGGTTGTTAACAGAAGACCCTACTGCATCTATGCAGCTAATAGTGTTTTAGTTTTTAGTTGCATTCAGTGTATTGTGTATAATTATTAATTACATAAAATTAATAATTCTGCTTCTTCATGGACTGATAGTTGAGTGAAATGACATATTTTGGGCTCTTTATGATCCGTTTCTGGATCCTTTGCTATAGAAAAAACTTTCAAAACTAGTTCTGTAGATCAGTTCATTCTCTTACTATTGGGCAAGCATTGACTCCAGAGAACAGAACTGAAAGTAATTGCCAAGTTATAATATGGTGTTACAATAATAGAAGAATATAAAGTTTTCAGCATCCTTTTACATCAGTGTTGTAATTAAAAGGTACCCTTGAAGCACAGGAAATTAGAGGAAGAGATGCAGGTATTTCTTCTTTGTAATTCTATGGTTGTAGCTAAGCTCGGGAGAAAGAGGAAGAGTTTTTGTTGTAATGATAGTTAGAACCAAGACATGCTTATGTTAGAGTGTGTCAGATACACAGTGCTAAGTGTGGAGCTCAATACTGCTCCAGCATTATATAAAGATTCAGGACCTGATGTTCTTTATTTAACATCACAATTAACAGCAGTTTGTGAATTTTGAGTACTTAACCTCCCGGTGTGAGGTTGCCTGACTGTGATGGAAATTATGTATACTGCCACATCTTTATGAGAAAACAAGAAAACTTTAAGAAGTGTTTTTCGTGTTCTTATACTTTGCAGTATGTGCATGCACATACACATCTGTATGTTTTTATCGCTGTTGTATGAGACATTTTGTGGCACTTTTCAAATGCATGGCTTTTCCTACTCAGAATATTATTGCTTTGAGTTGTGAAGTATTTTAGTAAATTCTGTGGAGCAGTTCATTGGATTTCTTTTCTTCTTCATTTTGAATACAGATTGTACAAAACCAGAGAATGGTTTTGTTGGGATGAGAGACTACCTACAACTGAATAACAATACCGATTTTGTTTCCTTACCAGGCAATTTTATAGCAAATCTCAAAGTGGCACTGGGACATGAAGTAATAAGAATAAATTACCTTGGTGACTGGGGCATGCAGTTTGGTATGTTTTAATTTTTCTTTTTTCTCTTGTTCCCTTTTCTACTGTATGATATGGTCTAGGTTTCCAGCTTCAGTTTTTGCAGGCCCATTGAATTTACTCTGGGCTCATAAAGAATAATTTGTGTTTCCACACGTTTAATGCGTAGTTAATCTCCTTAAAATATGAACAAAACCATCCAGAGTGATTCACCAGCAGTATGACCTATACTACTGTACAAGAAATAACAGGAGGAAATTTACCCAACAGTCCCTCTGTCCCTCAGTAGCTTCTTTCTCAGATTACATATGTGTAATTTGGGGGTTATTTTTAAAGGGCAGTATAAATATTTTCTGAGTGTGCCGGTTCTGCTTTTGGAGCTTTCACAGTTGAACAAATTTCTCTTGCTGCCTCCAGACAAAGTGTGTACATGTTACCATAGCTGTGGCATGTCTACTGTGATCCCGTCTTCCTTACTCAGATTTTACACAAGAGTAAGCTTGTTAATATACCTATGCCACACCTCTACACACAGCAATTAAATGATTGTATCAAAATGTATATTTTATATTTAGCTGTCTCTGTGTGTGTTGTGGTGTTTTCTTTATCTGTCTTTTTGTTCCTTCTGGAAACTAGTTCATTATTCATAGAGTGTAATTAACTTCCACAGCAACTGCATTTTGGCAGGTTGAGGCCCAGAGAGTTTGTACCTTTAAAGACAGCCCAACACTTCCTCCAAAATAATCAGTTTCCTTTAAAAAGTAGCAAAAGAGAGGTGTGTAGGTGGAGAATGTGCAAGTGAACAGGCCCTGGAAGGCTGTCAGTCTTGCATGCATATGTGTTTGTGTGCACACAACATACACACTCCTACCTCTTCTGAAATGTCCATCAGATAAGTGAGGACTGAAAAATCCTCTTGTGCAACCTAGCATTGCTTGTATTTATTCCCTGACCAGAGATCATTTATGTTCCATTACTGGATCTGTAAATACCCTTTTTATATGGCAGTTGACCCATCCATAGGATTCACAACTTTGTTGATTTCTGTTGTTAATCTTGTATTTTAAATGGATCCATATTCTTCTCTCCTTTTCTAATTTCTCCCCAAAAGCTGTTTTACACATATTTTTAGACATATAAAAAAAGGCAGCCATGTCTACTTGCTCCTTGAAAGCTGGTACACCTGTGAAAACTAGAGAACTCCCCCACATCTTTTGCAGTACGTTTTGAAAACAGTGTCCATGTTATTAATTTTTAAATGACAAATGAAGTGCAATGTCTATTGAGGGGTCGCTTCTGCTCATTCCAGCCCTTATGCTGCCCCGGCCAGTTTTGCTGGTATTGCTGTTATGGGGACATCAATGAATCAATTTTATGAATAGAGCTGGATTAAAAACTTAGTATAAATATCCTGCTTCTACTCTATTTACATATTCAGATTCAGCAGTGTAGATAACATACCTGAAATATATTCAGTTCTACCCGTTCTTCTAGAGTAAATTCCTGCATTTTAGACTGTTGAGTAAAACATTCTTATGACTTTGAGAGCAGTAATAGAGTATTTTTGCCTTTGTTAAATTATTTCCACCACAGCTCATCTTTTCTGATCAATCAGTAGTTTATAGCAGAGCTTTGCTTCACTTAGGATTTGTCATAAGAAGTAAATACAGAACGAGTTCACCTAAAATTCAATAAATTTCATAATTGCATATTTCATTCATTTTTGCCCCTTAGACATAATTTTGTCACTCTGCTATTATATAATGAATGTGGCAATGACAATTAAGCAATGGAATGCTCTATGGTTAAAGGGCTTCTCAGCTGACCTCATTCACTTTGTCTTTGAAGATACTAAACTGTACTCCCAAGTCTGAAAATCAGGAATTTGATGTATTTTAATACAAAGATTCCTAAAGGTATAAAGATCATAATGCCTGATATTTACATGTGTACCTGTTGCACAGCACACAAATGTTAGAATCATGCTTTTGATCTAGTAATTCCAACTGTTTCTTTCAAAATGGGTGCTCCCCTCTTTATTTGGGCTGGCTCAGCTCAAATACATGAGAGGTTATATAACAAACAATATAGTCATGCTTCACAAAATTATAGCATAGAAATATTATTATAACAGTCCTTTCCCAGAAGCAGTGCTATAATTAGCGATCTGTCAGCATTTCTATTACAACTGCCATTGTCAGAGCGCTTAACACATAATTGAAATCTTATTTTGCTGAAACATGGCAGAGAAGTCCTCAACCTTTAGGCAGTTTTGGGGCAAGTTTCTTAAGGTAACAAAGCTTATGCCGTTGCACTGTCTGTCCATCTGTCTTCCTGTCACTCTGCTCCTAATAAATTTTGAACTCATTGGCCAAAATCAGCGAGACCTGACAAAGAAAAATGTTTCCAAGAGAACAAATTTATTTTGGTATTGCGACAGTTGGCAGCCAAGTAGGGATAGCAATACAATGTAGTGCCCTCTGGGAGAGAAAGTTAACTTCTGTGTTTAGCCTGCTGGCTAACCAGTCAGCACATCTAGGTCAGAATCAGTCCCAACACATGCCTCATCTTGCCAATAATTGGTGAGTATAACAAGGGCTGGGGATAGTTTGGGGAAGACAGAAATGTGTGGAAAGGTGTGTTTGGCTTGAATAAAAACTGGCAGTTTTGCTGGGGCTTGGAGTGTGAAGCCGGCATTGATAAGTGGGATGTGTAGGTACACTAATATCTATGAGACACCATTGGGAAACCAAGCTCTGATTGCTCATAGAACAAGCTGTCCTTAAAGAAACTCACTTTGAATGGAATTAGACTCATTGTAATTCCTAAATCGTACCTTGTTTTTCTTCCCTAAATCTGCTGTGGCTTCTATCACACTCAGTATCTCCAAAACGGAAGTTCTTGAGACAGTGTCATTTGCTCAGTTGCAGAGGGCTTTTCAAAGGGATACCTGCATACCTATTCCTTAGATGCTATCTTCACATCAGTCCTGGTCCTTGTCTGTTCAGAGGAAGGAGATGGCCTTAAAAGCAGTCTCAGAAAATAAGAGCCTGCGGGATTAATATTGCTGAATGAGTTAATGGGCTCTTTTGATTTAGATAAAAAGATTGGGTTTTGGATCTTGGCCTTTCAGATGGCTTTTGGAAAGTGTTGAAGCCAAATTTGATACGTGAAAAAAAGCTGCATATTCTCAGTGCACAGCAAAAAGTGCCCTTGAAAATATTGCATGAGTAGTACATGGAATACTATACTGTGTCCCAGTTTCTACTGTCCTTGAAATGATACTACTGTTAAGGGAGGATGCAAAACAAGGAATTTTGAGCATGCTCTGTTGCTAGACAGTTTCCACAGTGTGGCTCCTCGTATACAGCTGGTTGCTCTGTAGAAGACAATTTTCTCTGCAAGTCCAGAAACCCAAATTCCATTTATGAGGATTTGAAAAATCAACATAGTATTTCTTACTAGTTTCTAGCTATTATAGTTTTTGGCTTTTCATGCATTGGAATAAGAGGTTATGCTTCTGATTTGGTTTTGTAGCACACACCATTGTATTGTTTAAAAATGTAAGGCATTTCTTTTATTACATACAATGTTAAGACTAGACTTGCTTATGAAAACAACAAAAGAATATACTTTGGACTGATGTCTAACTTTGTATTTTAATTGTTATTTAAGGTTTATTGGGTGTTGGTTTCCATCACTTTGGCAACGAAGAAAAGCTAAAATCCAGTCCTTTACAACACCTTTTTGAGGTAAGTTCAGAGAAGACCCAACTTGGGACTCTGGAGGACAGTCCGTTTAACTTAGCTTTTTTTGTACAGAATGGTATGTCTGCAGAGTCATGATGAGACTCTTACTGGATTTGAATGACCTTTCTTGAAGGACTTGCATGGAGTACTGCATCCAGCTTTGTAGCCCCCAACACAAGAAGGACATGGACCTGTTGGAGTGGGTCCAGAGGAGGGCTACGAAGATGTTCAGAGAGCTGGAACACCTCTCCTATGAGGACAGGCTGAGAGAGTTGGGCTTGTTCAGCTTGGAGAAGAGAAGGCTCTGAGGAGACCTTATTGTGGCCTTCCAGTATCTTAAGGGGGCCTATAAGAAAGCTGGGGAAAGACTTTTTATGAAGGCCCGTAGTGATAGGATGAGGGGTAATGTTTTGAAACTGGAAGAGGGTAGATTCAGATTGGAAATTAGGAGGAAATTCTTCACTCTGAGGGTGGTGAGACACTGGAGTTGGTTGCCATGGAGGGTTGTGGATGCTCCATCCCTGGAGGTGTTCAAGGCCAGGTTGGATGGGGCCTTGAGCAACCTGGTCTAGTGATAGGCATCCCTGCCATGGCAGGGGGGTTGGAACTAGATGATATTAAGGTTCGTTCCAACCCAAACCAGTCTATGATTCTATGACCAGTACTAGCCTGGGCCATTGCAGCAGAGACAGTTTTCACTAGGCCATAGCAGCAGGGACAAGTTTCATTAGGATGAAAAATAATCCCTGTGAGGGAGGTAATCATGTGGATACTTAGGTTGTATTGATTGCTGCTACCACCACAGCTGGCTTGGCTGATATCAACTATCTTAACCCAACAACCATGAGGATAGGTGAACAAAATTTTCTGAATGTCCAGTGTTCAAGTCCTCATCCTTTAGAAGAAAGATCTCATGTGTTAATGGGGCTTTGTCAGGGTTCATATGTGGTGCTGTCAAGTGTTCTCTTGGTACAAAGCTGAGCTGTGCTCCACCCTCTAAGCTAGATATGGGAACTCGCTGATGCTGGTGTGTGGACAGTATGTCACAGGACAACTGTTTTACATAAATCTGTTTGTTGGCAAAGGAACAAACTGTGTTTGAATACTTGGATACTCTACAGCTGCATACACCTTAGGCAGATTGTTTATGTGGCAGAGTAGCTCCTTCTGAGTTTGCCAGCTTCTTTGACATGGATAAATTTTGTTTGCATTTTCCCTCATCCCTGAGGCCTGAACAGTAAAATTGACAGATTCTCAAGACAGAGGTGTTTTAGAACTGTAGGACTGATTGAAAGAAATGACAAGAAGTAGTTGTATTCTTGTGATTGTGCATTGCTCTATATTATTTAATTTTTATTTATAATTTCAATCCATTCTTTGGATTTAAATTTCAAATACTTGAATTTTGCACTAGAGCTTTAAAATACCATCTATTGCAATAGCATGTAAGCTTTTATGACCTTTAAAAAAATACCTCCAAGTGCAGAGAACAGTATTCAGCCAAGCTGCACAAGGTTCTGAAACAGTAGTTGTTTGAGATCAAATTAGTTTCTGTGTTCCCAAATTTTAGCTTCTTGTTCGGCTGTATTCTTGATTTATATAAAAAACTGAGACATGTTTCAAAGTGGTGTTTTTACTACTATTGTGTGAAACTAATCTTTCCGATGGTTCATTTATAAAGAAAATTTCCATAGCACAGTTCGTATATAAATAAATGTATAGACAAATGTACCTTTCCAGACATCTTTGCACCTTCCATTTTGGTCAAGAGTCAGATGCAGAAATGCCTTTTTCATTATTTTTGCTTTATAACATCAAAGATTGGCCAGGGTGGGGAATTAAAATGTGTGAAGCCACTAATGGGGGAGGGGGAGTACTGTTCTTGGAAAGGGTTGAATTTTCCCTCTACTTTAACTTTCTTTTGCATGGCAGAAGTAAACAAACATTAATCTTTGAGGCCTGTCAGCAGTACTGCCTGTTAAGATCTCAGGACATAAAAGAAAGGGGAAAAGTTCAAGAGTTTTGCTGTGCAGGCTTTTTTTTTTCTTTAAATAGGCGGAACTCATTCAAGCAAGGTATTGTTGGCAAACTCATTGTCTGGACATTGCAGGAGACAAGTTTTTAAAATTATTTATTTTTTATCAAGATTGCAATGATTCAGGGATCAAAACTCTTACAAAGACTTAAAAGTTAAACAGCATTGAACTATTTGGGTCTAAATACATAACATAACCACTAGTTAATTTAATTATTTTTGCATAGTACTTTAACTTTTTAAAAATGTTTCTGTGGGCTTTCAAGATACTATGTGTGGAAAGCAAGGAATCATTGTTTGGGCAAATATTTAGCCTCTAGATATAATGGAATACATTAATGAACAGGAGAGCCAAATTTGCTGTACAGAGGTAAAGTTGGCTATAAGATTTTTGCAATGTTTTTAGAAAACTGACAGTGTGTATGTGTTTGTCTAGTCAGATGTTGACATTCATGTGCTTGACTTCAGCCACAGAGAGACAGCAAGTATTAATACAGGTACAGAGTACTCTGCATAAGAGGGTATAGATTAATACTGGGGTGAGGTTTTTTAGCTTATAAAATATCAAGTCTGTCTACAATTTTGCTGCCTCAGCTGCCATCTCATTCTTAGGCAGTGCAGTTGTTGTAAGTATCAACTTTGTGGTGTTCTGAGGAAAAATCTCTAGTTTAAAAGTCTGATGATTTCCCTTTCATGCATAAATTAGTTCTTCCATATTCTGCTGCTGCAGTTGTTTCAAGGTTATGAAGAGGATTATAGTGGCAGCAGTAAGGAATTATGGCATTAGTCTTGTTTCAAGATAAGCTGCACATTTTCTTGTTGAAGTTTGGGCTACTCATTAATCCTTTAAATAGAAACTTAGGTGCTTTAACACATCTTTAAAATTTTTTATGTTACAAATGTCACCTTTAAATGTATTTGTATTGTTCTTGTAGAACTTTGCTTATTTTTACTGGAGGAGAGGATTATACTTATTCAACATTTTCAGTGCCATTATATTTTAGGTGTATGTGCAGATTAACAAAACAGCAGAAGATGAAAACACAAAAAACCTGGCTAAGGATTTCTTTAGAAAACTGGAGGAACATGATGAGCAGGCATTGTTGCTTTGGAAACAATTTAGAGACTTCAGTATTGAGGAATACATCCGAATTTATAAGGTACAAATCATCCACTGCTTTACCTGTATTGTTGGTAAAATTGTCTCTTTTTAGCTATTGCTCTATCAACCCCATTGACAGTGCAAGGCACCTTTTCATCTGAGACTGCCAAGCAGCGAACTGACTTGGGAACACAGGCTGCTTTATTGTTGTCAATTCATTGCCTTTCCAGTAAACTTCACAGTGTTGTGGGGAAGATGTTTCTCAGTAAGCCAGGTTATACTCCACTCTGTTTGGAAAAAGCACAGTAGTTGATGTAACATCCAAGCAGACTGTCAGTAGCTGATACTCTAGATACATTTTATTTAGAGGAGTCCACACAACTGGCCCTTAGATTAATTCTGCCTTCTCAGAAGGCAAGAAACTAGGAGCATGATGCTAAGCAACAAACCCAATCAGTCTTAGGCAAATATTGTTCACTTTTGCTTTATCTTTGAAGTCAGCAACAACCCACTAAATTTAACAGTTTCCATGCAATAAATTTTATCAGGAGATGCTGTGTATGTTGCATATTAAATTGAGTGTAAGAAATTAAAGCAGCAGGAGTTTACAATAGTAATCAGTGCCTAAGTTACCTGCAGGCTGAGTTGAGCTAATATACAGCCATCTGTTGCATACTGTAATCTCAAGAATGGAGCCCCTGTTCACTGTTTTGTGGGAGATGTTTGTGCCACTGACCACAAAATGAATCTTAAGAATTTGGGAAACAGGAGTGATATACACCTTCTGTCACTGAATCCAGTCTCTTGGTATTTATACTAAGTCATCTTACTGAAGAACCAGCCGGGTCCACCTGAAAAACAGCTAGTGTTTTTCTTTCTTGCAGTGCAACTCTGGAATGGGTACTCAGTTTTGATTGGCTTAGACTTTTCTTCTTAACTTGCACCTCCAAAGAATTTGTGACTCATTTTATGCCACTTCATTCATTCAGTATTGTTCTTTAAAATTGCACTTTTCCACCTCCTTCCTTTGATGTATTTGTAGAAATTGGTCGTGTCTTCTTTCATCCTTAAATACAAAGTTAAAAGAGAAGTGGCCTGCCTCCTCCTCAATAACCCAGATAACCTGACTGTGCTTTTAGTTATTCACTGAAACATATCACTGTATTCATGCCAAGTACTCTTTAAGGTCTCCCAAGTGAGACACAGCCTTGATAATTCAAGTGGAAAGCTGACCCATTAGGGTAAGTGGGTATTGGGCTGTGTATGCAGCTGCATCCTGATGGTAACTCATCAGTGATCTCATGATGACTGGTGCTGCTAGATCTTTCTCTCTCAATTCTATTCAAACTAATAAATATTGATCTGAGGAACCAACATCTTTGCCCTCTGTTAAAAACCTTGTCTTCTGTACTATTACATTTCACCCAGTTTTGACAGTTAAGGTGACCCTATCTTTCTAAGCTGTACCCTCAGCCTTCCTAGTAATACTGATTTCCGTATGCTCAGCAGTGCTTGTGAGCAGCTCCTGCTTTTTAAAATTTCTTTCAGCATCCTTTTAAAATAGGATTGGATTCAACTTCTCTGCAGTCCACTGGTTTTGCTTCCAGCACTGGAAGTTAGAGACCTGCCTCGGAATTCTTGTACTAATTGCTCTATCCAGTTTACTCCTAATTTCTCATGAACATGATGTCCAACACTTTATTCAACTCAGGGAGATTAATTCTAATGCAGAAATCAATTAAATCAAAATCCAAACATCCTTTCCTTTTAACAATGAAGTAACATTTCCTGGAATAAAATTAATATTTGCACTCTATCTGACCTGTACCACAGACCTATCATCTGACTTAACTTGAATAAATTAGCCTCAATCATAACAACGTTATCCTTCTTTGATATTCTTGGAACTTTTCAGCGTCTAGGAGTGCACTTTGATGAATATTCTGGAGAATCATTTTACCAAGAGAAGTCCCAGGAAGTTCTAAAGATGTTGGAGGATAAAGGACTCCTTCAGAAAACAATGTATGAATTCATTATTCAATGTATTCATCTAGTTTACTTAACATCTCCCTTGTGTTTCAAATGAAATATGATGAGTGAGGTTTGTATGTAATCTAAGGGGAAGAGTTTTCTTTAGATGGTTTTGGTAGCCCTTCTAGTAGAAGGCAAACAGGGTTTGTGCAGTCAGAGCTAAAAAGTAAGTTTGCCTTTTCTGTGGCTAGCACAGAAGGCTGACCATGATAAATTAGGTACAATGACAGTGTTCAACTCCTAATGGCCTTTTAGGGTGTTAATTAGTTTGATAGCTGCATGTACCATTTAACGAAGCAGAGTTAGATAAGATCCTTGCCTTGATGAGGGAGCTGCCTGGCTGAACTGGCAAGGAAGCTGTAATCGTGGAATGCGCCAGAATGTGGGCAGGCAGCTCCCTGGCATCTAGCAGTGGTGACAACAAACTTAGAGGAACAGTCTTCAAAAAGAGTTAAAGGAGACAGCCATCCAAATCAAAGAATGAGATTGTCTAGAGTGAGGGGGATTCCATGGCAAGAGGCCTTTGTTTTGGTTCTGACTTCTGTCTTATCTGAACTTACCTATATATTGGCTCTGGCTTACAGTTACTGCAGTGTTTTCTCTCACCTTACAGAAAAGGAACAGGAATTGTGGATCTTTCAGAAAAGAAAGACCTCTCATCATTTTCCACTGTCATGCGTAGTGATGGGACATCTCTTTATATAACAAGGCAAGTAAGCCCATCTGTGTTTATTGCCATCTATTTTGCCAGCAAACTCTTGTACATGAGTACATTTGTAACTGATAGTACAGATTTTGAAGCTTTTTATTTCTGGGATGGAACACCTTGACTAATGAGTAATTGTAACTGGAACTAGCAATGTAACTATGATGGGATGAAAATGGCTCAGGAAAAACAACTGCTTTTAAATACTTTCTCTTCCCTTAAGCAGTCTGTTAGTAAACTTTGTCTTTTCATACCAGCTACTGACTTTGAAAACAAAGCTGGGATCTCTTAATCTAATAAACACTTGCCAAACAATGAAGGTTTTTGCTGAAAATGTTTATCAACAGTGTGATGGAGAAAAAAAATGGCTTGTTCAGCCACGTCTTCATTGACTCAGTGGACCACCAGCACTGTAACATCAATTCTATCACTATTTTCCTGCCTTCTCATCAGTATCCTAAAATTCCTCCTGGGTATTCTAATATGGAAGCCTTAGCAGTTTCTTTGTGCCAGTAATGTAAATAAATCAGATGTCTAGCCCTCAAGGTAAATGGCGTACAGCTTTTCAGGACAAAGGTATTAGAAAGATGCTCCCCTCAATCCTGCTCTTTAGGGAGCTGATGAATCCTCTATCGAGATAGAGAGGAGCAAGGCTGCCACAGCTCTGTGCCCACAGGTCCACCCAGAAATAAGACCAAGCACCTGTTCCTGCTGAGCACACACACACACAGAGCCAACCAAACAGGGCAACACAGACAAAACCAGTCAGCACTCAAGACAGCACCAATGGCCTCATTTTGTTCCACTCTGGTTGATTAGGATGAAGATCTATTAATGTAAAGAAATATACATTTATATATGTGTGTGTGTGTATGTGATATATATTATCTACATAAGACATATACAGATGTGTTGTATGTACAGACTATGCATGCACAACATTTATCACTCCAGTAGCTGAGTTTCAAGCTCAGTTTGCCTGTTAGCTGGCTTCTGAATCCCCAGGTCTCCTCAGTTGTTTGCAGCTGGGTGTGCAAGCCCCCAAGGCCCATAGCCCCACTCCAGCTGCTGGCACAGACAAAGTGGATCCCTCCAGTAACTGAGCTTAGATATGTGGTCCATCCAGCAGCTGGCCCTGGATCCTCACTCTCCCCTGCTACCTCCTACATAAAGAAACACATGTACCCAGATGGGGGTCTCAGTCCCCCAAGCCCCATGGTCTCACCAGCAGTTGGCCTGGACTCCCTGGTGCCAACAGAACAGACTCCTCTGGGTGCCTCATCTTTGAAGGCACACACCTGGCTCCCAGGGCACTTCACCCATTTGCTGGCTAGTTCAGCTTGATACTTGCTGTCAATCATATGTGGATGTGTGTGTGCTCACTCCAGTTATTGGCAGCAGAGACACCTTGGCCCCTGTGACCCATGGTCAGACTCCAGCTGCTATCACTTTATTTCACTTACCTCCAGTCTCTTCAGTTGCTGGCACTACAGATGTGTGGCTTGTAAGAGCTATAGTCCTCAAGGCCAGTTGAGGCTTGAGGAAGTTGTTTCTCTGCACTACTTTGAGTGTTTGAAGATGAGCTTTTTATCATATAACTTGACCAGAGACCAGACTTAGTCTGCATATAAGAACTGTTTCCTTAGTAATTTCATAGTTAGTGGTTTACAAAAAGGTTTCAAACACATTGTGAACAAAGTATACATGTCCTCTTTTGTGTAAAGCATGCACAGATCCTGGGCAGCCCCCTCCCCTTGCTAAGAGTAGATTATTTTTCTAAGAGGCAAATGACAAGTAATGTTTGAGTGAAAGTCCAAACAGTCTCTCATTATCTCTTTCAGAGATATTGCTGCTGCTATAGACCGGATGAATAAGCATAGCTGTGATACTATGATTTATGTGGTAAGTAATTCTAGATTCACCAAACAAGTTTGAGCCTGGCTCTCTCCAGTAATCCACACAGCATCCCAAAATTTCAGGACTTGATGCTTAGTTTTCAAGTGGCCAGCTGAAACCTGGAATTCAGCTTGTACTGATGATAGATATTCTTATCTTGGTCCCTCTTTTCATGTTCTTATTTCCACAGAAGTATAAAGAATTATTTAAAAAAGATATTAGATTATTATTAGACTATTTTCTGTTAATGATTTTAAATATTCTTCTATGTCCTATTTCTGTATACATTGGTCAAGACAAGTAATTACAAACAATGGCTTTTAGTTTAGTTTTAGCTGAAAATTCTACTTGGTGAACAGTCATGAAGAAGCAATTAAATTCAGAAGGATTAGAGTCTTCTGTCAGTGAGTATTGTTATGATTTGTCATAATATCTACTCAGAAAGGAACACAGTCCTTGACACAGGCTTTTAAACGCTGTGATTATGGTCCAAGTGGTGAGGGATATACTGTTGTGCACACAAACCGAAACTAGTTTCTGTCATGGAATGTATAATTTCTTGTAAAACAGTAGAACAGAGATAAGTTCGGATTTAGAGAGAAGCAGAGGAAACAGCAAGGCAGCACTGGCCAGTACAGCGAGCTGGCCTTAAGATAAGCTTCACGAAGTTTATTATGAGATCTTTTAGCAAGGAAGATCTGGCTTTGTTACGGGTACAGAGAGCTTCCCTCACATGTGAGGTGTGTGGAAAAGAGCTTGAAAGGCCTTGTTTAAAATGCTGACCACCACTATCCATTTATCAGCCTTGTTAGTGAATCAGCATAGAGAGAGGTGATGCTTGGGAGCCAAGCAGGTTATGAGGAACTGTTTTAATTATGCACCTGACTCATGATGTTAAACTCCACATATCATTCTGGACACAATAGAAACTAGTGTGTTCTGGAGACAAAGAGCTTCAAGAGGTGTTCTGTTTCTAAGCCAAAGGAATCTTTAAGTTTGGTGATGTAAAACATGGGATTGTAACAAGAGTCACAAGATTCTTGCCACAAGGAGGCATTTTGATTGGTGGGCAGCTCACAGATTATGTGAAACTAGAGAACATCAAGGTTTCATTTCATTTCATGGCATTGCCTTCATAACCTAGGAATAATCATTTTTGAAAAGGTAGATTACTTTTTCTGACAAGATGCAAAATCTCATTGCCATAGATTCTAGCTGTTACATTTTTCAAGTCTTGTCTGACATCATAGGTCTTAATTCTGCTTACATTGACTTGCTGACACAGGATCTGTGGTGTTGTGTGTTAGTGTCTTAAAAGCTTGTCCTCATCAGACTCGGAGTATTTTCTGATACGCACCAATTCTATTCCTTAGACAGATAAAAGTCAAAGTAATCACTTCCGGAATTTGTTCCAAATACTGAAGCTCATGGGTTATGACTGGGCAGAAAGGTATGTATTGATGAATCTTAATTATGTACCTTTTAATTTTATTTTTTTTAAGAATGGATAATAGGTACATTGAAATTTCAGTGGAGTGCTCTTTGGAAGGGAATCTCCTGATTGTGCCTACCTGCCACCATGCTGTAGCATGTCTCATGTAGGCATTTTGGATGAAACTAAGCTACAAGATGTGCTGCTGGTGTGCAGCTAATGCACTCCAGAGTGCAAGCAGACATTTGGCCTGTAGGACCCAACTAATGCTAGTTGGATGAATAGGAAAAAAATAAGAAAACAAGCCCTCAGAACTGAGTGCAACTCAGGTCGTTGGCACCAGCCTTTTCATTCTATACATCTGCTCCAGCTGGTCTACTTTATTTGTGCATGAAGATATCACCATGTGTTGAGGATGTGAAAAACATTCCTGTCTCTCGCATAACAGGGCTTTCATCACTGCTTCACATAAAAAAGGGAAACCATCTTTCAGATACTTTATGGCATAGCTTCTGTAACATTGTGTGGTCATGTATTAAGTGATTACTTCTTAAAGTCTGATATTTTAACAAAGATCTGAATCTGAGTTTGAATCATGCTTCAGGCTTGAAATACCTGGTGCAGTGAAATGTATCCCCACTGTTCCTCATTGTAATTACCAGTCTTGTTGGCAATCTGAGCAAAGGTCAGTAATGGATCCACAGACTAAATCATATTCCTTCCTGGCAGACTGCATAGTTTTTCTGATTAAATACAGAATTTTAGCCTTCAGGAATATTGGTCTACCTTCTTTCACAGTGCTTAAAGCTGCACTGAAATTACCTTAGGTTATGGATCCAGAATAATGCTTGGGCTTATTGTGAGCAGAAGCAATGAATGTTTTATTATTAGCAATGATTAATTACACTTTTAGTTAAATGTAGCCGCAATAGAATTATTATGACTCCCTTTCTAATCTTATTAACAGATCTGTGTTGCCACAGTAATTTGATCTGTCTGCGTCCTGCCTCTTCTCAATTTATGGCAATTTATTGCATTGAGTCCTCTGTACTAAAGCTAGTAGCAAGAGAGGTTCCCATGAGCACACAAATGACCAGGTTATCATAATTCTGATCATAATTTTTCCATTATATAATAAGTATGGAGCTTTGGTTGCTGAAATGAGAGTTACTGATTATGTCACCGAGCTTCCCACGTTGGAGCACTATTTATTCAGCTGTTATTGCTGTTTCCTGGTAAGAATCCAGCTCTGAACAAACACTGCAAACATTTCTCTTGATTGAAATGTAATTTTAGGTCCTGCTGCTTTTCAACACAGGTGCCAGCATGTGTCTTTTGGTCTAGTTCAAGGGATGAAGACTCGGAGAGGAGAAGTAATTTTCCTGGAAGATGTTTTAAATGAAGTTTGCTCAAGAGTGTTACAAAACATGTCTTCTGCAAAAAGTTAGCTATTTCAGGTCTTATTAATTTCTTTTGATGTTCTTTGTTGATCAAAAAATGTGTCATTCTTTTTATCCTTCACTTTTCCCTGCATCATACTAATCATGCCCTGATCTGTGTGCACTTTTTGTATCCCCCGTAATATAAACAACATTAAAATAACCCTTTGCCACTCTGAGCTTTCCTAAATTACAGATTTGGAAATTTTAACATTTACTAGAAGTACTTAATCATGCTTTTGTGCTGGGAGGGAAGTACCTGCCTCTGGGGGGCAACAGTTGCTTTTTTCTGGAGGGAGAAACTAGTCAGTAGTGGGGTTGGGGATGGAGTTCAGGCAACAGTCAGACTTCATCCAAAGGATTTGTAGCTCTGACAGTTTTCTCTGGCAATATTAACCGTAGCTTGTCTGCAGCTACTGCCTTGTCATCCTCCCAGCATCATGACTGTTTCCGAAGTCCCCAGGAGGTCGCCACTCAGCAGCAGAGTCTGCTGCAGGGTGTGTGTGCCTGCGCTTGGGCTGGGGTGCTGGAGCCGTTGCCTCTTGACACAGTAAAGATTCAGGCAGTTCCCAGTGAAATACTGCCCTCTCTTGTGCTTTCTGGAGTTACAGGAGGAATTGAATCGGTGAACTGATGAGGTTAAGTGGTGTGCATCTTCCTTGCTCTGTCTCCTCAGCCTTTTTAATCCAGATAATTTTGCTTTCAAGTGGTCAAGGAGAAGGGAGGGCAGGCAAAAGGATAGAAGGGTGACTCTCAACTCAAACCAGGTTTACTCAAGAGAGGAATGCAGCCTAGAGCTTCAGCTTAAAGGTTGATGTCATAGCTGAGTGCAAAGCAAACTTATTTTTATGCTGGAGTGAACTGACACAACAGAGGTACAGACCCATGTACTATCATTGCACAAGCAGTAGGCAGAAGAACAGCTATAAGAAATAATGTGTTCAGATGGCACTGCGGCATTACCCAGAGCTTATCCATTAGATCCCGAATCCTACCTGTGTTTGAAGAAATTTCCCCCTTTGCATTTGAATTCCCACTTTACTTCCCTTTTCCTGAATTAGAAGTTGTAAATGCCTAACTCATTGTCTTCAATGTTTGAGAAGTGTTTGAATACAGTGAAAGATATTACAGACTTCTATGTGGCATCAAAACACCTCATTGTCATTGAAAAGATTTTGGGAGCTGGGCATCTAACAGCCAGTGCTAGCTTTAGAAATCATGCCTGTGTGGAGCAGGAGCTGGTTAGTTAAATGCCATTGTATAAACTCTTTCCTTGCTATTAGCTGTACACAGTTCTTCAGCTATTTGAGTTTCCATTATTAGCATCCTTTTTTTTTCTGCTCACCCCAGTGAATCCTCCTGTCAACGTAAATCCTCTGTATAATACCTATTCCCATTTCACTTTCTCTTACATAGCTTTGTCTGTGTCTCATCAAGCATGTAAACAAAAGCCTGAATTCTGAGACAGTTGTTCTGTTTTGAAATAAATCTCAGTTATGAAATGTAATAATGTAATCTAAATGTATTTGTGAATAAGTAGCCAGTTTGAGACTTCTCAAGGTAATGATCTATCCCCACACTTTTCAAGCTTAGCCTTTCTAAATTTTGTAAATAGCAAAGGTATGAGTAGTATGAGCTACTCAAAGTTGTCTCAGTTGGCTTTGCTGACCTGGCACGGAGACATAGCAAAGCAAAAGACAGAAATCTAAGTGTACTATAACTGTACTGCAAAACTGTTTCAGCTGAAGTGGTTCCTTCGGAGAACAGCTGAATTCTCCATGTTCTGCTGTTAGTGGGAAATCAGCTGGAACAAGAAATCATAAGCTGAACTCTGCAAATGTAATAGGTTACATATACTACAATAAAAAATGCACTTGGCCCTTGCTAAAGTGGAACAGATTTGCCTTGTAAAAGGCTGTGATAAGAATCCTCCTTTCTCTCCAGAAGAGGCAAACAGGAAAAGGAAACCTTGGTAGAGCACACTGATCTGAGTTTAAAAATAGTGTTATGTATGTCACAAGCATCACCTTTTTACTAGGTGAGGTTGTGGGTTCAAACACAAGTAATTGGTTTCCCAGAAGATCCAGCATCTAAAGAGCTGTTACATAGGCAAATTTACTGCACTTCTGATGAACTGGAGCACCAGCTTGGCCCTGTGAAGTTCCCTGTGAGACAGGGAATGAAACAGGCCCTTTGGTGAATTTCTGTACACAACAGCATGCTACTTATCTGCTGAAGAATATCACTTAAGTTGTGTAGAAATAGCTTTGCAGATACGTCTCTGCAGCTGCTGTGAGGACATTCTCTCTTAGACTTTGCTAGATTAACTAGGTTTTGTGATGATAAACTTAAAAGCAGTCTATTTAGTTAGAGGATATTTGGAGAGGTTCTTGTCATGCCTACCTGGAGAAAAGATTGCCCAGAGAAGCTGTGGATGCCTCACCCCTGGAAGTGTTCAAGGTCAGGTTGGATGGGACTTGGAGTAACCTGATCTAGTGGAAGGTATCCCTGCCCATGGCAGGAGGGGTTGACTTTAAAGGTCCCCTCAACCCAAACCATTCTATGACTTTCTCAGTTCAGAGTATAGTTAGTTTAGATATCTACAGTAGATAGTGCATACACTCCCTAAATGTACATCTGAATGCTCTATTAGCCACTGGAACAATTTTTCTTTGACTCTTTATGCCTTCACATCACTTGGAGTTTTTTATAAGTTTTAAAACAAAATCTGAATTGCCAAGTCATCATCTTCCTGATCTTAGAGACTGTCTGAATTGCAAAGAGGAATTCAGTGTAATCTAGCCTGTTGTAATGAACCCTTCTGACCTTAAAGCATTACACATACTAGGGTAAGTGGGGAAAAGCCCACCTGGAATAGCTGTACCTCAGCTTTTAAGGAATGAGTATATCCTGGATTTATTACTGTTGCATCCTGACACTGTCCATATTGCTAGATCACAGTTTTAGAAGATGCTGTTTTATTGGCATCTCCAAGTCTGAGCAACAGAGTCATTCTGCTACCGTGGACTGACAGTTTCTTTCTCTGTTTCTCTTCAGCAACCAAAGCGATAGAAGACCCTGTAGAGACAGCAGAGAAAGTAGGTCTTGCAGCACTAATAATTCAGGTGAGTCTGAGCTGCCTCCTGCGGTGTTTGCATATTCTGTGAAAAGTTAAATGTTCAGACAGGGAACCATATCTAGGTGACATTAATTTATTATTCCAGGACTTCCGGGGCCTTCTGTCATCTGATTACCAGTTTAGCTGGGATCGAGCTCTTCAAAGTCGTGGAGATACAGGCATGTTCCTGCAGTACACCCATGCCAGACTTCATAGGTAAGAGGAGCATTTGTATGCAGAAGTACAGCTTGACATGCATTTTAACCTTATTAACTTAATGGCTTTGTTAAGTAGTAGTGCTAACTCCTTCCCTAAATATGACACGTTCACTTTTTCAGCAAAGCTGTGAATTTATGATAGGAATCCTCAAGACTTCCCAGAAAAGCAAGCCAATTAAAATTAAATTTCTACCTCATTGCCACAGGGCTAAGCTCACTGTCCATGTACTTTCTCAGTTCTAGGAACAGTCATTCTTTGTGGTTGGTGTTAGTGATCAAGAACAGTGGCCCTAGGATTAAGGAAACTGATGTCAAAACCTAAATGCCCATACTTGTAAAATATACCAAATCCCAGAACTTGAATGTTTTTTACTACCACTGTAGCTAGTAGCTTTTTTTAATATTCTGTTATTTCCCACAGATGGTAACCAAGGTTAAAAGCAGACCCCTTCCTGTTAACTCAAACACCTGGCATGTTTAATTATTTTTTAAACAGAATTTTAGAAGAGTCTGGTTTGAACAGTTTTAGCAATTATAGCCATCTTTCAGAGCATTTTTAATGCACACAAGGATATGTATTTTCACAAAAGCGTGTAAGATGCCTTCCTGGATCAGGCCAAAGTTCCATAGCAGCCTCTGTCTGAGGCAATGGCAATAGGAGCTGGTGTTCAGAGGAAGCATGCAAGCCTACATCCCTCCCTTATCATCTAGGTGTTGATGGTGCCTGGGGTCCTGTTACTAGGGTATTGACTGCCTCCATAGTTCTTCTAGCATCAGCTTCTGGACCTGTTGTCTATGTATATCTCTAATCCTCCTGATATTGAATGGCTATCAGAAATTTTAATTTTTTTAACTGGGTTGAAGTCAACTAATCTGTCTGTGTTCCATTCAGCTTGAGCAGAAGCTGCCTATCCTTTTTTCTTAAAAACACGAATTACTGTCTTGTTCAGCTTTGCTAACGAGCTTTTTTTTTTTTATCCAACATTTATTTTTCATTCTATTCTATTCATTTTAGTTTAGAACAGATGCATGGGAATGAGCAGCTAACTGATGTGAATGTGGCGTGCTTGCAAGAGCCAGATGCCATCTCTGTTCTTCAGCATCTTCTCAGGTTTGTCTAATTTTCTTTCCAAATACCAGTTCCCTTAAAATCAACTTCTGGATTTGCTGCCAGCCTGTTGAGCAGGCACAAACTGTACCATCGTAAGAGAAAAATGGCTGTTTCAGGCAATGGCTTGTCTGTTGGGTCATACTGATTGCAGCAGTATCACTCATCTTAAGTCTTCATGGACTTTAGAAGCCATATGAGGGGAAAAGGCAATATTTGGAACATGCTTTGTGTACGTGAGCCTCTCAGTTATATCTTGTCTTCACAAAAATACATTAAGCTCTCTATAATTATTAGCTGCATATTTGCTTGGTCCCTCTTGCTCTGATTTTGTCTTGTGGGAAAGGGGAGAGGAAGTGCTCCTGGGTGAGGTGAACTGGAGTATGTGTGTGCACATTCCGCAGCTCAACATCCTTCAGAGGTACTGAACGTGCACAAAACTGATTAATAGCAGTAATGTCCTTCATGAATTCAGTCTTAGAAGTTGAGCAGTTTGTTTGCATTATTTCATAAGTGTGTAATTAAAATACGGAGACAGGGGAGTTGTCCACATGGTGCAGCCTGTGATGGAGTTGGAAGTAATTGAGGTTTTCAGAATTTCTAGTAAGAGGTCCTACACACTGGATTGTACACTGCACAGTGCCAGGGAGTTAACTCCTTTGGCCACACTACAGCTTTCTAGAGGGCATCTCTTTAAAATTCAGGCATGAAAAAGTCCCAGGTGGCTCCTTTCAGCTTGCAGAGTTCTACTGTTAACTGTAGTTGCCTGCAGAGGTCTGCCTGCAGACCTTTTGAGCAAAACCAAGACCAACCAGCACTCAAATAAGACCAGCTGTATCTTTTTATCCAGTGCAATAGCATTTCACAGAAACCTCATGGGTTGTTCCTTGGCTTTTATTAGATTAGTGTATAGCTGCCCATCTTGCCTGTGAAAACTGACAGGGTTATCAGAGCTCACTCCCCGCTTCTCCTGCAGCTTGCCTTTAAAGAAGGAAGACCCCAGGGAAGTTCAGCTTGGGCATGCTGGCCAGGGTGGGCCTGAGAGCTGAGTAAAAACCAGGAAGTCCATTCCCCACTTGGAATTGAAATCTGTTCAGCCCTGGAGGTGTAGGTAACTTCTTGCAGGCTGTGAGAATATGGATGTGCACAAGCGGACAGCAGAACACGTGAAGAAATAACATGGATCTCCATGACTCTGCCTTATGTCTTATCTAAATTGGTTTTATTCCAGGATTATGTAAACACACTTTGTTTTTGTCTTGTCTAATGCTACAAGATTTGCTTTAGCTACTTATAATTCTAAGCTGCATTTACTAAAGGCAACATCCTCTAAGGGGCTGTTTTGACTGCCTGGGTTATTTAATACATGGGTTTTGCTCCTAGGAATTTACAATTAGTGTTGAAACATAAAACCAGACACAGTGTTCCCAGAGAAAATGCAGGTGTTGTGTTCCCTTTGCTGTAGCCTCCTCCCTGAGCTCTGCCTTTGCAGTGTGTGAGGAACAGAAGCAATCTCCTTCAATAATAAGTGAACAAGGAAGAAATAATAGTGTGCTTAGGGCTGGCTCAGAAGATTTTTTTTTTGTTAATTCTGCAGCTGTGGTTGTGTGTTTGTTCTGACTTAAGCAAGTCTGATGAGCCTTACATATCTGAGCACACCTTCCTACCACTTTAATACCAAACAACCCTTTTCTTTCTTCACAGGTATGATGAGGTCTTATACAGATCTTCTCAGGATCTGCAACCCAAGCACATTGTCAGCTACCTCCTCACACTTAGGTAAGGTGATTGCTGATACTGGTGTCTGTCTCTGGTAAGGACAGGTCTTCCTGAGCTGGCTCTGCAGCCCTCACACCTGCACTGCTTTGAAGAGTAAAAATAGCGGGAAGATGTAAATTTGTGGGACAGTTTCTCCAGATTGGGAAAGGTATAAATAATAAATAGCAGAGATTGAGACTGGAGCCAGGAGTCTCCTCAAACTAATTGCTTTCAAGAAAAAAGAATCACTGGCTGTAACCCAGTGTCTGAACCCAAAGTCATACTGGACTAATCATATCTGAAAGAGCAAATTTGAGCTGATAATACACTCTCGAGTCACGAAATTTCAGCTAGGAAATTGTGTCCAAACCTCTTTTAACCACTGATCTCAGCCCCTTTGTTGAGATGGACCAAGCACAGTATTGCTCTTAAGTCGTATTGTGTACGTGACCTCCGTAGGGAGGGTCCCCATGGGGACCTGTCTGATTTCTCAGCACAGGGAAACACTAGAGTAGACTTGCTGAGGGAAGCTGTAGGGCTTGTGTATGGAGAAGGCTCTAACAAGTTACGGAAAATTGTATAAGGAGTCATGCACCTTGGGAATGACAGGGCAGGCTCTTGAGTTTTGAATTTTTTGGGGGGAGGGGTGAGTGGAGAGAGGGTTTGAGGGTTATTTTACGAGCATTAAGTTGTTGATGGCATGCCCTGACAACACACAGGCTACAGAAAACTATGCCCTCCTTCACTCAGGTGAGAGAGGTCATTGGAAGTAAGTCTGTGGCATGCTGCAGTTGTAGCTCTTCCAGTTCTGCTACGTTCTGTAGCCCACAGCACTGCTCTTGTCAAGAGACTTGCTTATTCTCACCGCTCTCATCGTTTCCATTTCAGCCATCTTGTAGCCGTGGCACACAGAACCCTTCCTGTCAGAGGCAGCGCTCCTGAGCTAGCCCAGGTACAGCACAATATTGTTAGGGAGTCGGGACCCACCAGAGCTTTGCCAGCCCAGCGCTGTAACCACCTGGGTGAACACGCGGCCGCAAGCACAGGCAGCACTGCTTTGGGATGGCAGGGATTGCTGTTCAGGGCTCTGCTTCTGGAAAGGGCTGTTCCTCCTGATCTTCCCAAAACAGAATGTTCCATAAGGCAACCTGCTTCAAACCCAAACAAACCCCTTCTCATCATCTTTCCTTCTGAGCTTTTTAAAAGTAAACATTTGAGCATTTAACTTGCTGGTTAGTTTTTGATGGTTTCCTTTAGCAGTTATGTGGGAAGACAGAGAATATAGAGAGAACTGAATCTGTCTCCTCCCTCTTGCCACCTACATATCCCAAGTTGTTGGTATTGCCTTTCTAGCTAAAGCATGAGGCCGACAACTGTTAATGTGCGGTTCCAAATAGACACAAATTATTTTCTACTGATCTCCCAGGCAATGTTTGACCCCTTAGCTGCTCAGTAAATGATACACTAATTACACTACCTTTCTTGTTTTCTCTTTCATCTATTTCAAAAGCAGTTACCTATCTGATTTTCGTAGGAAGTCGCATTTAAGTGTTGAGCTGTGTTGAGGGGGAAGAAAATGCAGTGGGAGTGATGGAGCTGCACTCTGTATTTGAGCTTAGATGCTGTAGCTATTCCTGCCTCTGAAGGCAGTGCAAGCTACAAGGAAAATTTCAGTTCTTTATCCTGTAAAAAAAGATATTTCTAAATATCTTACAATGTGACAGTTTTCAAGAACTATTTTTTTTTGAAGCAAGTTGACAGGGACCTTCCCAAACAGCCAGCTCTGTTAACAGCTAAGACACTGACAAGGAAGAGCTAAGTTTTCAAAGCAACCCATAGTTGCTTGACAGCCTCTAGCCCAGGTACAGGGAGGAGGGATCCCAGCCGTACCCTCAGGCTGTACCAGCCTGTGGTGCCTGAAAGATTTTTCACTTTTCAGTCACTGCTCTTTTGCAGGCGTCTCCTCTGGTTGCTCTGCCCTGAGGGTACTAGGCTGGCATGAACCTTCCACCTTCCCTTTGTAGACGAGTGTTGCTCTGCTGACACTGCAGCAGGCTACCAACAGCTGGTGTGAATTCTGCCAGACATCTCTGTGTCACTCAGCACTCACGCTGTGTGTGTGTCTGAACCCCAGTGCCCTGCATGGGGACAGAGGATGTGCTCAGTGTCCTCCTCACGTCTGACAGGCTGCTCCTACCTGCTGTCCCAAGACCTATGCCCTATTCTGTAGCAGCAACACCGTGAGCTGATGGCTGTTCTTGTTTTCCAGGCGAGGCTCTGTCTCTTTCATGCTACACGCTTGGTTCTAGCCAACGGGATGAAACTTCTTGGCATTACACCTGTAACTCAAATGTAATGAGGCTCTATGCTGTGTAAAGTCACATCTTCTAATAAAAGGATTTTTTTTCCAGGATGATATAAATGCTTTCCTGTGAGTCATTGCTAATGCACTGTGGAAACTCTGTCTGCTCTTGGAAGTTTGTAGACTCCAGCACAGACTGCAGCAGAGCACACACAGCACAGCCATTTGGGGGAGGCCAGGGTTGTCAGTCACTTTGTCCCAGGCACGTGGTAGTAGTGTACTTAAGACATGGGTGTTCCTGGTACCCATAAGAGAGCTCGTCTGTATTTGCCATGTGAATATGACATCCTTTTGGTGGAGGAAGTGGTACTAACAGCACTGCCCCAAGTGATCAAGGTTCTTCCCTTTGACAGTTGCTATTGTGTATTTAAGCCTAATGATACAGCAGCTCCAGGAGCTCTGTACCCTGTAACAGAATTAGTCACACCATGCCAGACAAGTTTTTCCTGTGTTGTACTGCACTCCCCCTTTGGTAGCAGTAGCCAAGACCAACGGCCAACTCTGTCACATCCTGTTCCTCACCCACACGGATGTGGTGACCGGCCAGAGAGTGTTTGCTGCCCAGCTGATAGAACAGGAACCCAGTGCTCCCTCAGCACCACTGTACACAGAGTCAGGCATAGCAGGTGCTGTTTAGCACCCCTGAGCCAGCACACTGCTGGAGAGAGGTGGAACGACACGCACAAGGTAACGCAGGTGCCTGCTCCAGTCTCTGGAACACCTGACAATACCCACCACCACCACCCAAGCCTCGGCTCATCAGAGCAGCACTTTGGTGGCACACTGTTCTAGATGCACAGAACGGCTGGCAAAAGGCAGAGAGGAACATCCTCTCTCACCAGAACAGAATGCGTGGTTGTTACTACTGCGTGAGCTGCTTGACTCAATGGCTGAAGGAATCTGACCACGATATAAACTTGGTCACATTTTTGACTCCACTCTGAATGCAAGTGAGTTGCCCAAATACACCCAAGTCAATTTTCCCTCAAGGCAGAGTTGCAGTTTCTGGAAGGCCTGAGATAATGAGGGAGGAAGTTGAAAAGATACAGTTGGTACTCGTCAATTAAATCAAAGTCTAACACAAATCACAGGAGCGCTTTTCAAGCATCACCCTGTGCACAAAAACGCATAGAAAGAAAATGTGCAGGTAAGAAAGTCTTCTAGTCTGACACTTGGGGCCAACTCACTCAAACCAGAGACACAAGAACACATGACCTTGTACAACTGAGGTTTGACAAAATACACAGAAGATCCCTCTAGAGCAGGTATAAAAAACATTTGAAAAGTGAAAGAAAATCTTCAAATTAAGAGAAAGGCCACTCTTGCATTCTGAGTTTTTAAACCAAACAGCAAGCACTGCTTATCACTTCTGGTTAAGTGATGCTTGGAAGCATGGTTACTCCTGGTGGGCTTGTGTCATCTCTTATGTAGCACCTGCAAGAGCTACTTTCCTTGTCATTAATCAAACTACAATTTCTAACTAGTTTAAGAGAAAATACTGAAAGTAATTGTTCTTTTTAATAGATTTTTATGAAGCTTTTGGGCATTTTTGCCCTCAAAGGGCAAGACAGTTTATCAAATACACAAAGAACCAATATCCCCCCATTATATACAAGTGAGTGTTCAGTTCCTTCATTCTGCTTTCCTTGGAAACAGGACTCTTCATTGTCCCATGTGATTGAAGATACCTTCAATAACATGCCCATCCGGCTCCTCAGCGGTGACTCAGCCTCAGCATCCGCCACTGGAAACTTCGCATGTACAACAGAACTAACTGCTGCTTTTAGTCTATCCCCTTTAAACCATTTCATTACTAGCTTAAGGCTAATTTTTAAAAAATGCAGGTTTTCTTAAAGTCCTTTTTTTCTCTTGTCTGTCTATTTTTCTAGACAAGGTCACACAGTAGCAAGTCTCTCTTTTGAGCTCTTGGTCTCTGATGGCTGGAGTTTTGTGGTGTCTTGTCGAGGTAATCCATAGAGGTAAATAGAAACGCACACCAGGAGAGCACCCAGGGAGAAGGTAACAGCTGAAGGGAGATAAAGTAGTTTAAATAAACATCTCCATGTAAGAAGAAACCTTCAAAAGACTAAGCTAAATTCTAATGATTCTGCATGGCAGGATTAAAGTTACTCTAAACAGGACAACAAGCTGTTAATCACAGAATCACAGAATGGTTTGGGTTGGAAGAGGCCTCAAAGATCACCTAGTTCCAACCCCTCTGCTATGGGCAGGGACTCCTTCCCACTAGACCAGGCTGATAATTCACAGAATCTAAATTTGCCCTCTTGTCATCAAGACCTCTTAAGCGTTTACCATCCCCACACCATTTCAGTTAGTTATCAGCAAGAACATGGTGATGGTCAGAAAAGCAAGCGTGAAGCATCTGCAGCTCAAGATGACACCTGACAGGCTTAACTTACAATGAACTTAGAGATAAAGACACAGTGAATGTGATAATGTAACTTGTGGTAAAACATTTTATTTGCCTTCCCACATCTAGACAGGGTTAAGAAACACTATCCGTGAAGCTTTCACAGAAAGATCACTAGTCCAGGTTTGATTTGTGTCAGCCATCAAGAAAACGTTCTAAGTGAGCTTTTAAAACTAGTTGTGTTTTTCATCACTCACTTTAAGGTGATCTTTTTCAGCCAAACACTGATGATTTTCTCCTTATGCAAACTTCCCTTAAGTTCCATCTCACCAATGCCACATCAGAAAACTTGTTTTTCCACCAGTTTTAACATCTTTGGATCATGGTAATCAAGTAAAAAACACACAAATCTGAACAGTGAAGGACTAAGCAGGAGCTACTGGTACAGTATTGGGGACAGATGTGATCAGGGAGAAAATCCTCTGTAGCTGCAGGACAGCCCAAAGAAATGAGCTGTTTCCTCTCAAAAACATTCACCACATCAGTCATGACCCCAGCTGCTGTTCAACTCCCTCTCATGTGGTGGTGTCCACAGCAAATTGGGAAGGTACAAGTTAACACAGCAGCAGGTAGAGCATAACAGGGATGTGTAAAGCCCTTGCAGAAAGGGCTGAGGATTGATTTGGCACAGGCTGCACTAAAATCAACAAGAAATGGTAACTTATCAACAGCAGTCTCAGGTAAACAGCTACAGCACGCACCAAACTGCATCAGGAAGTGATTCATGAATAAAGCTGTACAAACTCATGAGCTGTTTAGATCATAAAATCATTTAGGTTGGAAAAGACCTTTAAGATCATCATGTCCATCCCCTCTACCAAGTCTGCTGCTAAGCCATGTCCCTAAGCGCCACATCTACACGGCTTTTAAAAACATCCAGTGATGGTGATTCAACCACTTCCCTGTCTCCTGTTCCAGTGTCTGACAACCCTTTCAGTGAAAAAATTTTTCCTAATGTCCAACCTAAACCTCACCTGGTGCAACTTAAGGCTGTTTCCTCTTGTCCTATCACTTGTTACTTGTGAGAAGAGACCAGAACTCACCTTGCTACAGCCTCTTTTCAGGTGGTTGTGGAGAGTGATAAGGTCTCCCCTCAGCCTCCTTCAGACTAAACAACTCCCGTTCCCTCAGCCACTCCTCATAAGACTTGTGCTCCAGGCCCTTCACCAGCTTCACTGCCCTTCTCTGGACCCACTCCAGCACCTCAATGTCTTTCTTGTATTGAGGTGCCCAAAACTGAACACAGCACTCAAGGTGTTGCCTCACCAGTGCCAAGTACAGGAAGATGATCACTTCCCTAGTCCTGCTGGCCACTCTATTTCTGATACAAGCCTGGATGTCTCTGAAAGACCAAACTATGAATGCCTTTGAAAACAGAGGACCATCAGGCACCTTATGTAACACAACACAGATTACACATTAGTGCATAGGAGTCCCGGAGAAGACTCAATTAAAAGCAGAAAAATTCAAAGGAGGTACACATGACTGCTCTGGTACGAACCCTGCCAGCCAGGAAGGAAACCTGCCTGCACAGTCAAATCAAAGGCAAAGAGGCACTTACTTATCTGGAGGCCAAAGAGGAGAACTGATGCCACAGTGGAAAGAATAATGGCTGCTGCTGCAGAAAAGCCTTTCATAATGTTATCTGTGTACTTAACAACCACCGAAGTGTAGAGACCACCAACGCTGGCAAGAACTGGAAGAACAAGAACATGTTTCTATTAGTAAAGGTGCAGTAGGTTACTCTTGAAATGATTCATTTTACTCCACTGGCATACTTCTTGTTGAGGATACGTCATCCTAGTAGGTGATTTAACACAACATTCAGCAAAATGGGATCTAGTAGATCAGGTAAGTGGCATCTAGTAGATCAGAAATGACTCATATAAAGATGATCTACTCAGTTATACAGACTGCTGTTTCAGTGCAATTTTAAACTGAACGAGTATTTTTAAATAAAATTCCTCAAACACAGTAAAAAAATTGTGTCAGACTGAATTTGTGACTTTGTACAGTCAGTTATATTATGGTTAAAAAAGAAAATCAATGTAACAAGACTCTGAAACCACAAGATACTTACAGATGACAAACCAGACATAGTACGTATAGCCGTAGAAAAACCCTTTCTCAAGGACCTGAGCTCCATCTGACATGTAGACACCAAATAAAGTCACCACAATCCCAGATAAGTACATCTGAATATTCCTCACCCATAAGGAAGTATCTGAACTCTTTAAGACCTTCTCAAAATAAACTCCTAGGAAAAAAAAAAAAAAAGGTTTCAGTGAGATGAAGCGTCATATTTAAGGACTCATGGTTCACAGTGTTTTAAAGCCGGACAAGACTACTGGAATCATCTTGTCCTACCAACTGTTAAGTTTCACAGAAGTTCTCAATGCCAAGGACCCCACAACACATCCTGGTACCAAGTGTCTTCCACAACAGGATCATTTTAATGGTACTATTTCTCTTTAGAGTTGTTGTAACAGTGAACCTCATGGACAATTGAGACTACTCCTCCTTTCTGTTTGATCTGCCAGGCTTCTGTCGAGTAGAATTTCTTCTACACCAGAAAAAAAGCCTTTCACCTTGGCATCTGGTGTATTATCCCCAGGACAGTATTTATGTGTATCAGTATGAAGTAGAACTTTTTTTCCCCCCCCTGTTGGGATATTTAGCAGTACAAAATTAAAAACAGGGGCGGGACTATATTATCTCAGTACTGGGACTAAGAAAGCCTCAGAAGCCTTGTGCTTGCAGAGCACTTGGCAGAGTGGTGATGTTCTGAAACCACAGCTTCAGGGCATTATGAGAGCAAATCAAACTGATGCCTTCTGCTAATTGAAGCTACAGATCGGTCATGAGGAAATTAAACTCATTTTAATCTAAAGCTGTTGTTCACAGTGCCATGCTGATGAGCATTACTTTTCTGCTCTGCATTGATTAAATTCTCCAAATATGTTTTCATTATTCTACTTGAGATGTGTCTGTCAGACTAAAAGGTCAACATTTGACAAGGCCACCACTACCTGCCTTTTTAACCATTGCTCCCACACCAGGACTCCTGATAACCTCTGGAATCTCCTCTGCATTTCGAAACAGAGAGAGCAGTTTGCAGGACTCAGATCTTCTCAGCCACTTCCACGACCTTCTGGTGCAAGCCCTACTGACTACAAGTTTATTGCTGATTAATGTCACCCAAGATCCTTCATATGTTATGAGAAAACTATGTGGAGCTGACAAAAGACAGTGCAGAGAAAAGACCTGTGGGTTAGAAGCCCTAGGCACACCCTGCTCCTGAAGTCCCCAAGTTAGCTTCAAGGAAAGTCTTGCTACTCTTATTTATGAAAAATGTGATTTATGATTTAATACAGTATAATGAATATTTATGGTGAATAAATTAGAGATTTATATTTCAAGGGTTCAAATAATAAAGAAAACAAGGAAATATGATATTATTATATGAATATACATTTTTGAAGTCTGAACAACATCAATAAAAAAATAGTATTGTTAATGACTGCAGTGCCTAAAAGAGCCCACAGTAATCTATCTTGAAGACCTATAAAGCACAACCAGATGTAATTAATGTACCAGAAATTTGGCTTGAGCACGAACAATTGTAAACTGTAAATTTTATGAACTAAGAAAAGAGTAAGCAAACCAATGAAACTGTGCTTTCAGATTTCTGAAAATGCATAAAGATCACTCCACTAGGCAAGAAGGAGGAAAGAATGGGTGCTGTTTAGGAGAAATTACTCCCCAGCACTGTTTCATGTCACGAAAGATCTGCCATTATGTATTTGTCCAATGCTTCTACAAGCATTGCTGGGCCCCTGGATACTTGGATTTTATCACAGAATCAGCAGTTTGAAGAAAAAAAATTTCTTTTGCACTTCCGAGGGACAAAACCATGCCACTTTTTTTGACTTTGCTGAAATACTATAAAACACTTCACATGGTCAGTCCAGAAACTGAAAGTTCAATGCCAAAACAACTTCTTCATATCGGTGTGGAAAAGAAGTGGAAAGGAGTTTGAATAGGATTTATGTTTTCAACATGTAAGGTCCCGAGGGCATAAGGAGCTCCACGGATGAAATTCTCTGTCCTCCCAACTGCCTCAAAGCTACAGTTGTCAGTGAGGAAACGCCCAGGCTGCAATCCTTTTGCGGGAGAAGAAACCCGTATGTGTCTAAATCTTCCAGAGCTGCCTGCATCTGCCCTTTCCATGGTCTGAATTTGCAGACCTTTAGAAGCATAGCTCTCCACTCGTGTTATCAGAGAAAGCTAATAGAGAGTTTCAGGAGACTCTGAAGGCTTCATTGTGAATGCTGTATTTTGTCTCATGGCTTGGGAGCATCTACTGAAATAATCTTGTAGGAAAAGTTGATTGAGCTCTACAGAGTCTTATTTAGTATTTCTGCTTCAAAGTGCCCAATTCACTGAAAAGACACCAAACAAGAACAACACCCTCCTCCTCTCCTCCCATGCCAACCAGAATGTTTTCCCTGAGTAACGAGGGTGTATGCACAGCACAAGACTATCCTTGCAGGATGGTATGGTATAAGAGGTAGGTGATAGTACCTTGTTTTCTTACAGAGGAAAGGGGGAGAATCCAGTTTACGGCCAGGGAAATATGTCCCTCTGAGCCCAATTTCAAATAAAGTAGTAACCTGCATTTCCTTATTTCTCAGCAACAGCCCACTTGTTCTTAAATTCTGATCTCCTTCTGCAGAAGCCAGAGAAAAACTACTCTGAGAGGAAACACTGGTTGTAGAACCAAACCAAAAGTCCTTTATGCGATTAATCCAAGCTTCCTGCTACTCATCTTCCTCTCTGCCCTACTCATGCTCCCTCTGCATCTCAGATTTCACACCTACAGGACTGCAGCAATGTGTATTTCAGGCCCAGCTAGTGCAAAAACTGCATGAGGAGCTCAGTTCCCCTTATAAAAAAGCACAAGTATTTCATGTGATCACCAAAAGGGAACTATTCACTGTAAAGCCGCCTTCATAAAACTGATGTACATTAATTAATTGCACTTAGCCATTATGGATGTTCCCAACAGTATTATTGTAGACATTTGAAAGACACTTCCACTTGCAAACCATCATGTAAAACCAACAGTATATGCTCCTAATCACTTGCTTGACAACTGGGGTAATTATGCCATGAACCTGTCATAATTACTGCAAGTAGAAGGTAATTATGGGCAGAGGAGGTAAAGTCCTTTCTTATCTTCTGATCAAGAAAAACAGTTAACTAATGTAGAATGTTCTGTTTCAAACATCACAAGTTCTCTGGCCCTTTTAATGTGATCTGCATATGGAAATAATACTATACCTGCAAATCCTGAACACAACACAGCAACAGCAATCGCTGCAAAGCCCAGCAATGGATTCTGCTCCACCTGCAACATCAACCATTATTGTTAAAAGGGTGCAACAGTAATTTACAATAATCAATTCCATAGCTACCTCATTAAGTACAGCAAAATTACTAGCATTTCATTACAGTATAAAATATACTTGTTTAGCTAGAGCTGTCCTTCAGATTAGCCCAGTGTAGCCATGAGGTGTTTCATGTTCTGAGCATACTCCTACCAACCCTTGCAGTGCTCAAAGGCACTGTCTACTTGGGTCTACTTGGTTGTGGCCAGTGTTCCCAGCTGCATGACCGGCCTTTCCCTTTAACATCATTGACCAACGGCTAAGACTTAAGAAACAGAAGACGCTTGTTTCTTCCCGGAACAGACTGAGGTCACTGCCTCTGAAGGGTGTGTTTAAATGACATACTCACACCCACAAGGCACTAGAGTTTCACTCCTCATTCCGCCAAGTGCTTCAATTCCAAGTTCTCACACGGTATTGCTCAGATGGTGTATTAGACTGATTATGATGACTGTAATAATTTATACTAATTGTAGCAATTGGTTGCCTTCCCAACAAGTGAGACCGAAGCAACACCTCAAGCCTGCCTGAACTGGCGTACAATAAATGTGAAAGCAAATGATCAGATCCGCGGTTATGTTGTAGACAAAGCAGGTGGAAATAGGAAACAGATACTGCTGCATGGAGTGTCAGAGATCTTCCCTAAATCCCGGCTGCTAGGAAGGGAAATACAAAAATCATAATGCAGCTTATTCTTTGTTGTGAAGCAGCAAAACGTAAACTCTTACCTGTACTTTGGTAGCCTGAGCAGGCTTCCACTGAACAAGGGTAACACCACCGCACAGCATGAAGACTGAGAACCACTGCAACTTACTAAGGGTGCGGTTCAGCATCAGGACTGTACACAAAGCTGTACAAGGGATCTTCATCTGGTATGTCACCTGAAGAAGATGGGAATATGGTATAATAAAGGATGTGGGTTTATAAACTCCTCCAAAGCAAGAAAATAAAATGGAGAATTCATCTACAGAATGACAAATAAAGCTTTATATTCATTGATTTTCTACAGCTCCTTGGGGGTTTGTACCATTGCCAATTACAACCAAGTGAATTTGAAAGGACTCCAGCAGTGAGTGGGTCAGCTCAGAAAAACAGAGCTCTACAACAGCATGTGCTCTAGGTGTAACAAAGCATCGTTCGGCTTTAATGCTGAGGCAGAAGAGGGTTCTGTGTGCCAGGCAGACAAGACACCTCGCACACGTGCCTCATAGAACAGCAAAGAGAAACCTACTTACAGATCAGTTACTGACAAACCCAGCTGTTACCTGGTAGACTGCCGCATCCAGGTTGCTAAGAGCCACAAAGGCCATATTGTTCTGGAGAGCATACACCAAAGATGGAACACTTAATTTTAGCAATTCTGTAGGACTTCCGAATACATTTTCTCTTAAGGATGTTATTAACCTTGCCAGGCTTCCAGTTTCTCTGCAAAATAAAATATTAACATAACTGAGGGCTCTCTTTAACTGATATTTAAAAAGGAATCAAATCAATGAATCCTTTGGGAAGGTTGAAAATTTGATCTCAACAATCACTTGTACTTTCTTCTCATTAAAGAAAAATTAACTGGGAAATAACAGTGTGGTTATCAACAAATGGAAACCCCTGAAGGTGAAGAAGACATTTTGGAATCAGGAAGTTAGATGCATTGTGTAATAAAGTAAACAACAACCATGAACACTGTAAACAGTGGAATAAGTCCCTAAGTGTACAGGCAGTGGGAAGGCGGCTGTCGTCATCCCACCCCACCTCTTTTTTTTGGTATTAATATTTGTGTGTGATGTCAAATGCCCGTGATTTTCCAGATCCCCTTTAATCTGGCCCTCACAGTACAGCCAAAAAAGACCGTAGCCTTGCACACTACTGAGCTGGAAACATCTCTCATTCCTCAGCCAGCCCTGGGTTCCTCTTCTCACTTGTGCTGCAGGAGACACTAGACCAGCACCAGCACCATGTGAAGAGGTCTGGCAGGGCGTGTGGCATCTCCCTGCCACCCTGCACCTTCACATATCTCCTTCATGTAATTACAGTACGCATAAGAACAGACAATGGAGAAGAACGTGTTGCTTCTTGCTGCTCTCAGCTTGCTCTTCAGAGTACTAAAAGCTGACTTCTGCATTGCTGGTTTTTCCTTATCACTTGCACATCAATCTATCAATCTGACATTTCTTGCTTGTTTGTCACTGCTCAATCCCTCCAGTTCCCTTTCCAATTCTCCCCAAGTCCCATGTTCCCCCTTTCCATTCTTCTCTTGCTTGGCCACTGACAAACACCAACATCCAAAATCACCCCTGTCCACTTGTACTCCTCTTGAATTTAATCCTCCTTCTGCTTCCATTACACGTGCATATGAACAAATGGCTCCTACCCTCCTCAACACTCCAGGAGTCCAATTCCCAAAGTTTCATCCACATCCCAACTTCTCTTTTTCACAAATGCACATCATTTACCTGCCCCAAACTTTTATCAGCAATTACCAAAATTAGCACTCTCTCTACAGCCCAAGCTCTTTTATTAACCACCTTGTTCCTGCATATTTTCTACCCCTGACAGCACGGCTCCAGGTTCTTAAACTTTTCCTCTCCAAAGATTTATGGACTCTATCCTCTCATAATCCATCCAACCAAATTTCTCTCCTCCATTGCGTTCCTCCCTCACGGAACCAAGCACGTACCTCCTTTTCTCCTTTTTTTTTGTAGAGAGAGCAATCTCTATACAGGTAGCTGCCAGGGGTTTTTTTTGTCA
Organism: Brachypteracias leptosomus; assembly: GCA_013401335.1. Taxonomy (NCBI): domain Eukaryota; kingdom Metazoa; phylum Chordata; class Aves; order Coraciiformes; family Brachypteraciidae; genus Brachypteracias; species Brachypteracias leptosomus. The sequence goes on along the minus strand of VYZX01028881.1, from coordinate 149,687 downwards.
TTTTCCCATAACGGAGCACACACAAAAAGCCAGAGTCAGGGGCAGGACAGTTACCAGAGGCAAGTATGGCTCCCCCCACTCTCCTACAAGTGATGTTGTTGTATTAAGGTTTGTATTAATTAGAAAAATAAAATACAAAATTTAATCGAAACAACCAAGAAACTAGCGGCTGCTGCAGCCCCTCTGTGAAGCCCCAACCTTATTTAATTATTTACCTGAAATTAGAATAAATAGTAATTAGACATGATTAATCTAAGACTGGATTTATGAATGAACTACTAGACAATGTGACTTTGTTGCTAAGAAAGATATTCCTGTCAGGAACAGAAGGTAAAGAATGATGAACTATTGGTTTGGCTGGCAAACCATGAAGAACTGCCTAGAACCACCAAGATGAAGGAAGAAGGAGGCAAAAGGTAATTCCAGCAAGGGGAGATCGCGACCACCAACTCGTGGACCACCTACCCAAAAGGAAACAATGGAAGGAGATGATGCAGCCTGCCCACTAATTTAAATAAGAAGTGAGGAAATCAGAATCAATAAATAAAAAGAATAACAATGAATATGTATTAATTATTTGAATATGTAATGGTAAGTGTATAAATACAGAAAGATCTTGAGCTAGGGCCTGCTGTCTTGGGACAGGCACCCATCTGCACACTTCGATGAAATAAACTTGGAATACCTCCACTCTGTATGTTATTGGCTTGCACATCAGGGAAAGAACCCAGATTTGGGACAACAAGGTCACATGTGAAGCTCTTTCTTAACTTAAGGGGATTCTTTTCTTGATACAGACCTGGTGACACCGAGCATGTCACACTGGTGTCTTTTGCAAGACATGTCTGACCACAAAGGACAACCACTGACATGAAAATCTGAAGACAAGTAGCACTTAAAGCAAAGTTTGCAATAAAAGGAAGGGGAAGAGCTTGTGCTACAGCTCCCTGTGGTTAATTGCACGAGATAAGAACTGTATAAAATGTTATGAGTCATTGCTGTTATAGGTACAACTGTTGGCTTACTTATTCCTTAATGTATATATAACATTGCCCAGCATTGGGGGATAAGATGTATTGGGAGATAAGAAAACCTAACATTTCTGGTAATATCCACGTACAGCTGGACTAAAGTGCTTCTATCTCAAATGTCTTAACTGCAAATAAAATGTAACTAACACAGATACAGTTCTAGTCTGTAAGAATAAGAATTTAAAAATACCACAAGTAATAGCTTCTTCTATCTGTCAATACTAAGGCGGGCTGACAAGCAAGAAAATCATATTCATCCTATACCTTCTTCTGTTCCAAACCATGCTCGGTAAAATAGCTAATCACACATTTACAGTCAAATCACAGCAGTAATAAGTAGTAGTTTCTGCCCACTTTGACTCCTAGCATGGAAGAGATGTCCACTGAGCACCATTTTCACTGTAATTTTTAAGAACAAGATGAACTACCTAACAGTTTAATCTTTGCAGTGGGTGTGCTTTCTGAAGCATATATTTAGCAAGAATCTCTAACTGTAAGTTGAATTTAGTACAAAGATCATGTGAAGACAGATTTAAATCTAGACAAAAAAGAATTTTAAACAAGGCTCAATGTATGGCTGATAATGTAAAATAAGGTGCCCAAAGATGTACACTGCAAAATCAAACCAGAAAATAAAAAATTATGTAGCTTGAATTTGGCATTCTTGATGTTGATCTAGATTCGACTTAAAAAAATGTGTTATGTTTTCTTTGTAGGTCTGAATAGGTAAGAGACACTAATAACAATCAGTCCTGCAACAGAAACATGCATTTGTTAGAACAGCTGAAGTTAAAACTAGAGTTTGCAAATCAGCTCTACTTTTTTTCATAGAATCACAGAACGGTTTGTGTTGGAAGCGATCTTTGAAGGTCATTGAGTCCAAGCCTCCTGCACTAAGCACGGACATCTTCAACTAGACCAGGTTGCTCAGAGCCCCATCCAACCTGACCTTGAATGTTTCCAGGGATGGGGCACCTACCACCTCTTTGGGCAACCTGTGCTAGTGTTTCACCACCCTCATCATACAAAATTTCTTCCTTATATGTAGTCTAGATCTACCCTCTTTTAGTTTAACACTGTTACCCCTTATCCTATCACAACAGGCCCAAGTAAAAAGTCTTTCCCCATCTTCCCTGTAGGTCCCCTTTAAGTATTGAAAGGCCACAATAAAGTCTCCCTGGAGCCTTCTCTTCTCCAGGCTGACCAACCCCAAGACCCTCAGCCTTTCTTCATAGGGAGGTGTTCCAGCCCTCTGATCATTTTTGTGGCCCTCCTCTGGACCCACTCCACCAGATCAATGGCTACCTTGTGCTGAGGACTCCAGAGCTGGACACAGTACTGAAGGTGAGGTCTCACAAGAGCTGAGTAAAGGGGAAGAACCACCTCCCTCAACCTGCTGGCCACACTTCTGATGCAGCCCAGGATACGGTTGGCTCTCTGGGCTGTGAGCGCACATTGCTGGTTCATATCCAACTTTCCGTCCACCAGTACCCCCAAGTCCTTCTCCACAGGGCTGCTCTCAATGCCTTCATCCCCTGTATTGATACCAGAGGTTGCCCCAGCCCAGATGCAGAACCTTGCACAATCCATTGCTTCCTACATCTAAGAACATACCATCTACGAAAGGTATTCCCAGATAGTGAACTGGACTTTAAATAAATAGGAGAAGTTGAGAGTAGAGTTGAATAAACAATTACACAGCTTAAACTATCATAACTATCAAACTTCTCTTTTGAAATAAAAATCTTTTGGCATTCATCCATTCAATGTGCCTTCCGGGAGAAACCTTAAAGTAAATAGAGTGAAGGTACAGTGTAAGAAAACAAATTCTGCAGCCGGAACTATGTGAGAGTCATACTCCAGGATCCTGTATGCTGGTTGCAGTAATTAATGCTGGCTGTTTCAAGTGGAAAAAGGTGCCCACCCAAATGTACCCCACTGTACAGGAAAAACAGACTGTATTCTATTTTCTAACTGGTCATTAAACTACAAAGACACCTTGCCTTGTGTGAGACAAATTGGTTAGAACTTTAAAACTGGAGGAAGTTGTAAAGAAGACACTGAAGAAAACTATGCTGGACTTTATGCTGTTCAGCATATTCATAAGTAATCTAAACCAGGAAATTAGTTGGAGGTGGGCAAATTTTGCTGATTATACTCCATTATGTGTGATTCCAAAAGGAAATTTTCAATAGGTGCTGAAGGATCACTACACCAAGCAGAATTCACCAGACCTTTTGCCATCCAAGAAACAGCTCAGTTACCTGGACAGCAAAGGAAGGCATCCAGACCCACCAGCACCAGCAAGATGTCCTACCAAGAAGCAGTGAACATGGCCTGATGAATAGTGTCTGCTGGTTCCCATCTCTCTCTCAGCTATGGAATAAAAACCCAACTCACAAGCTGACCAGGTCAGAATAGATATTATAACCTTCAAACAGCTCAGTGACTTGGATTCATCCCATTTTAACTGGTAAATAAAGCTCAGTTGTCAACAAATAAGAAAGAATAATAGAAAATGAGAGCGTCAAAATACAGCAACCATCTCTAAACCAGTTATGGGCATTTGGGAAAAGACGCAAGTAACTTTCCGACAGCATGAGCTCAAGGCTCAGCTGTGTTCAGAGAAATGAGCCTTCCGAAAGGAACCGAGATCAAGACAGAAAGCACCTTAACCCCTCTGCCTAATGCCACAGCATGCTCACATCCTGAATGCTGCACATGGCTCTGGATCCTGTTTCCAAAGGGATGTAATAATACTGGGAATGCTATGGAGATGGGCATTGGGATGATCATGGAAAAATTAAACTAAGATACCCACAGCTTAGAAAATATATGAGTGATCAGAACACAACACAGATCCATAGATATGAAAATAAAAATGAAGGGGGAAAAATTATTCATGATGTCTGTCAAAACAGGATGGCAGAATCCAGTGAAACTGTGAGGTAAGTTGTTTATTAAAAAGTATTTTTTATATACCATGTAGTTATACTACAGAAGTCATTTCACAAATACAGTAGGAACTAAATGTTCAAAAAGAAACTGAACAGTCTCACAGAGCACAGGATTGCCAGGCGCTACAGCCAGTGTGCATACAGTGCCCAAACTGGGAAATCCATAAGCTTCTGCCACCAGCTAAGGACAGTTCAGCCTGTGCTTGCCCTGTCGCCTACACTTCTGTTCCAAGCATCCTCTGTTGACTCCTGTCAAAGGGAGGACGATGGACTACATGGATTTTTGGCTGTGCAGGGCTGTTCTAAAAACATGACGGACTTCTGAGTAAAAAGTAATTGCCTTTTGAATTATTTCAAGCAAAAAGACCATTTATAAGTTTAATGAACACAGTATTACAGACCCTTAACAAAAGGCAGATTGTTTACCTTGCTGAACCAGGCCTCACAGGTATAATACAAACAGCCTGGGTCTTGGGTGCACAAGAACAGATTTGAGAAATCACACACACAAGTGAAGCTACCAAATGCCACCCACACATCCCTCACTCTTAAGAAACGTGGGCTGCTGCAGTCTCCAGAAAGCAGACTGGGTCAGGATCCACACTGGCCACAACACTGTGAGAACCACAGCACAACCACACATCAGCAGAGACACCTCTGCCAACATTTTATGCCGGCAGAGTGAGAAGCCCAGGGTCCATAAAAAGAAAAATAGAAATTTGCCACGGGTCACAGTTGCCTTTTCTAAAGGCATTTCATGAAAGGTTAAACAAAAGACAGTTTGCCACAGCTGCCATCCCAAATTCAAATAATGCCTCATTTCTAAAGCAAGTAAAATGCCATTTTGATGTTAAGTGGAAAAGATCTGATAAAAATCTGAAGTATGCCATGTGACTTCATGATCCTACAGCACAGAACAGGCAACCTTCTGATATGCCAAAAGCCACAAAGAGACAGGCAGAGACCCTAAAAGAACAAATTCTACCACAACAGCAAGAACTGGGCTTTGGAAAAGCCCAGAATATAAAGATTCTTCCAAGGAAGGATGTAGCACAGGGAAGCTGAGAGGAAAGACAACAGACTGGTGGCCTCTCTAATTCAGATGCCCACACATGGACTAAAGGACTAAAGTTCTAGTTCTTAGCAGCAGTCTGGGATCACAGCAACTCTAATATTTTCTGACCACAGTCTTTCAGCATTGATTCCCCAGGTTAACAAAGACAGCAAAATGTCTGTTTGTAACATTGTTTGGGAAAACTTATGAGTAGGAACACTGCAATTTTATATAACTCAGCAGATGATGGGTCACAGTCCAACTTTCATCTGCACCAATATTGTAAAGGCCCAAAACATCACAGATAATCCATGCTGACACTTTGAATCTATTCCAAAGCATACAAAAATAGAAAATATGCAGAGAGGACACACCTGACTATTGTGCTGTTTACAAAGCAGTTTCAGGTGAGGAGGACTCACAAGCTCTAACCTGCTTTAAAATGACTCTTCCACAGCATGACCATCCAGCCATATTCTTAAGTGTATCTGCACTTTGATATCTGAGAACCTGAGGTTAGAAGCGAAGATTCACTTTCAAAATACTCTGATTAGCATTCCCATACTTACTTGGTCAAGATGCCCACACTCAAGAACAACTTGATAATCTCAGTGATACACACAGCTGTTGTTGAAAAGTAAAGTTCTGTTTCCACAGTCCTTGTGTACCGCAATGCGACCGTGTATGTTGCAGCAACCAGGGTCATCACTGTGAGGCAGTACAACTTGAAGAGCAAGCTGACATTTTCTGAAAGAAAAAAAAGATGACAACTCAGCATAACCTTAATTTTAATTTAAGAACCGAAACAGGGTGTTCTCCGGCTGAAGAACTGTATCAAACACTACTGTGGCAGCATACGATAATTGCAATGTTGTGAAATGCTTCCTATAAAAAGTTTAAGTTAAAGTCTCTTCTCAAAGAAGCTCGTATAGGAACTCTGGATGTTTGAAAGTAAGATGTCCTCTTGGCCTCATTATCGCCCTTCATTCTAGAAAAATTAAACACAGACCAATATTTATCCAATAGCAATCAGAAAGTCTTTCTTTGCTTTCTGGCTCTTCAGCTGACAGCAAGCACTCGTTCTGGCACAGCAGTTGATCCTCTCCATGTAGAACATTGAAGTCTGACACCAAGGCCATTGGCAGAAGAGTAAAGAGAGAGGAAAGATTCAGTGTCAGCAAAGTAGGGAATCAACCTAGCAAATCTCAATAAATACAGCAGCATTTCCTTCAGCCTTATTTTCCACCTATGTTAGTAAAAGAAGAGAGTTTTGCTCAGAATGGGGATGGTACTTCACAAAAAAGGCTTTCTTAAAAAATTATTCACTGCAGAAAACACTAAGGTGATGGCAACTCAAGTAAATTAAACCCTACAAGAACCACAGATCACCTGCGTTATCTCCTCTATCTTCCCCACTGCTATACTCCGACAACAGTAGCAATTCTTTTAACAGTTTTGCCCTGGATCAACTACTACCCTGCATAATTTGGGAGTCAGCCCTGAGGAAAGGCAGCTTTTTACAGAGCTGCCCTCCTCTAAGGCTGGAGAGTTTCATCAGGTGGACATGGCCTGGCCACATCAGATCATTCCCACATCCAGAGCACAGCTACAACTGCATCCGCACCAGCAAAGAGAACAGCACATGACTCCAAACAGGACTTTTCTGCATGAAGGTCTGTCCTGCAACATGAGACATCAGCAAATGGGTGGTGTCTACAAAGCCATTTTTCAAATGGGTAAATTATTCTTTGTTACATATGGTGTCTGATGGGTGCACATTGGTCATTCAGCAGCATCTTTCGGGCCATTATCTGCCATGTTCTGAATATCCTAAGGAAACACACTTTAACTGGTAGAAGTTTATGTTCCTCTGCTGATTAAGGAACAAGCTAATAGCTAAGCTCCAGGCAGATTTGTAATAACTTTGTTCATTTAATATGGGGAATGAATTGCCAAATCCAGCACAACCAATGTTTTGGTTCATTTTTCTTTCAAGCCAGTGATGTCTTCTATTGCATAACATTTATGCAAGGCACAGTTAATACCTCCTGCTGTTGCAATCATTTAAATTAGCTACTTCCTTATAGATAAAAATCTTATCCACGTAAGTAACCACTTTTAAAAGGTAAAGCCAATTATTTTTTAGACTAACAATGCTTAAAAGAGACTCACAAGCTCTAATCCATTTTTAAATTAAGTTTGGATTGCAAGGAGGGGTGGTGGGAATCCAAGGGCATAACAGCCGGGAAATAAAATTAAGCCAGTCTGATTTTACAAAAATGTATTTTCTAATGATATTTTAGTGCTGATGGAAATGATACTAACAAGGTATTTTTACACACTAAGATTTTAAGTCTATGCACTACCAAACTAAAGCTAAATTTAATCCTCACCTATATTAACTATTCCTTAAAAAATAAACGCCCCAATTTGCAACTGTTTGCAAACTTTGGTAAAGCAAATGCAGCAGGACATAATGAACCTAGTTGATAGCTCATCTGAACTCTTAATAGTCTAAGTTAGACTTAGAAGGCCTGGTTTGCTGTTTGCTTAGCCTGTTCAGTGAAGCACATCCTCACTTTTTCTTTACTATGTTTAGGCCTGCTTTGTCCGTTTTCTTAAGGCCAGCAGCTGCAGCCTGACACATAGGTGATAAGATAAGGGAAACTGTAAATTTTGAGAACTGCTAATTGCTAAGACATTCCAGGATAAGAGATACCAGGCCATCTTGGAGGAGATAGTACAACACGACACATCGGCCCTGTGAGCAGCAGAGTGAGACCACTGACAAGTACCAGATGCAAGGACTAAGAGTAACGAGATGAGGAAGATGAAGAAGGATGAAGTAACAACCACTACGCAGGCACAAGGGACATTATAATATCTTAATGAGTCCCAAGAAACACCGCCTTTTATGTTAATACTTCCAAGAAAGGGAGGAGATTTGGGGTTTTAAATAGGGGCTGAAAATGGGTCTTGGGGGAGGGGATGTTAGGACGAATGATCCCCCACTCGTCCTGGTGCCAATAAAGGAATGCTACTTTCAGAAACTTAAAACATAGTCTCTGGAAGTTGATTTTTTCTTCAACCAACTTTTACGGTATCATAGTAACTACACTAGATAGTTCTAGCGTTATGCAAAAACCTATCTGTAGTTAGTTTTCACACTGAACGCTTCTCCATCCTGGCTCATGTCTGCATCAGCACCAGTGGGCATAAGGAAGCATAGCTGGGGTACCCTTAACTTCTGCTGTAAATCTGAACTTACACCAGCTTAAAAGAAGAGTTTAAAGCTGAAATTTGCTGCTGTTTCTTTCCCAGAGTTTCTCTCACTGGCTTCAGTAAATCCCACTTGAATGAAACCATTTCCAGCAAAAGGGACCAAACAGGCCAAAAGCCTCAGGATATAAAGAAGGGGCCTCCCACACATCTCCACAGCTTACCTAACCACTCTGCCAAGGCTCTTTAAATGGCAGCCCAAGGCCAAGCCTGGCACATGAAGCACAACCTGCAGCCTGCCAAAGGCAGTGGGGGCAAGTGGGCACCTCCCAGCCTCACACACGCTGCAGGAAGCCCTCCTGCTCCTGGCCCTTCTCCTTCTCGTCCTACACCAAGCCTACTGCCAAGAGCTGAGGAGCCCCGTGCTCTCTGTGGGGGGAGCTGGCAGGGGGTCAGGTGTCGCCTTCCTGAAGGGTTGGAGCCCACCTGGCTTGCCCGAGGGCTCTGACTTCCTTGCACATATTCCAGCAGGAGCCCAGGGGCCGGTGGTGTTTTTAGGGACACCGGCGGCCCTCGCAGGGGGTTGCCAAGGAGCAGGGGGTGCCCGTGTGCGCTGCCGACCTCGGCCCTTACGGCCTCGGGCTGATGCCCAGAGACGCTGCGCCTCGTTCAAACGCTCCCGGAGCGGGAACCGGCGACAGAGGAGCCACCGCTCCGGAGACGGCTCCGGCTGGGGCTGAGAATGGTCCTAAAGGCGGAGGAGCCACTGGTGTCGCGGAGAGCCCCAGCCCGAGAGCATCCACAGCCCCGAGAGGCGGTAGCGGCCGCCCGCTGTCCCGCCGGCCGGAGCCTCGCACACGCCGGAGAGGCGGCGGTTCTTCCGGGCCAGGCCCGCCACAGGCGCCCGGCACCGCAGCCCCCGCCGAGGAGGATAGCTCCACTCCCACGGGCCGGGGCGGGGGGGGATGCAGGAGGCAGGCGCCGGCGCAGGTCGCGCTGCCCCCTGGGGCGGGCGGGAGCGGCCTCCCGCCGAGAGCCACGGTGCACCCCTGCCCACGGCCTCGCTCCGCGCCGCCGCCCTCACCTTTCGGAGGCGACATCGTGCCCGCAGAAGGCGCCAAGAGCGCCGGGCCGGAGCCGTTCGCCGTGTCCCGCCGCTCCTCCCATCGCATCATAGAGTTCGACGCGGCCGCCTAGAGCGCCCCTCCGCCCGCGTTTCACCATCGAGTCGGAGGCCGAGCCTCTCCCCGCGGCGGGAGGCGGCGGGCCCGGCCTTTGCTCCCAGCGCTTACCGAGGCGGGAGGTCCCACGGGCGGGCGCCATCAGCGGCCACCTACGGACGAAGAAACGAGTCTGTAGCGATGCCAAGAAAGTGAAAGAAGATACGAAGGGCAAAACGTGAGGTGGTCAGAGGGTGGTTTTCTGAAAGTTTACCTTGTAATAAGAATCTGATTCAGAAAGTAGCATCTGTGTGTGAACTCATTGATCAATGCCATGGTCAGTGATAATTAAAAGCACTTGTATCCTTGCAGAATGGAGACTTGAAAAATACTGTCATGTAACTCAAGTGAAACCACTCCAAAGTTTCCTACAGCTTCTGCCCAGTATTGTAACCGAATAAGCTGTACTTTAAGTCAAATAGATACTTGCTCATTAAATAATTGGAAAAAAATACTTTCATGGAGTCACTGAGGCAGCCACTGCATGCACTGGAATAAATGTTTTGTCAGAAGGGGATTTCTGCAGCAATGTTCTTGGATAAATCTGGATTTTAGACAAAATTACATAGTTTTATCTAAATTATGCAGGTTACTATGAAAAAACCAACAAACCCAAACAACCCAATAACAATAACAACAGGAACCAAATCACAGCTTTTCAGTTACTTATCCTTAAAACTTTGCCAGCAAATTCGCACAGATTGTAATCAGGGCAAACCCCCTGCGTTAAAATCTAATGTATCTGATGTTTAATTTGGTGGCTTGTAATACATTTGCCAGAATAACTCTATTAGAGGAAGACAGTAAAAGAAAGACTGTTGGATTGATTTTTGACAGAATTTTCTTCTACATGAATACATGATTTCTCCTTTTAGATGTATACAGATATTGCCATGGTCCTGGATAGTTTTAAGACTGACTTACTCCATCTTTTAGAAGTCAATTTTAACTTCAGTCCGTGGAGATCTTTCAAACTCTGTAACCTAGCAAAAATTGCCCACACAAGCACAAAGAGTTGTAGCTACTCACACATACATTTAGACCTGAAATAAATAGAAATGATATTAACATGAATAGTTGGGTTCTAGACAACAAAAATTAATGGTTATCTTTGAGATCAATTTATAATAGGAATTCTGTGATGTACATGAATACCCAAAGTTGGCCTGTATCCAAAGTCCAGAGTAAATAATACACCTTTATTATTGGCTCCAGATGATTGCCTCATGATTTACACCAACATAGGAATATTCTTACTAGTTTATCTGTAAATGTATAAATAGGAGTTTCAAAAAAAATGTGAAAGGACTTGCAAGAGGAAATGGGATGGTGAAGGAGTAGGGGGAAAAAAAAAAATCTTAGCCAAAACGTCTTAACACCCTCAATGGTTTAGAGACCCAATATAAGGATGTAAAATTTTATTCTAATATAAAGTCTGTCAACCTTTACTACTCCAGTGTATTTCAGGATTCAGACAAACAAGCACACTAACAATTAAGATGCAAACATGCATCTCCAGCAGATGCAAGTTGCACAAGGAAAACAGGAACAGTGAAGTTAAGGCACTATCACTTTCAGAAACTTCTACACATTGCCTCGGTATATTTTGATTGCATTAAGGCAATGTTGTCTAAAGAAAAGAAAAGGTATTGTCCCTTCAAAGCTTGTTTTCTGTACTGCAGGCACCGAAGGGGTCAGTCAAAAAAGGGCCACCTTTTAAGTATTACTTATCTGTAATTTATACTGAAAACCACCATCATTTAAAGTCACCTTAATAACTTCTTCTAAAAAGCTATTCACAGAAAAATCTTAAGATGCTATTGGATTGTTTTCAAATAATCCAATGCAATTTTATGAAGATGATAGATTTTGATATTAGTAGATTAAAGGTAGAACAAAAAGAAACCTTAATTTTAGTAGGTCATTCATAAAGAGAAAACCCTGAAGATAAAAAGGATAAACTGTTCACAAGTACATACGTCGCCATTCCCGCATCTTTTTTTGTTTTCCAAACTAAATCCAGGATTGCATTCAGCATAAGGGTTTAAACACTGCCCAGCACTGTGGGCAACACATCATTTTCCTTGTATCCCTTCCAGAAAAAGGAAAGGGATGGAGCAGGGACAAAGCAGCAGTGACAAGCCTAGGAGACTTAGGCTAGGTGCTCAGAAGAAAAGGTGATTCAAAGGAAAGATGCAAATGCTATTGCTGCTGAGCAGTGCCATCTTTGGCTCAGAAAGGGCTTCTGCCCAACATCTGACGTCTGCCCAGTCTGTTTTTTAGGCTTTATATGACTAAAGCAAGGATTTTGCACAAGAAAGTGCCTATGCTTAGAGCTGGCCCTTGTAATGCAATGTTTATGGAAAATAATTCAAACAGAAGAAATTTTACTGACTTTTGTACTTCAAAATGGAGTTACAACTCACAGTAAAACAGAATGATTGTGTAAATGTAAATAGGCATAAAGAACTGAACCCAATAAAGTGTCGGGCACCTTTAAAAATTAGAACAGTAATAATAAAAGCCAAAATGGTCCTATTTTCTAATTACTTTGATGTTTCTAAAACTGCAGCTTAAACAGACTCCTTACTCACACTTCTGAAGTTAAGCCTCAGGACAGATAAAGCACCAAGACCACTGACAGAATTACATTCTCTTTTACAGAATCACAGAATCACAGAATGTCAGGGATTGGAAGGGACCTCAAAAGATCATCTAGTCCAATCCCCCTGCCGGAGCAGGATCACCTAGATGAGGTTACACAGGAACGTGTCCGGACGGGTTTTGAATATCTTCAGAGAATTTTATCGTGGCCATCTTCATTACAGGCCTACAACTTTCAGAACGAAGCTGTACATCTGCCTGTTAAAACTCTCCTGTCCTGGGCTTTAAATTAACTCTAAGGGCAAAGTTAAATTTCAGCCATAAACTAGATCACCCTTAGCGTGCAATTAATTTGTCTTTGCAAGCCTTTGCTGAGCAGCAGGCTTCAAAGGCTCCACAATAAACTAAGTACTTCAGTGTCCCTGACTTTAAATATAGCCTCACCACTAACACCAGTCTCAACCTCGGATACGATTACATGTGTCTGAGGGTTATCTTATTTGCTTAATCCTAGTCCTCTAAGAGCTTAGCAGTAAACCAGCCTAATCCACAACATAACCAGAGATACAGAAATACATATATTTAAGTTATGTACATGATATCATGTGTAAACGAAAGCAAGTCATGCCATGGATCTCCTTCAGCTCAATATCCCATAGCAGTACTGAAGCTATAAAACTAATGGAAATTTAAAATGGTAAAAATTCCTATTGTTAGACCCTTGAGTACAACTGGGAAAAATCTGTTTAGTAAGAATATGGCCATATTCGCACCAGTTCCCAGGTATAAACTGCTTTTCTAAAAAGGTTTTTAAAAAAAAAAGGTAGCAGGAACTGGGCATTAATCTTACATTAATCTCAGTTTTAAATTGCTTCTCAGATGTAGCTTTAAATGCAATTGGTTGTAAATAATGGATAACCTCATATAAAAAAAAAAATGCATAAAACTGGCATTGGAACAGCTGAAATCTCATAGAAAAACTCTAGCTTCAATCTTAAAAAAAAAATAAATCTATCAACAAAACACTATTGAGTTTTGTAGTATCTTTGGGGAGGTTTTATCTTCTCCTAGAACTACAGCTTGTATTTTGCAGAGAAACAGAACTTAATTACTCCTGATAATCTGAAATCAAGCCTTGTGGGCAGACTCCTGAAAACAGAGAACATCTTTTGCTCAGCACAACAATTTTTCAAATAGAGAGCAAGGGTAAAATTTGCATGAGTAGAACGTGAATAGGCTGGTATTTATCAAAGACAGAATTTCTTTTCCCATTTCAACTTTCTGGCAGTTCTCTTAAAAAAGTAAGATTTTTTTTCTTCAACTTTCATTCACCCTGTCATAAAGATAATAATCTAGACTGTTTCTATTGTACAAAGCTGTTAATAAGCTATGCCAAAGTTAAGTCTTGATAGAAAAACATGACAATTTGATTGTAATGCCTTCCTGTTCAATTTTGACTAGAAGTACATTAAAATATATTAAGTCTTCTAGCTAGATTTCTTTCTGTAAGACTTCTGTTGGCCTGTTAGCTAGAACTAACATTATGGAAAAAAAGGTCTTCTCTGCTGCTAGTCAAAAAATTCAGAGCATTTGCTGCATTTAATGGATCAATCTGACTCCAGCCTCATGTACCCACCAGGAAAACCTCCATGCAGGAATGCTACACGGAGAGCATTACAGACGATATGCTGACCACTGGAAAAAGAAGATTGAAAGGGAGAAAGAAGAAAGAACAGGAGAAATATGAAATAAACGGGAAAAGAGGGGCGGGAAAATCCACCTGTGGCACGGCTTCTACTCCAGAAAGCAACCGAGTGTGCTCACTTGACCACTGGGCATCCAGCTACCGGTTTTGTTCTGCTCGAAGGGCTTTCCGGGCCGGCCAGAGGCCCCCTCCCGGAGCTGGGCCAGGCACTCCTGAGGGACAGCAGCCCTCTCACCGCCTCGAAAAACCGCCCTCGCAGAACCGCGGCCCAGTCAAGCCAATACTTCGCACCACTGGTCCCCAGCAGCCCCCCAAGCTGGCACCGACCTGTCCCCGGGGCCTTCGGGGGAGCCCCAGGACCCTAAAGCGCCCCCCCACCCCCTGGAGCACCCCTGCTCGCGAGCTTTCAGTTGCGCATGTGGCAATCGTCGCCGCACGCGGGGCGTCCTCGGCCAATCACCGGCCTAAACTCGCCCCTAGCCCGCCCGGGTAGCAGCCAATGGGAAGGCAGCGCACGAGGGGCTGGAGGCGGTTAGTCGTCGACTGTTGGAGCCGTCGGTGGTGCGGTGGTGCAGTGGTGCAGCTGGAGTGTCTCCCCTCAGTAGGACATCATGGTGAGGAACGGGGGCCTGGCGGCTGGGGGGGGAGAGAGGGAAGGAGGGGGGGAAAGAGGGAAGGAGGGGGGGAAAGAGGGAAGGAAGGAAGGAAGGGAGGGAGGGAGGGAGGNGTATTTGGGAATGCTTCTCCTGCGGCAGTCTGGGGAGTTTATGGCCGCATGTGCTGCGGCGGGACTTGCGGGCAGGCTCCGCGCGAAGGGAGTCCCCACGGGTAGTGATGCAGAGGGACTGGGGAGAAGGGAAGAAACCAGTGTAAGAGTCAACAGCTGAAGGGAGGCGGCGGCTGGTGAGAAGGGACATGTAGAAAAGTGACGGCAGTCTCTTCGCAGTGGGCGCCTCCCGCGCGGTGAGGCGAGGGGCAGGCTGAAACCTGGCCCCGGCGGCGGAGAAACGGCGGGAAAGAACATGGCCACAGCCGGCCGGGCCAGGCCATGCCGCCGTCTCTGCGTTGTAGTGGCGTGCGAA
>VYZX01028881.1:119519-134799 GCA_013401335.1 Brachypteracias leptosomus | reverse complement strand
AGAGGAGCGGGACCAGCAGCCGGCGGCGCCGCGTGCTCTCGGAGGGGCGAGCCTGCTAGGAGCCGCTTGCGCCGGCTGCGGGGGCAGCGTGGCCATCGCACCCCGGGGAGTGCGGCGGCGTGAAAGCTTTGGAAACTTAGTGCCAACTGAGTGAAAATGGAAATAAGCACAGTTAGTCTCGCTGACAAAAGACTTCTGACAGAACCACGGGAGTGAGAATTAAATCATAGATTTCAAGTACAGATTTTGGATGAAGCTGTCAAGGAAACAGGAAAGGGCAGCCCTGACACCCCACCTTTTCTTTTCTACTTCTGCTTTTTTCCTAGATGCACAGTAAGCTAGAAAAACAGCTTATTTCCATCTCAGATGTAAGACAGAGTTGAGATCTTGAGAGATTAAACATTCATGGCACAGCTGCTTAGAGTCAAAGGAGCTGACTGAAAGTGGGCAGGTGACATTTGATTTGGACTCTCAGATGATTTCATGGAGGAACTCAAATACGTATGAATTGCTGGGGGCTATGCTTATTATAAAGGAAAACATATTAAGTGATCCTGTGCAGGAAAGAGGCTTGCAGCAGCTACCTAGTACATGATTTGGCAAAAAATCAAGGAAGTTTGAGGGTATTATGTAAAGAAATCTTCCAAAACTAAAGGAAGTTGAAAAAGAGACTAGGCAGAATATTGAAGATACACATTCAGCAAGGTAAGGGGTGATTAATCTGTATTCACCCTATGTGTTCATAAAGACTGTTGTGTCTAAGATATTCCAGTATTCCCTAAGTCAGCCCAGGTCAACTAAGGTGAGTAGAGTTGCTAGCAGCAGACAACTCAATCATTTAAATTGTCACTCGAGCAACCAGGGAATGGTGCAGCAGAGAAAGATTATGGAAGGATATAACCCACAGATAGCTAGTTATTATGAGACTAAAATCTAGAAGATGGGTTGCTCCATATCTCGTTATCATTGTTCTCTTTTTAATTTGCAGCGTGAATGCATATCCGTCCACGTTGGTCAGGCTGGAGTTCAGATTGGCAATGCGTGTTGGGAATTGTATTGCCTTGAACATGGGATCCAGCCTGATGGTCAGATGCCTAGTGATAAAACTATTGGAGGTGGAGATGATTCATTTAACACTTTCTTCAGTGAGACAGGAGCTGGTAAACATGTTCCCAGAGCAGTGTTTGTGGACCTAGAGCCGACCGTAGTTGGTATGTACCCAACATGAAAGACCTTTAGTGTAAAAACGAAGATCCCCCTACGGATTCCCTGCCATCTTTTTTTGTTTGTCCAGAACACTGTAGGTGTTAAAAGATGTGTGTCTGGATGCCATGTTGATGGTTTAGGTTATTGTTATTTGGAAGAAATGAAATCATGGTGTACAGGTAATAACATTTGTAAAACAACAGAACATTTTTAGAGTCTGGATAATCTTTCTAGCCTGCTGCACTGTGTCCTGAGTTTTGTTTAATTGGTATCTACAATATTTTCTGTACCTGTACTGTAGTTTTCTGAGTGACCTGTGTTCTCAGGTACCAATACAGCTTTGTGAGTGCCTGATGTTTTCTGCTAAACAAAAGGGCTGGAGTTGTGTTAACTTTTAGGCTAGTCATACAAGCTGTCTACAGTCTGGGTGCTGTCTATGCTCTTTTGACACGTGCATTTAGTGTGTAGTCACTAGGCAGCACACACAGAACTGATCGAATTTATGTTGATTTCTTTGCAGATGAAGTACGAACAGGCACATACAGGCAGTTATTCCACCCTGAGCAGCTCATTACTGGGAAAGAAGATGCAGCCAATAATTATGCCAGAGGCCATTATACCATTGGAAAAGAGATTGTTGATATAGTGCTAGACCGCGTTCGCAAACTGGTAAGAATTCATGCTGTAAGCAGAATTTAAAATAATTGATACAGCTCTACAGGCAACTATAATGATGGTTCGTTCCCTAAGAATTTTGTGCATCATTGATTGTTTAAAACAAACCTTTTATCTCTTTGCTACTGCCTCCCAGGTAAATAAAAATACAAAATAAAATAAAAAATATTAAATATTAAATATTGGATTAATAACTTAAATACTCTTTTAAAATATCCGTATTTCAGAGCCTAAATTTTTATATTTGAAAGTAAAGGATACCTTTAAGGATACCTCAGAAACATATTATAAAAGCCTCAAACAAGTACAATAATTTTGTTAGAATTTTTTGTTTGTTTGTTAGTTTCCGTTTGAATCATGTCATTGTGTGTCACACAAAATATTTCTGGTACCCTGAACCTCAGGTTTTGGTTGAATGCTTAGCAATTTGAATTACTTCTCTATTTTTTTTATATATATATTGACATTGCATTGTGAGAAACTCAAGTAGGATGATATGATTCAAAGCGAAATAGTGATTGTCTGTTTAAAATTACAAAAAGAAATAAATTGTTTTCAACATCTAATTGTTACTTGCTGAAAGCTCAAATGAGAACACAAACGTATTCCAGAGCTATAGCCCAGCCATAATTTATAATAACATGTTACAGTAGTGCACAGCTGCTGCTCTTGCTTACAGTAGTATTAAAATGGCATTGAAGACAATAAAGCAGCTTTTTCTGAATAGGAGTATTTTAGTATTTAAAAGTTACACAGACACACTGGTACTTTTGAGTAAAAGACACTCAAGAAAAGAGGAACACCACTTTTCAAGAATGCTGGGGGTTTTATTACAACAATCTAAAACTAGCAAACTTAAGAAATAAATGCTTTTGAATGATTACTTTAATACTGCTTTCTCCAAAGTAATCAATAACTTTTTTTTTCCTCCCACTTTTTTTCCACCCCATTATAGGCTGATCTGTGCACTGGGCTGCAAGGTTTCTTTATCTTTCACAGTTTTGGAGGAGGCACCGGCTCAGGGTTTGCATCTCTGCTCATGGAAAGGCTCTCTGTTGACTACGGCAAAAAATCTAAACTAGAGTTTGCAATTTATCCAGCCCCACAAATTTCCACTGCTGTGGTGGAACCCTACAACTCAATTCTAACCACTCACACAACACTGGAGCATTCCGACTGTGCCTTCATGGTAGATAATGAAGCCATTTACGACATATGTCGTCGTAATCTTGACATTGAACGCCCCACTTACACCAATTTAAATCGATTAATTGGGCAAATTGTCTCATCCATCACAGCTTCACTGCGTTTTGATGGAGCCCTCAATGTAGATCTGACAGAATTTCAAACTAACCTGGTTCCATACCCACGAATCCATTTCCCCCTGGTGACATATGCCCCTGTCATCTCTGCTGAAAAAGCCTATCACGAGCAGTTATCTGTGGCTGAAATCACCAATGCTTGTTTTGAGCCTGCCAACCAGATGGTGAAATGCGACCCTCGGCACGGCAAGTACATGGCCTGCTGTATGTTATACAGAGGTGACGTCGTTCCCAAAGACGTCAACGCAGCTATTGCTACGATCAAGACTAAACGTACCATTCAGTTTGTGGATTGGTGTCCAACTGGATTCAAGGTACTTGCGTAGCTTTTTAAGTGCTTGATGTTTGAATTACTAGGAACTGTGTAGTATCCAGAAGTAATGGCCATTCCAGAGTGTTGTAATGTCCCTGTTAAAGATTATGGTGAAGTGCAAAATAACCATGAGTGATTTAATTTGTTCATAACATGTTCATTTTGATAGTCAACAGAAATAAGTCTTTAAGTCTTGGCACTCATAAGGAAAGTTTCTGTCTGTTTTCTTGAAGGTGGGCATTAACTACCAGCCTCCAACCGTGGTGCCGGGAGGTGACCTTGCAAAGGTGCAGCGGGCTGTGTGTATGCTGAGTAATACCACTGCTATTGCTGAAGCGTGGGCTCGCCTCGACCACAAGTTTGACCTCATGTATGCCAAGCGTGCCTTCGTGCACTGGTATGTTGGGGAAGGCATGGAGGAAGGAGAGTTTTCTGAAGCTCGGGAAGATCTGGCTGCCCTTGAGAAAGATTATGAAGAAGTTGGTATAGAGTCAGTAGAAGCAGAAGCTGAAGAAGAAAATGAGTATTAGAAAACTGAAGTCTGGAAAAATTTGTTGTTTAGAAGAATTGCAGAACTCTGTTCACTTGTTTGATTGTTTCCAAGTTTTAAAGGTTCTACCTTCTGTTATTTTCTTCTTTACTG
Organism: Brachypteracias leptosomus; assembly: GCA_013401335.1. Lineage (NCBI taxonomy): Eukaryota > Metazoa > Chordata > Aves > Coraciiformes > Brachypteraciidae > Brachypteracias > Brachypteracias leptosomus. The sequence continues at coordinate 130,640 of VYZX01028881.1, read as the reverse complement.
TTTCTGTGTATACTCACAAAGTAAGGACCATTTGAGGTTGCAGGGTTTGGTAGCATCTGGCCACGTGCAAATTATAGAAGAAATGGGGAAATGATGTGCACTTCACTGTGATCCCAACATCTCCTGAGACAACCTCTGATTTTTGGTTTCTCACAAGCAGGGAAGTGCTGCTGTTTTAGTCTGCTGTGGTACTAATCACACTGTTACTGTTCCAAGCCTATCTACACAACATGAAGGAACCAAATCTTTCCTTGAGGCATTTCCCAGAGACATAGGTTAAAATCTCCCAAGTTGTTAACTGAGTCATACTGTATGCAGGTGATTTACCTGACTGTTTGTGGCAGATGCTGTTATACTTCTGAACATTGCACTAGTAACCAGACTACTTGCTACTTTAAAAACTGTCTGTGTGTGAGACGTTGTGCAGAGGAAGAAGTGCAGTTTTCTAATCATTCCTGCCTTTGATTCAGATAAAAGGAAAATAAAATACTTGTTACCTGCTTTAAAAGAGCATTGTTGATTTTTAATTTATCTTTTTTTACATTTCTATACTGACCTAGTAAAAAAAAAAAAAAAATTCTAGTGTCCTATCACAGTATGATCAAATGAACATAGGTTTGTAGACACTTGGGAACAGTTAAATGATAGGACACCCAGCTTGGGTAAAAACTTTGGACCCACTCTTACTTTTTTTTAAGTCTCAAATACTGAAATGGAGTCATGTTCTGTTTGAAATACCTGGTCATAAACCAGAGTTTGCTGGTGTTTGTTAGACATTGTGCACTCCTTAATTTTACACATCAATAACCTCATTGCTGCTGAAGTTGTATTTTCTGCCAGTTGCAGATAGCTGGAGAGCCAGGGAGCAGCAGCTCTGTTCCTGTGCACTGGGGGGCATTTTAGGTGGTGGCCAGGCTGTGCAATTTTGGCAGATGGTCTGCGATGGGAGGTCCCTGCAGATCTCCACCTTTTTACCAACATCACCCATTAGGAACCTCTCTTTCCGGGCCAGCCCCAGAGCTGTGGGAGGGGATGCCTTATGCCCCGAATCTCTGCCTGTGCCAGGGCTGCTGCCCCAGGGTTCAGGCCAGCAGCAGTGCCCGCAGAGCCAGGCAGAGATGTGGGGCATGAGCAGTGCTCTTTCTAGCTTTGTACAGCCACCTGGGGGCTTTGCCAATCAGCAAAGACCATGCAGTGAGAACAGAGGCCAGCCACGTAAAATACTTCAGAGGCTGAGGATCTGAACATGGAGCGAGATTTTAATTTGTGCAGCAACACAGTCCTAAAACTACCAGGTGATTTGAATGACTCAGTGCCTGCAAATTACAGAGTAAACCTTAAGTGAAATATGCTGCAATCTGTGTATCTCCTGCTGGTTATGTATCTGTCTTGTGCTCCTCAAACACCAACACCCAAAAAGGAGAAAACCCAAGCCCCGAAAAACAGCTGTAAATGCAAAGGATGCCACTGGCCGTGATGAGCTACCCTCCAAGTAACCTTAAAGCCTGATAACTGTGAGTGTTGTGCTGTGGGACTGCACTGCTCACTATGAGGCTGTGTGTTGTGTGGGCTTGTCATTGTGAGTATACTCACCAGTGCACCAGCAGATCAGAAGACCCAGTGTCAAATAAAAACAAACCTGGGTTCAAATGGGCATCAGCTGAACGTTGTCTCCTCATCCACATTAGCAAAGCCATCTTGAAAAGTAACCTTTTCTTCTAAGCTGTTTTGTTGGTGGTAAACACACAATCTCTCACACGTATTTTTCATTGCTGAGCGTAAGCCCTTAGGCACTCACATGTTTCTGCCATGCTAAAAGTGAGATGTGGATGATAGCTATCCTCCCCAGCATTTCACAATGCTGCAGTACCTTCTCCAGTAAAGGAGAACACACTAAGAAGGATAAAAAGGATTTTTAACTCATCAATTTCTTTTAAACAAATGTATTTATGGATTTTTGAAATACTATTTTATTGGTTCAAAGTAATAACTTTAAGATAAAAGATTTAAAGCAAATGAGAAAAAATAGATCAAAAAACACTTCATAAAGCAGCAACAGGGTATTCTGCTCTTAAGAAAAAAGAGCTGCAGCTGGTAGTAGCATTCATACTTATTAATAAATCTAAAAATTGGTGCTAGCTTATAATTTAAAAACACAGAGGAGCAGTATATCCAGCTGCTACTGATTAGTTTATTTTCACAAGAGAAAAACACCTGGAAAACCAGCAAAGTTCTTTCTATGCTCCCCTCCTGCTCCATTTGTTTGTTTTTTCTAATAATGCCTTGTGGGTTTGCCCCAGCTGTACAGCTTTAAAAAGTGTCACCAGACACCCTGGAGACGGTTAAACCCGGCGAGCAGGCAATCCACACAATGCCACAGGAAAACCACCCAGCAGCCTGAACCTTTGGGATTCATCCTGACAAGCTTGTGCAACAGTGACCCAGGACACCATGCTGCACCTGACCAAAGAGAGATGCAGAAGCCTTGGCACACCCTATGCAACCACAGTTGTACTCCTGGACATTCTGCAGATAATAACTGGTGGAGCTCTTTGTTGTGAGAAGTTATCTCCATTTTGAAGTACCCCCTACTTCCATTTGAGAAGATGTTTCATCTTAAGGGTGGAACAATTCAGGTTTCCACAAACAAATACCAGCTGCAGTGGCATTGATCAGACCTGGCACATATTCTCCCACCACACTGAAATAAAGCTAAACCCCTTTTCCTGCTGTGCTTTGTTTTTTAAACACAAGTCTAACAGAGCATTCAAAAAGGTTCCCCAAAGTCACGTTCCTCTGGTTCACAGCATGCTCACCATCACACTACTTAGCCAATAAATTTAGAAATTACGAGAGACCTGAAAGGCTGCCCAAGCCACCTGAGTTACATTCCCTCCTCCAGACCTCCCTGCCTTGGCCTCTGCTCCCAACCCCTATTACTAGGCAAAGGCCCTTGGGTTAACAACAGCACAAGTGGGCAGGCCCAAGGACCCAGACTGACCACATTTGCTGGTTTTACCTTCTTGATGCTTGTGCTCTAAGGGTGGTGACTCTCTTGGGATCAGGAACTGCATCCACAGGAACTGCAGCACTGGCCCCATATCACATAAAAGTTACGTCTTACACTATGTTTTTCATGTACCAAAGACAAGGCTCTTAACAACACTGTTTCAGCAAGCAATCATTGTATTAAAATCTCGAGAAATTCCTGGAACACATGCTACACATTTAATGTTAGTTTAAGTCTTTGGGAACATTTTGATTCTAAATTGCTGTTTAAAATCTGGGTGCTTCAGGCTTATCACTTCTATCACTTAATGTCGGTCAGCAGCCCCAGCAGATAAGATAAAATAAATCAACATCTCCTAGAATCAACAGATACTGTAAAATTTTTTTATATCTTAATTCAGATCTATGCAGAGATTTTTATATATACGTTCAGTATATATCTTCTAGATTTCTCATGTTTTACTTAAGTTTCATCTACAGCTCTTGTTAAGTCTACTTTGACCATATGAGTAGTAGGGGATGATCCTCCACGGAGACCTTCCAAGAAAATTTGTGGTCTGGGTACATTGCTTGAATTGTCACGCTTAGTCTGGATGCCGACATCTTTTGGCAAGTACACCTGGGTGCAGTTCTCTCTTCTCATGTGGCTGAGATCTGTCTGCATGGCACGAGTTAATTTGCGGCGCAAATTGGCCTGAAGACACAAAAAGAGTCAGATTAAGCAAAATTGTTTGAACATTTTAGCACTAGTCTATACTTAGGTGCATTTGCGTATTTTATATATTATTTATATTTTAAAAATATTTATATGTTTTTAATCCGTGCGCTTCACAAATGTGGAGCATGGCCCACTTCACCCTACTGTCAATACATGGTCGCAACTGTGATTTGCTAACTCGTGAACTAACAGGATTTGTGAACAGCTCTGCATGTAGGCCACATAATTTTAAGTCTGCCTCTTCCTGCTCTCATATTTTCCTTTGGTCATTACACTTCCATTTAACACTGGCAAGATTTCTCAGTCCAAAATTTTGAGTTCCTGATTATAAAGTTGGAGATTTAATGGCAACAAGAACAACAGGAAGGAAAGAGGGTGCAGAGCAGACCACAGGCCTCCACAGTTTATAGGAAAAAAAAGTAACTGCCAAGTTCCCTGTACTCACAAGTTCATTTTGACTGGATTGTGAAAACCAGGCACTACATCCTGACAACTGCATGTGCTGGCAAACCCTAGAGAGAAACTTTTAAAATATATGCTGTTACTTCAAGAGCTTTTATGTATGTGGCCAACCTTCTGTGGACAGACTGTGATTTCCAATCCACCAGAAAATCATCATCATAGTATTTCCTTTGGCTTATATATACAACAGAAAACCTACCTGCTCTGTTTTACTTCCAGTCCTACATGGAAGGGATTTTTTTAAATTTTATTTTTTTTAAAGCAGAATTGGTTTTAGCAAACATGAAGAATCAGGAAAAAATGAAAAGTATTTCATTATGGGGAAACAAAAAAAAGACCTCATTCTTTGACACCTCTCAAGGATGGATAAATTAGCTCAAAGAAAGCTTCCACAGGGTCAAACACATCCAAAGGTATTCCTAACCATTCTGTCTGCCAATTACTACATTTTTCCTCCTCTTACTTGACAGTGACGAATATTAATATAAATTGCTCAACTTGCAATAAAGTTTTGCCTGACCCAATCTTTCTGCAACCTTTTATTTTTTACAAAGATAGTATATACCAGTATCTTCAACCTGTTAAATTTGAGTGTAGAGAAACAACTTTAGAATTCAGTATCAACAAACTCTTATTACTTAAGGCAACTGAAAAACTTAGAATGAATAGACTTAGCAGTGGAAAAACTGCTCAAAAAGCTGGGGAAAAATATGGAAAAATAATAAAGTCTAGAAATAAGGAGAGAAAATACCTGGGAAAAAATACTGAGCTAGTTACAAAAAAGTGTGTGCCTTTGAATAAGGTTAGTTTTACATTGTAAGAACAAAATTTTACAGTAATTTATTCTGAAATTTGTTATCCAAGAATGAAAATCTGGCAATAACAATACAAACCAATTTTATAGCTTTTCTTCTCAGTTCCCACTCATTCCATTCGTAGGATGCCACAATAGTTGGAGGCAAGATATGAGTATCTGTTTGGGTACTATTGTCATATTTTATGGTTGGTTTCATAAAACACTTTTCTGCATTTCTGCCCTGGATGAAAGAAGAAACCCAAAACCAAGCAAGGCATTAAGGAGAAAAATATCATATGGATATGCTACTTTTTAAAAGCAAATAGAAACCTGCAAACCACAAGTGGATAATGATTTTTACATTTAACAGTATTTTTGTTCTCCTTGCTCCCACTAAAAAGAAGAAACCATTATGTATTAGATGGATTTAATTCAACAGAAAACCCTTTAGGCAGGGACCATAGCTGTAGTTCAGACTCCCACATCCTAAGTGCTTAATGACTGGATTTTGATAAAAAAGGGTCCCCCCACCACCAGTGGTATTTTGTGATGCAAGCATCTCAGTTTGTCTTTATGAATGGACAAAAATCACAAATCATAATTAGGAGAAGTGCTTACATCTCTGCGAGATATAAACTATATCTTTTTCACCAAGGGCCAGTTCAGGATTATTTTGTAGTCTTGACTTCCATTGCTAGGGACCCAGAATTCACAGTTGATCAAGAGAATGCCTATGAATTCAAATCAAGTCTTTGGATTTCACATAGCAGCACCGCTCCATTTGTTATTAATGAATTCCCTTTCATTGTCTAATATATTCCATAATTCCTGTCCCCAGGTATCATCCAGCACATACTGATGAACAGCTAAGCTAAAGCTCCAGTTAATACAGTATCTGGCTTATCTTTGATTCCATTTATTTACTGTCCCTTTAAGCTACTTCTGCAAAAAGAGGAAAAGAAACATCAGACACAAGATCTTCCCAGGCTAAAGACAAGCAGCTTTTATCACTGCCACAGTCCTTTGGCTCTACATATTCTCCAATGAAGAGATAAGACGAGAACAACATTAAGGAAAAATGTTTCTTATCAACAGAAGACCTGGAAAAGATGGACCTCCAGACATTCTGTAAGATAGGTAGATGATTATACTTCTTTCCTACAGGTATCATCTGTTCTCTTTACGTTCTAGAAAGGACAGATCAATCAGTGACCCAATGGCTGTTCAGCAAGAGGCATGGGCAATGTGTACCTGTGTGTGCGGAGCAAGGTATTCAAACTGATGATGAAGCTCGAGCAGTAGAATTAGCTCTGGATGTTCTTGTGCTTTTTCTACATTCAGCTGAATGAACTTCTCTGGATCTTGAGCAAAGATGTATGCAGCTTCTTTGGAACTGAAAACAAAACATCTCTCCTTGTGCTTCAAAATTCCAATAGCAGGATTTCCTAAAAAAACCAAACCAACAAACAAAACCAACCCCACAAAATAAAATAGTGAACAGTATGATATCCAGTACAAAAGACATTTGTAATCAAGATTCTATGTTTCCCTCAAGTCAGTTTCACTTTTTTTTCTGAAATCAGAAAAAATCCCTGAAAGTAAGCTTCTCTAAATACAGAAAAGTATATTCTGTTAGATCACTACAACTGCTTTTGATCTGTTCACATCCAGGATAATTTAGTGCACGTCTATCAGAAAACCGGATAAAACACTGATAGCAAAAGCATAAGAAAACAGCCTATATCCACAAATGTTTTCTCTATAATGTCCAGCAAGTATCTGATGGCAGAACAGCAGTCCATACCAAGGGGCATTAACAGTGAAATTAACTGAAGAAGCAGCTGAGAAGCTGGACAATAAATTAACAGAGAAAATGAAATGTCAATAAAGACCAAATAACTTATATAGGAAAACACAAATTGAGCTCAAGGACAGTGGTAGGCTCTGCTTCAGCTGTCATTGACCAAGAAGGACCTAGAATCATCATAGGCAGTGCCTTGAAAATACTAAATGGAGCTACTCAGTGGCAATCAAAAAACCAAAAAGAACATCAGGAATTATTAGGATGCAAAAAGAAGGGGAGAAGAAAACCAACATTATAACAACCTATATGCTACATTTGTAATACTACATATTGTTCCAAGCCAACAGAATAAAAAAAATAGTAAAATGAAGGGAGTTGGGAGCGATCAAAGGCTTGGAACACCTTTCACAGAAGGAGGGGTTAAAGAAAGAAGCCTCTTCAGCATTAAAAAGAAGCAATGGAAAAGAAAGAATATAATATGGGGTTATAAAACCATGGATTGTGTGCAATATAAAATTACTATTTGATGATTTCCCTAATAAAAATTACCAAGCCAAAGCTTAAAACCATCTCAAAAAGAAGTACCTTTCCATAGCATATATAATTGTAATTGTGGGACTCTTAACAATAAGAATATCTCACGGCGAGCTTTAAATGGATTCGAAAAGCAATTAGATAAATGAAAAAATTATCAAGGATTATTTAACAGAAGGTTACAGACTCAACATTTATCTGAGGAAATCCCATAACCACTAATTGCTAGAACAGGGAGGGATATAATTAAGGAAGGATCATTTCTACCTGATTTCTCATAATCTTCAACTGTTCATGATTGTCCATTTCCAGAAAATGGGTACAGGGCTAGAGAAACCTTCAGTCCAACCCAGGACAATTGTTCTCATATGCAATACTAAATAAGTGTAAGTAATTTACACTGCTGTTAAAATACCTCTTTTTTAATACTGCCAAGTAAGGCTAATATTTCACTCCCAAGCTCCTGTAGGTTTAAAAAAAAAATCTATATGGATAATTCTATAAAAGATAGGGAGACAGAAAACATGAACTGATGAGGTAGCTGAAATAAAGCTATCTTTCAAGACAAATGACCCTAGAAGAGACAAAAAAAAATTCCTATGAGTAGCTGACTGAACCAAGTGCACTTCTGCATTCTTTTCAGAGCAGATTTTTAGTACTTTAACAACTATTTAAAAATACATAAGACGTAGGCATGAATGGGTCTGTCTGCAACACACAGATACACAAAAATATGTCAGCTTTAAAACACATTAACAACAGTAAACAAACCTGCATTCAGTGGCAGTGTAGGTTATACAGATACAAGGAAACATCCATCCATCCCATCTTGTTTCTGCCTCTTCTTGCTTGTGCCTCATTTCTCTTGAAGCCCTCCTACCTTCTATTTAGGGCAGTTTATTTGTGCATTTTAAAAAGAAAAATACTTTAAGAGGGGAATAAGTAATCTGGGGTGAAAATTACAAACACAAAAATACAGTACTCCAGCTTTGACATAAGAGGATGCATTCAGAACATGTTTCTACATCTTTTCTAGTACTTGTGTACATATAAAGTATGAAAAAGACCTAACTACAAAGCATACCTGGGAGGGTGAGGCCTTTCACACCAATTGCATGTGCACAGAAACCATGGTACTGGATTAGCAACTGATCAAAATTATCAGTAGTCTCTGGAAAAAGCCATTCTTGGTTCTTGAAATCAGAGGCATCCACTCTGGTTCCTAGGAAAAAGTTTAACAAAGGAAGGATTTCAGTAACAAAACATCAGATATATAAAATATAATAATGTGGGATGACCAGATTATGCTCATCTTCACAGGATGACCTGCAGTGCTAAGATCCCAACAACCAAACTTTAGCCCTGCCTTAAGGGAGACGCCACTGAAAAATCAGAACTGCAGGAGCCTTCTTTAGTAGCATTAGTTTCCTTTGGACTCAGGGGTCAACAGGAAGGTAATATATTATTCTTCTGTTTTGATTTCACCCACTGATGCATTAAAAATCCCCAGGAGTATAACCTGGTTGCTAGGAATATCATCTTACAAGCAAATACTTCTGGTAACCAAAGCCCTGTTAAATTAGCTTTTTTATTCCCCTCTCCATTTTGGAAGTTCTGAAAGGTATAAAAAGACATAAACAAACTTAAGAATTTTTTTTTAATGCAGAAATAGTCTTCTCTGATCATCCTGCTGGTTTTATAAAGTATGTTTGTATCTAGTAGCTATATTTTAATTTTACATATCACAATAAAAACCCAGACTACACTACATGAAAAATAAACCCACACTCTACAAGATTGATTTTAATTTACTGTGCAAATTCTGATTATTAAAAAAATAAATGAGTAGCAACTTCTGTAAAGAATACTCAAACCACAAAATCTTGAATAATGAAGGAAAACAAAAATAGTAACTTTCAGTACCCATGGTTTCTTTTATCCTTTCCTCATCGCTTTTCACAGTCACTCCTTCCAGCAGAGATGTTAGCACTTCCTCAGGAAAAAGCTGTGATTGCATTTCCAAGAACTGTTGCAGATTGTTAGTCATATTTGTGAGGAAGTTTAGCAGCAGGATCTCATCCTGCAAGCTGGTCCAGAGGTTAGAAAGTGCAACAAAGAGAGGCTAGAAAATAAAGAAAATTATCTGAAATCCAGATCTGTTCTATGTTGGCAGCGTAACCCAAGTGCTGTGCACAACAATCCCTGCTGTGAACAAAACAGAGCTGAACTCCAAGGCCTTCAGCACCCAGACATTCCAGGGGAACTCCTGGGCATTGTAAAAGGAGCTTCCATCACATATGTCCAAAGCATGTACACACACACAACTTCACTGACAATACAGTATTATAACCTAAAATAAGGTGTATAGAAATACGAAACACTAGAAAAAATGCACCTGGTTAACTACCAAATGAAGTAAAACTGCTCCTGTATGTAGAAACTGCCAGGTTTTGTTATTTTGTCTGCCCTGCTTCCATAGGGATTTGGTGCCACAGCCCCCAGGCTACCATTTGTGAAACATGAATCAGAGTGGTACAGGGCTTGGGATAAAACTGGAAACTGCCATTCCCAGCAGTGATGCTGACATACAAGTGTACACACGTACATAAGCAGCCTAGGAGCTTTCCATATAAATACCGATTTTAATGACAGTGACATTAAATGTGCCCTGTTACATCTAAACACAAAGAGCATTTCCAGGAAGAGACTCAACAAATCTGAAATACACACTAATATTTTATATTATGCATGTTAACAACATTATTATGAGAACAGTCAACAAAGTCCGCTCTGGAATTCATCAGCATCACTAACGTTGTGGAAATGTTATGGTTACAAAAATGGAAGAAACTAAAGGAAGGGCAGCAAGATCAAAATCTTCCTTACTAGAATAAACAAAGAATATTAATGAAATCTGCTATATTTCCTAAAACAAATGTTTGCTACAAATATAGGCCTTATCCTTTGTTTTTTAAAGGCAGAATGCCCTGCTTCTCTACATTTGTAGAGGATCCAGCTTCTCAGCAACTAGCTGAAGACAAGAACTATTTAAATGGTGTGTTAATAGAAATCTCTACCTCCAAAAGACTTGAAATCGAAAGACATTACATATTCTGTCTTCAGCAGAGAAGAAAAAAAACAAGAAACCAATCTGAAGAGAGAAGAAAATCTAGGAAGGAAGCAGACAACAGCAGATAGCTTCTAGGGAAAAGGATAACATGTATCAGTCACTTAAGACTCACAAAGATAAAGAAGAAAAAAGTGCTTTGAGCCATTGGACAAGAGGAGAAAACGTTCTCCAAATGAAAACATCTGGTTTCTAAAATCACAAGCACACAAACTACGCATCAGATCCCATCTGAGACGTACCTCAGTTAAGTGCCATTCCTGTGAGTTTCCAGCTCCTATGCCCTTATGGGAAGTCTAAAAAAATACTGAGCAGGTGGTCAGGGCATGATCTTCCTTCCTCCTTTCTCTACAGTAGACTTTATTTTGCTTTCTAATTATTTGTTTAGAAGGATGAAATAAATGTATGTATGAACTGCATGCTAGCTCAACAGCTAACTACAAGGAATTAAAATGATAGACATATCATACAAAATAACGAGCTCTTCCATGAAAAACAATTTAAATGAAGCTGGTTTCTGACATCTTTCTTTCCCATTCCCTTTACAGCATGCCATCATAATAATCCCAGGTTTCCACAGCATCACTGATCACCCTGCTTCACAACATCTGCAGTTCACATCACTCATAGATTCATAGAATCATTATGGTTGGAAAGGACCTCTAGGATCA
>VYZX01028881.1:36771-119350 GCA_013401335.1 Brachypteracias leptosomus | reverse complement strand
CCGTCCCCTTGGGGTGAGGTCCTTTGTTCTTAGGGAGTATCTCTGTAACTTTTCTCCACTACATTCTGATAGGTAATTACTCAAAAGCAGTAGAGCAGTAACACAAAGCAAGGGAAAATTACAAAATGTACAGCACATTTGAGGTAGCTTATGCAGGAGCTATGTAGCAAATGTAGCAAACTTAATCCTATGTATCAGTCTCACAAGTGCTGAGTACAGGGGCACGATCATCTCCCTGCTCCTGCTGGTCACACTGTTTCTGATACAGGCCAGGATGCCGCTGAACTTCCTGGCCACCTGGGCACACTGCTGGCTTATGTTCAGCCAGCTGTCACCCAACATCCTCAGGTCCTTTTCCACCAGGCAGCTTTCACTCATCTCCTCTTCCTCCTGCATCTCCCTCCCATGCCCCGTAGCTCCCAGCTAAGGGTGAAACAGTGCAGAACATCAACTGCGCAGAGGTACGTGGATGCTCACTGGTCAGACAGCACACAAACCAACAGGTAATCATGGCATTCCCGTTTCAGACTTGATCTTAGGAGGGCTGGCTCTAACTGTCTCTCTAGTTGCTTTTTTATCACAAAACTTGCAGAAAATGACATGTTTGGAGATCTTAGGACTCTGACAAATTTGTCTGAAACTGGCCAGCATGTTCAGAACTTATTGCGATGGGCGAAGAGGCTGAAACCCCATCACAGAAACCTGATCTCTTTAGAAAAAAATGACATGAAGGAGTCATACTGTAATTACAGCTATTGCTGTCTGAATGGACTTTAAAACAACACTCTGATGTGCTGTTATCTGTCATCATTATGTTCTCATTATTTCTGCAGGGAACAGGAAAGAATATACATCCAAAGCAGGAAAATATCACTGTAAATCTACAAATACTGACAAATTACTCAAGACACTTACAGTACCACACCATTTAATTCCTTCTCTCCTTTTTTGTACCTTGCTTTGCTTTCACCTTGAGATCAAGTCTTTTAGTTTAGTCACCCCTTAATCACAGATGCTGTTATAATAGAGAGCAATCATGTAGCCTTTTTCTAAACACAAACTATGCAAAAATACACTGGCCAAGTATTTTGTAATACTTCAGTAATCTTTCATAATTAAGAAGAAATAGGTTTTCCATTCAAAGTACTTACAAAAACTTCTTTGGTATCTACGGAAACCTTATTCTGCACTGTGTTTTTCAGCTTCTCCATTGTTGCTGCAAACTGCGCATTCATCTTTTCAACTTCTTGAGCACTTGTAATTGCATCAGACTGGAAAGAAAATTTACTTCAGGTAAGAAGTAGGACAGTAAAAAAAATCAAGTATTTAGTAATAAGTATTTACTTGGACCTCTTCATTCAACTATTTTGAGGCAATGTTTTTAAGGAACAAAATGCACCCTAATTTTCCACAACATACTTTTTTCCTTAAGTGTTCAGGTATAAAACCAGGTGCTTCTCTCAAACATATACTAGTAATTTTTATAGAAAATCTCTACATTTTTACAATGAAGATAACTGAAAAAAAAAATTAAAAGTGAAGTATTTTTTCAAGCTTTATGATATACAGGAAAGACTAGTAAAACCCTGCAGTTTCTCAAAAGACAAATGGAAAGGTCTTCATAAACAAAAGTTTCAAGAATTTAAACTTTATCCTTCAAAGAATTCTGATGACTCCATATGTGTTGGGGATGTCTGCAGACAAAAATTGAGATGCTCTATGGATTGAACAAGAAGATGTTTTTTTCTCTCATGCTTTCTGGAGCAAAGTATCAGTATGCAAACAAGAAAAAAGTCCTACTGTTAATGAAATTAAACCAAAAAGGAAGCCTCCAGAAATTAAATGGAGGTACAGTCACACTGCAGCAAACAATTAATCCATTTTGTCTTTTACCTAACAGTAGCCAAACCCAGCAAGTTAGGTAGAAAGTTCAGGATGACCAATGATGTAGGTACCTCATATATAGAGATAAAATTTATTTCATTTATTTCTGAGTCATTTTTCTTATATTTGTCCTGTACAAGTAGGTAACCTGTACACGCTCCATCTGCAATAAGAACCCACAGGGTGGTATCTCACCAGAAGGATGCAAAGAAAGGCTTCATATTGTCTCACATTGAACAGCGCTGCTCTTAATTTCAAAGAGCTAAGCTGGGTGTATCTGTGTTGGTCTTCCTGCATGGATTCCAACAGAGCTGTGTACTGGTGGGCTAGCATATGGCAAGTATTAAGACCTTCATCGATAATCCATGTAGCTGATGGAATGGCTTCATTCAGAATGGCTGGCACTGTTTGTATAGAATAAGTATGAGATACATATAAAAAGAACTATTTAAATAATTAGCAAATGGTTAAAGTGCACTATTTGAGCAAAGTAATCTTCCAATAAAATGTCTATTTCTACATTTCGTCCTTATGCATTTCCAAATACCTTCATACTAGATACAACCACTGTATCTTACTAGTCAAGTGGCTCCAAATAGTCACAATTACAGGCGTGGAAATACTACAGTCAAGTCAAAGACTGCGAGAAAACTTGCTTTATAGTAGATGCAGTTTTGTTACTACTACCGAAATGTGTTTCCTGGAGACTTTAGACAAACTGCACAAGTTTCAATTCACGGCTTCCTCATTTGTAAAATGCTAATAAAAATAACAGGTCTCCCTGGGCACTTTGAGATCTAACAACACCCTAAGAATGAGTCAAAGATTATTATTAAAAACAGAAGCTAGATACTACATGAAAAAATATGCCTATGCATTTATTAAAATTCAGTATTAACACTTAAAACCCCCAGAAATTTTCCCAAATGGCACAGGCCAATAAAACATATTTTAGCTAATATAAAATATACTATAAATAAGTCTTTAAAATTTCATTATCAACAGCGGACAACCATTATAATGAATGCTTTGATATTTTTGTCGTTTAAGCAGACACCTATGCAATGAAATAGGTTAAGAAGGCCTAGCCACTTTCTTTAAAGTGCACAGTACAGCTCTCTGTCATGTGTGTGTAATTTTTAAGGCTAGCAACATCAGCAAGCAGCAGTGCAGTAATTAGGCTTGAGATATGTCTACTCAAAAGCCTGTGAGCACAGAAAGGATAGATGTAACAAACCTAGAATGGGAAGTAAATTTGCACAGGTATTACAAGCGCTCTAACCACAGGTGGAGAAATCTTAGCACTTCGTTGATTAACTTTTTCGGAAGGAGGGTAAAAAGCCAGGGCAGAGCCCTACCCCAGCAAGACTGCTGCTAACAAATTAAAGCTTTAGTGGTCTAACTAGTGGCCTTAAACATGAAGACACCCATTTTATCTCCTGACCTAAGAGTATTCATGCTGTGTTTTCTCCATCTATTCAAAAGTGATATGTAACAGGCCAGTGCAAAAAGGTCCAGATTACAGTAAATGTTAGCAGGACAATCATATTATCTATTTTAACCGATTACAAAACCCACAGATATTATAGTGACAAAGACCATAACATGCTGTAAACAGTGCCTTTTGTATAACCACAACAGTTGAATGTTCCCTCACGCTGTAACAAAGGCCCAGTCAACCCAGAAGAGAGCCAGCCACAACACAGAAAGGTGACATTTGTGGGAAAGCATGTATTATAAAAATAGAAACCCAACAATGCCTTGCTTAGCACGTGAGAAAAAAATATCACCAAAATCTAGAAATGATTTTTGAGAATATGTTAAGAATCTGAAAAGGTTACTCTAAGTTACCAGACTACAGATGATGACCCAGTGACATTTATCACTTCTCATCACACACGCTCAACAGAAAATTGTAATTGGATGGACAGTATCCTTTCAAGATTTTAATTAACTGCTTTTAAAGGCAAACATTACATATTTAATTCACTTAATGGCAAGGGATTGGGGAACAAGTTATCATGAGGTAAATTAGTGTATGGAGTTGATACTTCCACACCAACCACACAGGGCTCCCTTTTAGCTCCAAAGTAGTAGCCTACATGGAAACCTATAATTAAATACCAAATACATACTTTTCCTTCAGGTTTACGGACCCTGAGTCAAAGCTGTTTTCCTAGAGAGGTGGGATATTATTGGAGCTGCTCCAGTGACTAAGGTCAGGAAGAATGAATCGGGAATACACATTCCAAATGCATTTGTCTACTTACAGTCATCAATGCTTCTTCCTCCTTTCCCACATTCCTTGTTGTACAACCGAATTCCTGTGACTAGCATGGCAAAATTTTTCAGCTGTTGCTCTTTGTTCTTCTTATTGAGTGAGATGAAGGTAGTAATCTCTCTCTGGGGGAATACACTCTGCAGGGCAGCTGTATTACAAAGGGTGAGAAAACTCTCAATACAAGAGAATAGAAAAGTAAATCATTGAATAAGCAAAAAATACCTTCTCCTGAACAACTGCAAAAAGTAGGAAATTCTTGGCAAATTTAGTCTTCAAGGTTGAGCAGTGACAGTCTGGGTAGTAAGCATTCAGAGTTTACTACATCTGTATTTAAAGATCAGCAAAGAGAAGGTGAAATTTCATTTTTCAATGAGAAAAGCCTGATTTCACAGCTGGAAGTTTACTGACCTGTTACCTCCCTGACAACTTCAACATCTGTTGGGGATCCCAGGCCAGAGCTCAGCAGCATGTAGCTAACGATCTTTCGATACACATTCTCCTTTCCTTCTTGCACCTGAGGGCGACTGTCTGTGATCTCTCTGACCAGAGGAGCCAGCCTTCTCTCCAGAACACAGTGCTGCTCACCGAGTAATTCAGCTAGGACAGAAGGACAGTTAGAAAGTGCTATCTAAATTCTTCAGAATTCGCCTTATACAGAGGGTGCAATTAATTTCCACAGAGAACCCACTTAAGGCTTCTGAAGCACAGATATGTGGAAGAGACGTTCAAGGTACCATACTGCTAAAATTAACAACAGTGGAGTTAAACATGAACATAATTTGCATTATTAACATCAGTCAGTAGAGTCCAGAGAACTATTCAGATCAAATTAAGCAGCAAGTCTCTGGCTCTCTGGACTCTGACTACAGTAGGACCTAACACACACATACAGACATCCCCCCCTGAAGTTACATGCCTAAATCTGAACATTACTTAGGCTCTCAGAATCTTACTGCACTTACTGACTTACTGCACTGAATCACCTTATTGAGTCCAGAAGACTAGACTCTGGAGCAGCTTTCTAGCTTTGCTAATTTTTGTTTTAATCCATGCTAACATGAAAATATTTTCATGACCTCCCCACACAGAAATGGTTTTTTTTTTGCCTATTCTTGTCCTGTCTTCTGTGTCCCAGCCAGCCCCCACTATCCCATTGAGATCTGAAGTTACAGTTACAGCAGAGATAACCTCCCCATCTCATTTTTCTTCCACATTCCCATTATCACATCATATGAAGTTACCTCTAATAAGGTCAGAACCTATTTGGTTAAAACTGTAACCTGCAACTGTTCAAGATTGCTCATCCCAATTAAGGATACTGGTAAAACATCAAGTCCTTTTTTAGCTACATGAGAGCAGTTCTGGCTACTGGTTCTCTTTCAGATACAGGGGCACAGTGCAAGGTTTCCTTGCTGAAGGCAGGTAGCCACTGCACTTGAAAGCGTAACTGTTCTCAAGCCATCTAATACATTGCATTCAGTAAATCTCTCAGGTTGAGTGTACTCTCAAATCTAATGTATGTTTTTTCCCTACTATATCCATACTGAAACACTATGCTCCTATGCAGTGTATTTCTCCAGGGACTTCTATTTTGCTTTACTCCCAGCAGTCATTTAATAGGAATCATTATTAGCCCTACAGAAAGAGATAGGAATCCTAAACACTGAAACAACTCCTATGAAAACATTTATTTATGTTGAAATTACCTCGGCTTGCATAGTTCATATCAAAGTAGATTTGCATCTCAATTGTGCTCAGGGATGGGTTTGTTATGTCAAGCAGCCTGGAAACACAGAGCTAAGAAGAGAGACAGAGAAGTGAGTTCTTTCTCATCACAGGGGAAACCTCTGAACTGACAGCGACTATGCTGCAGGTTTCACAATAGCAGTAGGGCCCCCTCCCTAACCATCCTCCAGATATAATACCAACACTATGAAGTACAAGGCTTTTATTAACATGAGGGAACAAATAATCTACTTTTTAGCTACAGAGCCATGATAATAAAGTAGCATTAAAAATTTGAAAGCATTCATATCAAAATAAAATGGTATTTTAGTTACAGGAAGAGATAGCAATAATGCTAGTCTTAGCTAAGTACTGACTCTCAACATCATGTCAGAATTACCTGGATAAGATTTCGCACATCTTTTTTGGTAAGGATTTGATCCACATTAAAGTCATTTCTTGGATCTAAAACAACAGCTTTCACCTAGAGATTGCCAAAAGAAAGCTATTAATTTACATCTCAACACATACTCTTTGCAACTAACCTTTTATTTTCTGAAAAATCTCAGATGCAGTCAGTATTTCTTTACTCTTTTTTTCCATTTCCATCTTTGATAATGAAATAAAGTTACTTCATTTCACCTGTTGGCAGTTTCAGTTCTCAGACATAAGGGGTAAAAAAATCTATTTGTGATGCAAACTTTTCAGAGAAATATTTAAATACAGCTCCTTAAAAAATTTCCTGGAAAAATATTTTTCTATGTAAAATTTTATTAAAATCCTTCATGGTTGTTTATAGACTTCTCAGCTGGTGTTGTATGCATCAGGATAAATGTTCAGCATTTGGATAAAAGGTTCATAGTGGTGTTCTGCATACAGGGAAATATGTGCATGTTTGCAGCTGGTATGTATCTTGCCAGTCATATGCAAAGTTTTTTACCCATGAAAATTTTCATGCTTAATTGAGTAACACTGCTTTTGAGCCCAATGTATTTTCCAAAGCCACAGTGTCACTTTTACGATGAAAAATGGCAGACTAAGAGTACAGCTGCAAACCATCTACATCCATATACAAGTTTACCAAGAATGGCTTCTGTTCTAAGACCACCAATAAAGAAGGAACTTAGCTCCATCTTTCTGCAGACACAGGTGTGCAGGTGCATTTGGACTATATTCTGCAACAATGCTGTGCTTCCTATGATCAGATGCCAAAGTGTATAATGTTTCTTAGGATATTCTATAGTTGTCTACCAAGGACAACACTGCGATTTATTCCATTTCATTTTTAGTTTAAGTGGGATCCAAGCCCAAATATTCAGCCCACTTATACTACCCAGCCCTGCCTCGAAGAGAAACAAACAAAATAATTCATCACAACAGAGGAGGTAAACCTCGAAGAATAAATACAGCTGCTGCAATAAACAATCACCTATGCATCATTTATTTTTGTTCATTTATGAGAGTGGGAAGAAATGTCATTATAACATGGGAACACTTCTCTTTTTCACTTTAGAAAGAGAAAAAAATGTTTCTCTGCCTGAAACTGAGGGAAGACTCTAAATGAAATTGTTCAAATTGTTCCCAGGACTCAGGACCTGCAGCCTTTTGAGGGCCTTATATTCCCATAGAGAGTATTCCAGAGGAATGGAATACTTTTTCAGTTTTTTAGAACCTGAACACTTCCCAATGCAGGCAACCAGAAACAGACATTTCAAAGCTCAAGTCACCCCCAAAGCCTTGGTTGCCGCCATCCCAGCCTGGGCAGGCTGCCGTGGAGCTGCCATTTGATGTTTTTTGACTTTTAAGACCAGAGGAATGATTTATGTCCTCACTTCACATCACTCAGCCTGAGCAGCGTCAGTCGGAGACTTCGGGGGAACTATTCATCATGTGTAAAATTAAACCCCTGCCTCTTGGCAGCCTTAAAACCGGCCTGCACCGCCAGGCCATGGGCACCCAGGTTTGAAACTTCTGCTCTATCATCATCAGTCAATGCATATTTAATATTTTATGAAAGACAACAGAATTTGAATGTGATTAGAAAAACACCCAGATGAAATAGCAATAATAATAAAAAAACACCCTAAACATTTAATTAGTGCTCACCATGAACGCCACCAAGGTTTCAGAAACGCTGTGTTCCTGGGCGGCGCATTCCTGCCCGATTTCCCGAATTATTTTCTTGATGACACTTTCGCAAGACATGCTGCTCACACACCGGGATTAACGACGGTTTTTTAAGATTTCACCGTTTCTCCCCGAGAGGCTGAGCGCACCTCACCCCGCCCCCCCGCCTCGGTCCCGCCGCCTCACAGCCCCTCGGCCGCGGCACTCCACGCACCCCGCTCCCGGCCCCGCCGCGCTCCCACCGCCCCGGGTGACCCAAAATGTCCCCGCTCCCACCTGCCCCACCCTGCCCCGGCCCGCCCCGGCCCGGTTGGCGGTGGCGGCGAGAGCAGCCCCGAGCCTGGCCCAAGCCGCTGGCCGTTGCCATGGGGACGCAGCCCGGCCTCGGCCGCCGCCGGCGAGCGCGGTGGGGGTGCACCTATGGATGTGTATGTGCGTGTGTAGGTACGCAAAACATGAGCTCACATACAACACAGAGACACACGTTGAGGTGTAAATGTTTATACAGAATATATATATATTATTTTTGCACAGAATATATATATATATATTATACAGAATATATATATACATATGCACAAACATATCTACATGCATGCCTGCATATATACCAGACGTACATATAGAGTTGTAAGAATATAGGTATATGTGTACATAAACATCTATATGTGTGTTCAAACCATGTATGTGGATGTCTATGGTGGTTGTACGCGGATGTCTATGGTGGATGTATGTGGACGTCTATGTGGACATATATGTAGATATGCATAAACATGTACACATATGTATGTATAAACATGGATACATACCATACATAGGTATATGTACCTAAATACATGCTCATACATACAATATATATGTTTATGAATAGGCAAAATATGTATATAGATGCATATGAATATGAAAAACATATATATGGGGATATGTTAATATGCATTTACAAACATGTATTTGTATACACAATACAAAGAAGTATGTGTGTGTATATATATGTATATACATAGAATCATGGAATGGTTTGGGTTGGAAGGAACCTCAAAGATCATCTAGTTCCAACCCTCCTGCCATGAACAGGGACACCTTCCACTAGACCAGGTTGCTCAAAGCCCTGTCCAGCCTGGCCTTGAACACCTCCAGGGATGGAGCATCCACAGCTCCCCCGGGCAACCTGTTCCAGTTTCTCCCTGCCCTCAAGGTAAAGACTATGTGTGTAGATATACATATGTGTGTATATATAAACATATAAATATGTAGATACATGCATATACAAAACATACACAGACAGCTTCCAAAAGAGCTTATGAGGGTAGGAGGAGGCAGGAAGAGCAGCAGGCACAGCTTTACAACTTATTTATTTGTATATTCTCTATTTACCAGTCCTTGGGCCAGGGCAGCCCGGCGGAGGAGAAGCTGCAGAGATCCCTGGACAGGGAGAAGCCTGAAAAGAAGTTGTAGTGAGACAGGAGTTGGTCTATTCTCCTTAGTGACAAGTGATAGAACAAGAGGAAATGGCCTGAAGTTGCACCAGGGGAGGTTCAGGCTGGATATTAGGAAGAATTTCTTTACTGAAAGAATTGTCAGGCACTGGAACAGGCTGCCCAGGGAGGTGGTGGAGTCGTCATCCCTGGAGGTGTTTAAGAGACAAGTAGATGTTGCGGTTAGCGACATGGTTTATTGGTGTTGATAGGGCTAGGACTAAGGTTGGACTCGATGGTCTTGAAGGTCTCTTCCAGCCGAAACTATTCTACTATTCTATGATTCCTCCATGGTGGGCACCTGTCAAGGTTTAGGATCAGGGCTGCCCATGAGACCTATGACAGATGCTCTCGATTAGCCCCTCTCCCTTCCCCAGTAGGAAGAGAAAGGGAATAAGGGAGAGAGACTTACAGATTAGAAAAGAAAAATAAACCAGCTTTAATGAAAACAATAACAATCAAATTGAATGTATGTAAATATATACAAACCCAGTATCAAACCCAACACTCTTGATGGCAATTATGTCACCATCACCACTGGTGCCATGGAGCAGGCACTGGGGAATTCCCAGACTGGACTCAGTAGCAGATGAGAACCAGGTTCAGGAGTTGAATTCTAGAACTGGATTGGGATCAAAGGCAGGATGGACGAAGTCCTCCTTGGACACTGGCCATTGAAGAAGAGAGCTTGACCTTTTTGATCCTCAGCTTTATACTGAATATGATGTATATGGAATGGAATACCTTGTTGGTCAGTTTAGGGTCACCTGTCCTGGCCACATCTCCCCGCAGGTGCAGCCTTTTGCTTTCTGCACCCCCAATGTGGTACACAAGATTTAGCAGTGACCTTGGTCTACATATCAATCCTTGATAATAACTGTAAACATCAAGCATTATCAGTGCTAGAAGCAAACACTGTTTGTGAAAATCTACCATTAACTTCAGAAAGTGCAGTTAGAAGAGACTGAGCTGAAGAGTAAAATCACTGAACAGAATTAGTTCTGTTCTAACTCAAACCAGGACAGCACTGCACCTCTCTTTGGAGACTCAGTCATTGTCCAGGTCACTGTAGACCACCTTTCTATGTGGTGGTCCACTATCCCTTCCTCCTTGAAGGGATACTTCTTCACACTCCAGAGAAGCTGCCTCCAGAAGCTGGTAGCAGCCACACTCCTGATCTCTTGTCGATGGGATGGTCCCTTGTGAGGGATCCCAGCTGCTGCACTTCCCCACCCTCCCAGAGGGAGGCCACCGGCCCCCGTGTTCCAGCACCAGAGCAGCCAGGTGGCGAGCCAGTCACCCGGCTGGCAAGTGAAATCTTTCTGCAGCTCTCACACTTCACTTGGGAAGAGGTGACAGGTGTTTTTTGCCTCCTGCCTGCCTTTTGTCCCTCAGGGCTAACCTGTTCCTTCTTCCTCCCTCACCAACAGGGTGGACCTCTGATTCTGCTGCTTCTCCTTGGAGGTAGCTGACAGCCAGGTCTCTGCGGTAGCCAACAGCCAGGTCTCTGCTTCAGCTGTTGTACGCATTTGCACATACTTGGATGCAGAGGTCAGCATGAGGCTGTGTGAGGAAAGCCCAGTAGGCATAGGCTGGACCCTAACACAGCACCAGGAGCTGCTGTCTCTTCTTGGTGTAGACAAGACAACTGACCTTCAGGTGCTCCTCCACCTCAGCAAGCTTCCGTACTTCTTCAGGTGTAAACTCCCACACTGTCAGGGGTGAAAACCACTACAGGCACCTGCTCAAGCCCTCCAACACCCCCTCCCACCCCCTTGGTCCCTTGGCCAAGGAGTCTCTGGAGGCACCACCGAGGGACTGCTGGGTTGTGGGTCTGAGGTGGTGTCAGGGGCAGTGGGCAATGAAGGGCCATGGGGACACTGTTGTTACCCTCACCAGCAGCAACTAACTTCAAAACCATTGCACAGAAATGCTTAAGAAGCCAGGGATCCATTGCAGTGTGGCTGGAAAGAAAGACCTGTCCCCCAGGGAAAAAAGATGATGGTCCCCAGAGCAGTGGGACAGCAGCACTGCAGGAGCCAAAGGCCAAGCTCAAAGCCACTACTATCATAGGTCCCCCTGGGCAAAACACAGCAACAGAGCAAACAGCAAAGGCTGAATACAGCCACTAGCAATCTCTGCCACACAGCTATAAATTCAGTCTAGCAGGCTCTGATCAAATCCATTGTTATCTCAACTCCCTCCTCAAGTCCCATGTTGGGCACCAAGAAGGATGGTGGTGGGCTGACCCCAGTCACCAGCAAAGCACCCACACAGCTGCTTGCTTGCTCCCAACCCCTGCAGTGTGGCAGGGGAGAAGAAGAGCAAAAGCAAGGAAACTTGTGAGTCAAGATACAGGAAGTTTAAAAAGTACAGAGAGAAAAACCCCCGAACAATTCAAAGGGAATCGCTCACCAGCTCCCACAAGCAGGAGAATGCCCAGTCTCTGAGCAATGACCACCTTGGAAGATAAAACCCCCGAAGCCAAAGCACTGCCTCTTCTCACCTGTCCCCAGCCTAGCTGCTGGAAGGGCAGAGTGGGAAAGAGGCTGTGGCAAGCAGGTAGCCAGAACACCCGTGTGTTATCAACACTGTTTTAGCCACAAATCCAAAGCACAGCATCACTGATGTTGCTGTGAAAAAGTTAACTCCATCCCAACTGGACCTGATACAGATAAATATATATACACCTATAAATACATAGAGTAATCACTATATGTATACATAACACGTGTGTGGTACACAGTGAGTGCTGGAGGCAGAGGTGGCACAGACAAGGCAACTTCCCTCTGCAGCGTGAGCAAGAAAGTCAAACTTGCTTTCAGGTCTCATGCTGGTGGCAGCTCCCCCAGGTGTAGTGGGGTTATAACCCACAAGCAGCAGCCCAGTGAGCCCCAAGTTCATCCTCAGCTCTTGCACACACCAGTGAGCATGCCGTTGGATGATAGCAATGCCTTGCTGTAAGAAGTTCTGTTAGTCAATACTCAATTAATTCAAGCTTTTCCATGCCAGACAGAGGAAAGAGTAGCAGCACATTAATTACATTTAAAAACCATGTCCTTAAAAGTCAGTCAAGTAAGTTCAAGAGGCACAGAGAACGCAGGGATAAGAGCTGACAAGCTACACCAGTTTCCAATTGATTTAAATTTTTCCCTTTGATTTAAGGTGTCAGGCAGAGCACTCTGCTGAGAATCATGAGATCAAGATCATCACTTTTTTTCTCTGCGACCTCAGACAAGTCACTCTTATCAGTAAAATTAAGATGATACTACGCTACCTGGCAAGTAGCTGCAGGATTACATCCATGTTCTTGATGGTGTACAAAGGTACAGTGCAATGAGTCCCAGCATCACCTGTGGGAAATATTTTGCAGAGGTCTATGGAGCAGGCATCAAAATAATCCTGCTAAGGATGTTATGAAGCCTTAGGTTTCATTCTGGTAGCACAGCTAATGGGGCTTCTTAATATGTCTTCTGCATTCCCATTTCAAAACATCAATACCCTTAAGCTCAGTAATTATAGCAAGACATTTATCGAGAGAACAAAAATCTACAGAACTGCTTTTCCCACAAATTGCACAATGAGAAACTTTCAGGGCCCTTCCTGGAGCAGAAGTGTGTTGCTGATAGTGAGCTTAGGGTCTCAGAGATTCCCCTCTATGCTTCCTGATATATCACAAAAGGACCAGGTCTTCTACAGTTGCTGGCAGGGAAGAGCAAGGAAAGAAGAATATAGATTTGGGGATTAAAAGAATAAAGAGAAGGTATCTCTACCAGATTTCTCTCTACAAAAGCAAATTTCAGAAGTCAGTGATGAAACTTGGTGCTCAAAGCAGTGATGAAAAGATTATCAGCTAAAAGTGGATGATTTTACACTATCTGAAGCAGAGATGGTGGTGGAATTTGCTGTTTTGCAGCTGCAGAAAGCCAGTTCCCACCCGTAACAGCCAGGGGCTACGGGTAATACCTTCATAGGCTTACACAAATACCTTCAAGATAGACAGGAGCCCATAGGCAGGATTTGTCCAGGTTTTAGTGTATATGCAGAGCCTGAATAATTGCACAGGTTTGGCTTGACAATTCAAAGACTTTTTAAAGACTATTTCAATAAATTTGCTTTTATTCTGGTACTGTCTCTGTGTCTACATCTGCAAGTAACACAGCCTCTGCAGAGCACAGCAGTGGGTGCTGAGGACAGGACGGCCGCACCATACGTGCTTCAGCAGTTGTTACTTCAGACTAGTTTTAGTCTGGTGCCAGCGACTGGTGGTATGGTTGTGGCTGGAGTGCATTAGGGGCACTCCCAGAGCATGCCTTCAAGTTTAATTTCACCCCAAATGTTCAAATGCTCAAAGCCTGCTCTACTATGCAAACCAGAGCACACAGCAGGTGAGGACTGTGAAGAAATTCTCTCCATAAACACATTCTTGATCCTAAATTTAAAAAACCACACACCCCAAGACACACACATGTCCCATCTGAGCTACCACAGTCATATGAGTTTGCTTGACCATTTCCTGGAGGGATAAGAAGGTATGAGAACATCTTACTTCAATTGAAATAACTACCATTCTTTGATAAATCCAATTTTCCTGTTGTCAGTAGGACACCTGCAAGCCAAAGAGGACTTGACTCAGAAGACAAAACATTTGGAATAAATATGAGTGACTATATCACAGTGCTATTGCACTCCTTTGCAAAAGCTTACATTATATGGAGCTTCTGAAAAAGCCACCAGCGCTAGCTCACACACATGAATCCCAGTAGGATACATCCAACTGCCTATATACTTTTAGGCTGCAGGCTGGAAGGTAAGAACAATATATTTGCAGCTTAGCTTATAGAGAATTTAAAATCTATTATTGTTTTAAGCATTTCTGTAGTATTAACCTGTATTTCAGATGGTACCAGAATAGAGAAGTTTAAAAACTGCCATGCTACTCTTATGCTAAGNAAAGGAAAGGAAAGGAAAGGAAAGGAAAGGAAAGGCAGGTAATTATATATTTTCCAAAGAAAACCGTGGTTTCAGGGAAGGCTTGCAGTCTATATTAGATAACAAAAATTAATTCAACTTGTTGGTAAGCTGATGAAGACTTTAGGTTGTAAACACTGTTTCGTGATCAAAGCGGTTGGATTTCTCCCCTAGAATTAGTATTAACTTAATGTTTTAAACATAGTTCCTGGAAACAGAGGCCCTGTTTATCCCTTGTAATTCCAATTAAAAGTCCTTCTTATTTTCTCCTCAAAATTTCTCAATATACAGCTGCTCAGAGACTGCTTCATTGTGGCATGAAAGACAAACTCTTCCCCCCAGCGGTGTGCCTGAGCCATTGGCTGGCAGCAGCACACAGCAAAAAAGATTCTTGGCTTTGTGACACAAACATTTTACATATTAGCTTGGAGAGTCATTAAAACCAACATAGCAGTTCTTAAATTGCTATAAAGGTTGACACCCTAGTGCTTTCTTCAAGGGAAAGCGTATCACTTATTTG
Source organism: Brachypteracias leptosomus (assembly GCA_013401335.1). NCBI lineage: Eukaryota > Metazoa > Chordata > Aves > Coraciiformes > Brachypteraciidae > Brachypteracias > Brachypteracias leptosomus. The sequence goes on along the minus strand of VYZX01028881.1, from coordinate 104,367 downwards.
ATGAGTCTGGTATCACATCAGACTGGTTGTCACTTTTAGGAACTCCCTTCTTTCTCCAGCTATAACCAGAAGACAGGATTTACTCGATAAGTTATTCAAGCCTGAGCACATCCCCTCATTTTGCCAGAGTGGGGACAAGGTTGCCGCTGGGTGCTCTTATACTACAGAGCTGAAAGGGAAACAACCTAGAACCAGCTATGTGACTCAGCAGGAAAATTTAAGACACAGCCTAGGCACGTGGCTGTCACATTAGGCAGACAGAGCTTGCACATCAGAAGATGCAACTGCCAGGACAGCAGAAAGTGTTGCCTTGTGAAGCTTCACCCATTGCCCTGTGCCCAGTGGAGAGGCTAGACTAAGGAAGAGTGTCTGAGCTCACAGTCATATTCACTGAGGGATTCTGCAATGAGTAATCCTCCAGTCATTCTCACCCATCACTCATCTGAAAGAGACACTAATCAAGTTGACCTTCCAGCTCAGTTTGCCTCTCTCTGTACTCAGGCCTCCCCTGACTGGGCAGCCTGCTAGTGAGTAAACACCAGCCCTCTGGCCTGGAGGTCTCCTGCTGCCTTAAATGGTGCAAGGCACCAGTTAAAGCCCTTTGAAGATGATACATCTAAGCGCAGGGATTTACAGCAGACAATGCAGGATCAAGGCAGAACCTGTGATGCAAGTTTTTGCCTGAGACATTTCAGAGTCCTGAAACTACTTTGCACCTTGATGTAGAAACTAATGTACACTTGATTACACTTGGTTCTTCCAAAGAAGCAGTGCAAGGAAAGCTTGTATTCATGCAATAATGAAATAGCCATCTCTTTCAAGAGAGAAATACACTTAATCTACCTGGCTTTTTTTTTTCCAAAGAATGCTACAAACTTCATGGTCAGAAATCTATATTGTGAGGGCAGATGCATTCTTTAGTTTGTTATCTCACAATAAAATCAAATTTTGAAGCTGAGAATGTTTTCATGCAAGAACTTTTATTCTTTCTAACTACACATGGTGCCAGCTGACGGTGCTGACCAGCTCAGCTTTAAGGGCACATTCACACATGAGCGTGCAGCACCATTTTAAGTTTCCAGGACTCTCCTGGAAAGCTAAATAAGTGGTAGGTAGATATCCATTTCAGGCTCATTGAGGCACAGTACAGACTAATGGTTCACGTGTAAAGGAAGACTAGACGACATCCATAGCAATTATTAAAGGTATCGTTAAGGGTTTGAGCCTCCCTTTTAGGATACTGTAAAGGAAGGTTAGACTGCTCTCCTGTTTTCTTCCCCCACCTCCATCATTTTGCTGCAGTAAAGAAGGGATGGCTGGGTATGCTGACACTGTCCCTCCCCCTTATTCCACTATATCAGACTTTCACTAGAATATGAGGGTACCTACTAGGGAGCTTAGGTTTACTTATTGCACAGGGAACTCAGATCAGGGAAGGTGACAGTTGTGGCCAGGATGAAAGTGTCGCCAAGGCAGCAAAATATTGCTGGGCCAAGAAGTACTATTTGGCTTTTGGCTTAGAAATAAAAAAAATCATTCACAGATAACATGGCACAAAAGGTTTACCATTCATCTGAGCATTTCTGGGAAAAAAACCCAGAAGTGTAGAAACTCAGTTAATAAGTGCACTGTTGTTAGCCTGAATCCCTTAAGCAAGCACAATGGATGCGCTGTATTTACCAGGTTACAGAAAAGGGTGTGGAGGAAAATTATTTGTCCTTCAAACCTTGAAAGCTCTGGCATTTGCTGTGCAGAGGGAGTGGAGACATTCCAGACATACCATCAACAAGTGTCTCAACTGGAAACTCCTGCAAAATATGCATTATTCATCTGCATTCAAATGAACCACTACCTAAGGCTCCTAAACAATATTAACATTACGTTAACATTTCAGTCAATGAAGTTTATTCAAAAATAACAGGGATCAAGAACTTTTTCCATTAATCATCCCTCTAAAAAACTCAAGTAGTTGCCGTATATTCCTGCTGTTATGTTTCAAAAGAGCAGCAGTTTGGCCAGAGGCACACACTGCTATTTCATCGTTTAGCTAGATATTAACTAGTCCTTAGGTCTGTACAGATGATAATAATGCAGAAATGTTAATATTCTTTTTACAGGAGACCACCTTCTTGTGCAATGCTAAGATGAATCATTGCAACAGCCCCAAATCCCAACAGTATGCAAAAGAAAAGAAAAAAGGTGATGCAGTAATATTCCTATGAGCTGAACAGAAAGATCTACTGGGCAGCCCCCCACACTGGTGGGATCCATCAGGAGATCTAGGACTGAGGACCATCTTCTCAGTTCAGGCTATAGGAACTTCTTCCAAAGGTATGAAAACTCAGTAAACAGATGAAGGAGAGAGTCTTATAGGAAATAGGCTGCTGTGGCTCTGACTCCATTACTGGAGAAGAAAAAATGCACTAATAATGGGAATGTGATTATTTCACAGTTTGTAAATTAACTTCTCACTCAGCTCTCTTTTAGCCAGCTATGGACCTCTTACTGAAGTACAAAGATGCTTTTGATGCATCTGTCAGAAAGCAAGGGAATGATCAGTGTATTGGACAGGGAGGGCAAGGGGATTATTATCCACATTACTCCAGAGCCCTTCCTGCAGTGTTTTCCTCATATCAGGAAATGGGCTGGGAACCAAATGGATATGTTTGCAGTTATGTACAAATTTTCCAAATCCTTATTTAAAATTCTGATTTTTTTTTTTTTCCCAAAAGAAATTCTATTCCCAGTGCAGCTTCTCTCCCCTAGAGCAGCTATTAAGACTTAAAATCCTGTCAATTTGTGCTGAACACTTGGCAGAATATCTCTTTTAGAGACCTATGCCTGTTTGTAGTGATCTTCAAAAGCAGCACTAAGGACTGAAAAAAAGTGATATTTTAACATCATGGGATGCCTGGTAACTCTTAGAAAGGATTGCTGATTTAGCATTTCTTACCTTTTGGTTTGGAAATGAATTCTATGGCTTTTCTACAGATATGCAGCAGTGGCCAGCTGTGACTGTTGTTTCAATCTGGCATGTTAGCTAATCTTGTTAACAGAAATGAAAACAGTGTTTAGATAGAAAATCTCCTGAGGAGATAGAAAATCAATTTGTGAAATTACAAGGACAGAAAACACGCGACGTAGAAGTAACCATTTGACCATAGACATAAAGCGTGGCTGAAAAGGACTTAGAGATAGTCATTAAGTCCATCTTGCTGAAGTAAGGTCAGAAGTACTAGTGCACAGACATTAGTACTGTTCCTTGACATGCACAAACATTTGAGAAAGACAAGATAGTTTTGCTTGGAATCAAAGGCATATCTTGTAAGAAATTTTGGAAGTCCCTTGCTAGGATAGGTTACCGTGCTGACTCTGTCTGATCTGCCATTCAGCTTCTTCCATGACAAAGGGAGAACTGAAGTGAAACTGGACTTTTCTTCAAGTTTTTATCAAGGTGTAAGCTGGAGGCCATGCAGATGTACAGACTGATTCCAGTGTACAACCACAGTGCAGAGCTCAGGAGGGTTTTGAGAAAAGACTACCCATCCTTATAGTTTTGGGGCAGTTAGAAATGGGTCTGTTGGCAGCTCATTTTGAGCACAGGAAGTCTTAATGGCAGATTAGAAGAGTACTAAATATTTATAGATATATAAGATAAATGCTCTCATGTGGCTCAGGAAGACATTGCTTTACTGAGAGATATAATGCAAAGTAACAGCTTCCAAAAAGTCCTCATTCTGAGCAGCTCTTTCCAGTTGATCATTTCTAACATCTAAGACTACTTGGTAAAAGGAAAAAGAAAATTCCACAATAGTGCAGAGTTCTTGCTGCCAAAGCTGTCCCAGTTGCTTCCTCTGGCATTTCCTTAGTAACAGCTCCATGTGGAGATACTAGGATGCAAAAGACATGAGCATCATCATTTGAGACAGCTAGCATGGCTTCACCAAGGGCAAGTCCTGCCTGACCAATCTAGTGGTCTTCTAATCTAGTAGCCTTCACTCACTGGGGGGGCAGGGGGGTTGGACTAGATGACCTTTAAAGGTCCCTTCTAACCCAAACCATTCTATGATCAGCCATGAGCATGACCTGCTCCCTTGTGTCAGAGGTAGTCATCATTTCAAGAAAGTCAAAAGGCAATGCCACAAGCCCCTTGTCCTGAAGCTGACTACTCTTCTACACAACCACCCTGTTTCTTTGTCAAGTCTCATTTTAATCAGAATTTCTTCTAGAGACATGTGTAGTGGTGCCTAGGAGAAAGATTATTCATAAGTTACACACATCTTGACATGCATATATGGATACTTGCACATGAGGGAAGTAGCATGCTAATAACTGTCTTGGTCTGAAGCATCAATCAAGAAGAGCACAAAGCTACAGAAAATATATTTAAGCCCAGNCACACCCCGTCATAACAAGGCTGTGTGTTATCAACACCTTCTGGCTTCCAGTACTGCAGCATGAAGGCTGTATGGGGAAAATCAGCTCAGACAGACCCACTACACAGCCCAACTGACATCTCACAGAGCTCCTAGCAGGTATTTAAATGTCTTTTAACAAGGTAACTGGTTATAGTTGGCTGCATTAGAAACAAAGACTTCATGTACCTGACTTGGGCCTCAACTGACTGCAGCCTTCCTTACATCTTTGCAGAACTCACTCACTGGTGTGGTAATCACCTGTCCTGATTTCCATTCCTGTTTTTGCCTTTCAGACTTTTGCCGTTCAGACCTTGTAGCCCAAATCTTCAATCCAAGCCCAAGCAACAATGAACAACTCTGCCCACCCAGATGTGGACCAAGACAAGGTGTGGCCAGTATTTGGACTCTCAGGAGAAGCGTCCTTGCCATTTTCTAACCTAGGAGGAGGTCAAGAGGGAAGTGAATCTCTCATTTTCACTCCTGCTGGAGCCAGTCAATCCTTTCAAGGTTGAATTGCATATAGTTTATTCACTTTTCAGAATTCTTAGCTTTTGCAAGTCCTGTGACTCCTGAAACAGCTACTTATATCCCACTCTGAGGATGGCATAAGGACTTTTATCCACACTAGTGCTTGCGGGCTTTCTGCACGTGACAGAAGTACTATAGATAATCCACTAAAATCTGAAGATCTGAATTTTATTTTTTCCTCTACTATGGAATATTAGGCTCTGCTTTAGAAGACAATTTAGATTTGTTGGTAGGTAATCTTTTGAGCTAAAACAGATATCCTTAACCACAATATTTATTTACAAATAGTAATATTTACTCACAATAGTTTCTGTTACAATCTGATTTCCTTTGACTAGCTGAACTCTCGTGTAGTTCCATTTGAAAACTGTACTAAACTGAAACAAATTTTGAACCAGCATAATGCTCTAAGTTCAAACAAGTTTCTTTATACTATTCTTTATGGTTAGTTCCAGCTTAATAACTTCATGCTAGTTCAATTTTAAGCCCCTCAGTGATGGACAAAGGATATTTGTTCTTAGAAATAGTTAAGCTGGGTCATCTGGGTGATCATCTGGGTATGACCAGCTTTGTAGGATACACAAGGAAGTTCTTGTTTTGCTGCACTTCTGTGGCTTAGCCATTTCTGTGGGTTTTATCTCTAGTATGCCTTTGTTAATCTTTTTGAACTTCATTTAATTCTCTCCACTTGTGTGTCCTGTATTGCTGGTGTTTAAACGGTGTTCTTGAAACGCTGCTCCTAGCTCCATTTCATGTAGTTTCGCTATTCTTAAGGGACTGTAGTTCCTTTAGTCTCTCAATTGCTAACTTAATCTAATTGTAAAATTCTTGGTTTATATTGTTTGAAGGACCAAGTCATTCGTGTTAATAAAAGACACATCATGTTAGCTATCTTTAATCTTGCATGCACCAGTCTGAGAACTTCCAGAGACTTTACCTGTAGCTTCACTGGAAGCTATAACCTAAAGAAAATTTAGGACTTAAGGATAACTGTGAAACTTTAGGTTTCATTACCTCTTTTCAAGTTCAATTAGAGATAGAATAAATTTAAATGCAAGTGGCCTCTAGGCTGAGTTTAAAAGACAACACACATTAAGTATTGACACAAGTGTATTTCACAAAGACAGAACTCGGGATTGAGCTTTGACCTACATTATCAAAGCAGTAACTTAGAGATTTGTAAAAATGGGCAGTTTGAGCAAAGCAATGATTTCCATGCCAGTTGCAAGCTTGGTGGCTGCACTTGATACAATTCTTTATTTCAGAAAACTTTCAACCCCTGTAGCCTGCAAAAGGACATCCCTTTTACTTCACACTGATGAATATCAGAATATCTTCCTCCAAGAGTAAGCATTTTTGAAGGGAGCCCACACTGAACTTAAAACTTATTTCTAAGTTTTGTGGATGACCCTGAATGCACAAGCTGCTCTCAAAAGTAGCTATGAAACTCTGGAAGGAAGTTTTGCTGAAAGACCACTGATTATTTCTTTGACCTCTTGCTTTCATTGGAGATTTCACAGCATTCTAGATAATGGACATCTTAATAGGTAAATGAATATAAATATAAAAATAAAGTCTGTAAGTTCACAGTCTGCTAGATCTATATCCTCTCCATAATCAGACTTCTTCTAGAAGTGCCTGCAAAATGCGCACAACATAAAACTTCCCCAAAAGCTCACGTTAATAACTACATATGAACAGGCATAACTGGCAGTAAACCTATTTTGTCCTAATCAGGTAGAACATACTCAAGCCACACCTTAAAATATGAGCAGCAGATCAAACATTTACACAATGCCAGACTGAAAAGTTATTGTACTCAGGGCAGGCATGAAATAGCCTCTTGCTTTGTTCCTGCATTGCTTCCCCTACTTCTAATGGGGACAGGTATTTCTTTCTAACTCCCACATCTGTGGTTATTTATGGGCTGAGGCAGCCATCAGACTACTCTGCCTATAAAAATTCCATATCCTGGTAACTCAGAGAAGCCTTGCAATCAGCTGCAGAAGGGGCTTCTGACCAGCATGTCCCATGGAAGTCTTGGGACTAACTAGAAGCCTGCAGCTGAAGGAAAGTTGTTTCCCTCTTATTTGTACTGACAGCAGCAGAGTGAATATTTCCACCATTTGGAACCAAGAAGAGAAGAAGGAAATAAAATAGGTAAGAAAAATGGGCTATACATACATATGTATGTGTGTGTGTATGAAATAAAGCTAAGAGGTGACTGAATGTGCATATTGTAATTCCTCACAGAAGCTAGTTTGCCATCTTTCACACATTTCTGTGCTGGTTCTGGTTTCCTTGGATCTGACTCCAATAGATTAGACAGAACCATTGAAATACTTTAATAAAAAAGTGTTATGATGCTTCCCTTCTGCATTTATCCTGTGTGCACACATGCAGTGACTGCACGTGACTGTCACTTCCAGGGGGAGGGAGAAAGGAACTGCTGCAAAATATTCAAGAAGTTCCTGCCTCCAGCATAGATTCAGGAAGGTGGCTCTTAAACTATTATCAATCCTTTTGACAGCCTCAGCAGGCTCACCCCTTCTCTGGTTCCCACGCATCAAATTCATTAAGATAACTTGCAAGGAAAGGGGAAAGGTGAAGAGTTCTGCTAGCCTCAGTAAAAAGTCACATTGATACCAGCTGATATCCAGCTTTTCCAGCACATTATGGTTAGTATCACACTTGCAAGACTTTTTACTGGAAGGACAATTCCAACTTTTAAAAGATAATTCACTAGAAGGTGCTGTAAGAGCATTAGTGCCAGGAGTTGTGGACCTGCAGCAGTGCTGGGAACTTTGCTCACAGTGAAAAATGTGTATGGCATTTTTGAACTCGGACACCCCTCAATACCATAAATTGGATTTACCAAAACACTTCATGCCAAGAGGAAATAGGCCTGACAGGAACATATTGAGAACAAAAAAAAAGCCACCACCTACTGCCAGCTGCCATTCTCCCTGTGGGGTCCTAGTGGTGCTTGCTGTTCTCCTGGGCTTTAGACCATAATACACCTCTCAGGTTTTCAAGTCTCCTTCCTGTGTCAGCATTTGGGTGAGAACAGATCAGTAAATTGCACAACCACAGATTTTTTTTATCCTAAGTAAGGCTACAAGGCAATTAAAATAAGATGTTTATTGATTTTATGTTCAAGATTACAGTATCCCAAGGCCATATTTTTTACTGGTGGAAAAGAAAGATATGTAGTTTTAGTATTCTCAGAAGAAAAATAATTTTAGTAAAGAAAAAAAAAAAGCAGCAAGCAGCAGTAGGGACTTTAGAAACTTTTGGGACTTACAGATTTGTACCCATATTATTCACTTCCAAATGAACTCAGCTCTTTCAAGCAGTCTTTCAACACCATGAATGTTCTCTTCCACTGCCAGCCTTTCAAGAGCCACTCCAAGTCACTCGACATATTGCTGCTTAGATAGAACCAAACACAGGAACAGATGAAACTAAGGTTTTCAGGCTTTTATAGTATTAGAAGCTTTTTTTCAAGAGGATCTTTGAACAATGTACATTCAAACATTTTAACCTTGTATTTAAAGCTAAAAAGACTGGGGGGGCATGTACTGAAAGAGCTCTGCTGGTATGGTGTGCGTAGAGAATGCCAGGTTATTTTCCTTCTGAATGGGATAAAAGATAGTTTAGCTGTCTTTTTGGCAGCTTCCCAGGAATCCTCTGGTGAGATCAGAGTGGTCCCACATCATGTCATGAAAGGAATCCAACTCCTCATTGTCCTTGGTGAAAGCCCTGCAGAGGACGGTCTCTACGGAGCTCAGTTGAGAATTGGCAAGCCTGCAAGAGTTATGTGTCAGCTTGCACAGCATAGACACAGATCAAGGTCTCAGTCACACGGGTGCATCTCTAATTGACCAGTAATAATGTCAGTGAATTACAGTTCATGTCCCACATGCAGCAGACTGGGTGGCTGGTGGTTTCTGTAACAGTGCAAGTTTTCTAGCAAAGTCAGCCAGGAACTCTGCAGTACTCTGCCAACACAGCCCCTTTTGGCAGCAGAATTAAAAGCATAAGAACTTTTCCTTGGCAGTAAAGTTGGTAATTCCAAGCTTTCACTTACAGAGTTCAGCTTACTGAACCGAACCAAAGTACTACAGCTTTATCCGAGTCATGCTCTGAAAACAGTTTCTTTCTCATGGTGTGTGAGATGGCACGGAAAGTTTCTGCTCTTGATTACAGCAGTCAGTTTCATCTAATGTGGTTTGTTACAGAAGAAAGGATCAGTCCAGTTGGTGATGGAGATCAGACTTCTGTCGTTAACAAATAGAGTATTCCAAATCATCTAGGAGTCTTTATCCAGGATAGGTCAGCAAGTCTTGCACAGAGCACTGTCTGTTTAATAACTGAGAGATGGTTATTATTGAATGTGGTCCAGTTTCCATTCTCAATTATTCATAGACAAATTACTGTTTATATTTAATCAATCTCTAAATAGAATCAGTAACTAATATAAGCTGGTTACAAGAACAATGGTTTAATAGCTATTTTCTGATACCAATTAAAACACTTTAGGAAATGGGAGATGCAGCTATTTTTTATCTCCTTGAACTGCCTCCTCTTCCTCATCACAACGATGGCGTCTGTTGTCTGTGCTTTCTGGTTTTTCTTCATTAGCACAAGGATGCAATGCTTGGGTTAAACATATTTATAGATGAAAGTCAGAAGTCAAACACATTTACAGTTTGTTTTATTTTCTGTTGTGGAATTCAATGCCCTGTAAAGAAACACACCTCATGCAGTTAACTTTAAACCTAGACTCCTCCAGGTTATTACTCACAAGCAATCACCAATGTGACTTTTAGTTTCTAGTGGAGAAATAAGTTTTGTAAAAAAACCTATGAAACTAAACAGAGACAATCTCAGAGGTGAAAGAGTTTAGGGAAAACTTAACACAAACATTACAGCAGCAGCCAGCTCCTCCTCAGCATTCCCCACATGACTGATGATAATGCATTAAACATGACAGCAAGCATTTACCTTGTTCCCTATTGAATTGAGAGCAAAGGTCCTGTTTTATAACAAAAGATCTACATGTATCTGTGCTGCCTAGACTCTCAACTCTCCTCTTTTAAAGAGGAATCAGGTCCCTAATCCAGTTCACTGCACCACAGCAAACAGTTGGGCCAGAATAAAAGAAGAGAGTGGGGAGGACAATACTTTAATTCAATTCTACTATGGGACACTTCATTCTGTGAAAATGTGGCCTTACTTGAAGGTAAGGCTAATGTCTGTTTAGCAAGGAGAGGACACTTTTATTACCTGATTCAGAAAGTGAAGGAGTGCAATCTGTTTTCAACATGTAGCTCCAAGTCCAGAGGAACTTTGCAGCTTTAATGAGGAAACTCTACTTTTGTACAAATGGGGAGAGTCTGTACGAAGAGTTACCCTCAAAGAATCCTTTCCTTAATGCTGCCTTGACACCCTGCAGTACCTTGAGGAACACTGATGCCTGAGCTTCAGTGATGATCCAGATGGCACTGAGATAGTAGCCTTGCCAATGCTGGAAATGTTTCAAGCCTAGTTTAGTGCTTTGACATACCTGAGACACGTGCATCCTGGCTCTTTTGGGTTAGTGAGTTTGTGGGCCTCAGATATTTTCTGACACTTTCTTGTAGTGTTTGCCAGCAACTCTTCATAAAGATCCTCTTCGTAAGTGCCATAAGCTACACCTTCCTTTTTCTAGGATTGCCCATTTTCAGATGACTTGCATGCATGTTCAACCATGTCAGCTCCTACTATAACTTGTCAAGAGCCTCCACAAGTTTCTGTTTTGTATTTTTCATACTTTTTCCACTAAAGTACCAGGTGAGCTGTATAAATGGTTCATTTCTAACTCATTGTCTTGCAGCCATGTGTGTGACTATAAAGATTGTAAAGCAACCTTGGCCACAAAGTGCCTTAAATACTGTGAGCAAGTGCCCAAAAGAAAAGTGCTCCTTTTTAAATCTAGCTAAACAAGAATTGAGAGAACATTGGCTTTGAGAGTGCAGTTACTCAAAAACCTTCTGTGTTGGTTCTACTTAACAATAGATTAATGAAAAGATTAAAACAAGCATTATGATTTCCCTCTGCAGTACCTTTTCAGTGTTACACCTTCCTCTTCCTCAAACACTTTTTCTTGTGTATTACCTTTCATGGGTAAATTTGATTTAACACAAAATTGGTTTTGCTCACATTCTCACACCCATTACTTGTACCATCTAAGAACACTTCTGTTAGAATTCATGTTTTATGACAACCTGTTGAACAGCCCTGAATTAAGCTTTGAATCTAGAAAGTATAGTTAGGGAGACCTTCTAGCTAGCTTACTTTGGGTAACAAGTATTGGCATCTTGATTCCTCTATCCTTGCAGCCAGTGAAAGTCACAAGCCAGAACAAGCAAGTATTTGGTGGTCAGAAGTTAAGATGTTAGACCTTAGAGGAAGAGGTTTGGGACCTTCAAGAGACACTTTTCAAGGCTTTTTAAAGCTACATCTGCAAACAACAGATTATGTAGATCATTTATCAAGTCAGGCTGGGAATGTAAGATAATGTGTATCCCACTGAAGAGTATTTTGTTGACTTCCCAGTCATTTTCTCACGAGAGTCAGCTTTAAAGGTTTCATGCAGCTAAATGTTCTAGTCCAGGTATCATTTCTAAGAATTTATCTCCTCTTATTACAATTACCTGTATTTCAAAAGTCTCCAAATTTCATTCCTATATACAAAGGAATGTTTATAATACAATGTACTCTTAATACAACAATATACAGAAAACCAGTTTCCTCAAAGTATAGGAAAGGATACATTCACATAGAGATTATTATTGCTATTAGAAATGTCCTTCATAACTGAGAAATGAGATGCAACACCTGAAAAGCCACCAAATGTAAATGATGAGGTTGCTCAACTAGAAGCAGGAGAGTTTAAAACAGATTTTATGGATGACATGGAACCATCTAGTAAGTTGACCCAGAAATAAGTATTTCTTGCAGACACACAGGTTCAGTATTTTAAAGGGAATATCACAGAGGGCTTCAGGTGCTCCTAGAATAGCTAAGTGTTTCAACATCAGATTCCTACCTATATAACGAAATTATAAGATTCTTCTAGGTGAAGTTTAAGGCTGAAGGTCCAGTTCACTGGTTTTTAAATCCACATTGAAAATCAGACCTGGGTATAAATCAGGATTATAAACATCATACTAAAGAGGGACTATCAGAAACATATCAAAGATGGTTAATACCTTAGATATAGAGTAGAAGTAGCTCAGAAGCTAGCTTTAAACTACTCTTTGCAAAACTGAATACTTGGCAGGTAAGGAAAAAAAAACCAAACAAAACTCACAACATTCAGGAGTCATTGAGGGATGCCATAGGTAGCACAGGGAAGGGACTGCAACATTTGTGGCCAGCAGCAGTAGTACCCAGAACCCTGCAACTAACCTGGCATCAGCAGTGTAAGTTCCTGAGAAGCTGTGAGAGAAAACAAAATGAAGCAGAGCTCAACTCTGTCCAGCAATATTCCATTTATAGTGTGGCTTAAGTTTTCAAATAAGCAAACTGAAAGTCCCTGTGCCTTTTGGAGAGTTTATTAGAGGAAGGAAGAATGTAATCTTATGAGAAAAATAATGGGAAAATATGGTGCTCAGACACCTTGATGGGTTGGATTTTTGTCTAGTCACTCAAGTTTTAAGACAAGCAAAACAGAGGACTGCAGCTCTATATTGAAAAAGTCCAAGTATGAAAAAGAAAGGCAAGATCCAGTAACAAGAATGAGACAGCCAAACTCTTAGAAGAAGCCAAAACAAAGTTCTAGAGACTGTCTTAATAAAGAGCAAGACAATCTGTTGATGATAAGCTAGAAAAAGAGCCAAGATTTGGGCAGGCCACATCACAGTTGGGGTACAGCAGTTTTACTTATCCTTCTACTTGGAATTAGTTTACTAGTTGTTAGCCAAGCTCCTTACCTAACTGGCCCAAAGAAAACTAATGTGACACGTTAATTACTAGTCCAAGTAAATGACAATGGAGAAAGCACAGGTTTCCTCTCTCCCCAGGATGTTTCTATCATTGTTGGCCCATTCTTCTTTCTAGGATTTATTCCAATTAGTCACTCATACTCCTTTACTCAATCTGTATTTTAACTAGCAGCAAATGTAATGCTGAGCTGTTGTTAATTAAGCCCAGCAAAAGGAAAGCACATCAGTAACTGAAATAGCCATTCCTTGGTTCCTGCCTGTGTGGGTACACTACATCCATGCATTGCTGGGGTGTGTTTGTTCTGTGGCCTGTTGCCCATAAGGCACTGCAGCTCCTTAATTGCCTGCTGCGCACAGCCAGCCTGCGATAGCGCTCCAAGTGCTACCAGCATCATTAGCTCCTTTCACACTTCATTTCTCCACGCCAGGCATTCAGAGGTTTCACAATCTGCATACCCTCCCTTTAAGACATCACATATCTCTTCTGCAGAACTTTGAGGGACTAACGAGCAAGATGTCTCTAGTTTAATAATTAGCTGCTTATCAGCCGTACCCCACAGCTCCCTACTAGTTCAGCTGCTCAGCTACAGTAATTAGATAACCCACTTTTCAGTCTTTTATAGCATTGCCTTGGACAGCAAGTTTCACAGTTCCTGAGACCATGGTACTTTGTGGCAATTTTAGACATCTCCTGAATGACTAATGGAGAAATCCTGCTTTCTGTATTATTCATTGCAGCATTACTGCTCCCTGTTCTAGGTTTTGTCTCATGCACTCCACTGTCAATATGTGCCATCACCAGCACCCAGATGTTATCTGAAAGCTTCTTTATTTGCATCATTCAGGCAAACAGTCATAAAGCATGTATTCATGCTCTCTCTGACTCAGAGTGGAAGTGGAGAGTGTTACTCCTCATGCTGCAGTCCTTCCCAAACACGAACAAAATCAAGCCAACGAACATATGCTGTCTCTGCTCCATGCAGTGAAGGGCTTGCTTGTATGTCTGAACTCATGATTTATATATTATTATATAGATATTTATATACTGTTATACCGATAACTAATGTACTCATGGATTTCATTAGTTATGTTACATGCAAAAACTTACAGAATATGAAAAACAGCCTTTTTTTTCAGCTTGCCTGTCAACCATAGTTCATATTTTACAGTGACTACAAATAGAAGGGGAAAAAACCCATCTCTTAAATCAGGCACACTTACATACTTTACTTTCTAAAATATTACCTTGAAATACCAAACAGCACCCCTGGCAGCTGGCTGTCCAAGTCCCATAGCTATGCTATTGCTTGCTACCATAGAATCATTTAGGTTGCAAACGACCTCTAGGATCATCAAATCCAACCTTCATCCCAACATCTCCCTGACCACTAGACCATGTCCCGAAGTGGTCTACTCATTTTTTTAACACCTCCAGGGATGGTGACTCCACCACTTCCCTGAACAGCCTGTTCCAATGCTTAACCACTCGTTCAGTAAAGAATTTCTTCCTAATATCCAATCTAAACCTCTAAATCTCTTGTCGATCCATTTATACTGCAGAGCTATTCACTTCAGCCAAGCTGTGGCTCCTTTCACCTCTACAAAACCAAGCACCCAGACTTCAGAGGACATGCTGTTTATAAGCAGAGCCAACACAATTTCACCTTGACATTTGAAAGCAGAAAACCAAAATGTCTTTCCTTTCCTTAAAGGCAATAAGAAGCAACACCAGTGTCTGACAGACTGTTACATGCTGTGCATGCTGTGCATACACTGGTGAGTAACTCCATGACAGAGTGTGCCTGCAGTATATATAGGTATAGACACAGCTGACCAGATTCTATGATCCTGAGCCCTTGCTGCCTCTCTCCAAACATGCCTCCAAGGCTATAGATCAGGAGAGGCCTGGGATGTGCATTCACAGGGGCCCTTGATCTTGTCTGGATGGCTAGTACCCAGGACTAAGGTCCACCACAGAGAACACTTACCCCTGTAGATAGCTGCAGTCTGCGTCAGTCACTGCCACTGCATCTCAGATAAAAAGTGGGCTAACTCTGTAAGACAGGGCTACTCTGTCTCAAACAAATGCTAACAGTAAGGCATCGCAGAAGTATATTATTTTATTATATTATATTATAACATATCATATCCTTCCCAGTAAAGAAGAACAAAAAATTTACTTATCTATCACTGTAAAAAAACTTGAACTGTTTGGTCAAGGGGAAGTGAAGCACTTCATCATCATCTTGGTTTTATGACATGCAACATGCAGACTTGCCCCTCATGTTGCCTCATGCACAAACACATGCAGACAGCATGTCTGATAGCTGGTCCAGACTTATAACCTTACCAACAGCCAACCCTCAGACCTCAGAACCTCTCCAGTCACTGGCATTTAGGTCAGAAATAGTGCCAGAGCATGCCAAATATTCATTCAAAGTATTTTATAGGAATTAAACTGTTCCAGAAGAAACCTGTGACTTCAGTTGTCTTCACTTTTTAGTGTGGTAGAGATGGATATCTTTTTTGTTTTCTGAGGTTGTTTTTGAGCATGAGGAAAATAAGTCTGCACAGATTGCTTGCTTAAAAATTCTCTTAAATAAGATGCCTACAGTTTCCTTCACCATATTTTACTTCTATCACCTACAGTAAAGACCAGCTTCTTTACATTCCTCAGCTCACTCTCCTGGTGCAATAAAGTGTTTTCAGATTAACAGGTAACAAAAGAGATAGACACAAAGCTTTAGTGAATATTAAGCAAATGCTTGAGAAGTCTTATTACACAGCAAAGACATATCAGACATTTAGGCAGGCTGAATCTCAGACCAAATCGATGTATTGAGGCTGGCCTAAAGCCACAGAGGCTTTGAGCATGCGTGAATAGATAAACTTGAGCCCTCCCACAGGAAAATCATTTTGCATGCCTGCTAGCACACACTTTTTGCTCAAAGGCTGCCTCTCAAACCAGGTGAGCTTTCAGTTCATGTAACCACTCACTTGGAAGTACTCTGTGTAGGCATACACACTGGTAACATGGACTAACCTCCCTGTACATCTGAGAACCCAAGCTGCAGGTGTTCAAAGTTTGTGTGTCTTACTCCACGCCCGAGTATTCAGGGGCAGAGCCAACAGACCTCATGGTCCAAGTGCTGATGCTTAACCAAGCAACAGATTTTCTGATCAGGTTTTCAGATTTCTTCCTTCTCAAGAAGGACTTGGTGGGAAGCCCCTCAGGAGCTACCTCTGTTCCACTCTTTGCCCTAGCATTTACAAAACAAAAATTAACATGTAATTTCTAAGCCTGGTTCATCATGTCACTATTTAATATAGTGGTGGTTCTTTGTATTGTTTTAACCACACTGATATAATCCAGTGAACAGAGATGGATTTATTTTTCAGCATCATCTGTTTGTAGTTCTGGTTACCCATGGCTATGAATCTCACACTTCTCTTATATTCTCTTATATTCCTTGTCATTGTCCTCTGCTTCTTCTGGGGTGTCCTTCTGCTCAAATGCTTTTCTGAATGGCAGAATAAAATCTGCTTGTCCAGGGAACAGGTTAGGAAATGTGGCGTCAATATACTTTTGAAAAGCTTGTCTTGTTGCTTGCATTTCAGTTTCCAGGCTGTCCTTCCAATCTGTCATCTTTTCCAGTTTTTGCGTGAGAGTCTTTACCTGTTCTGCTACTGCATTCAGCATAACCATCACTTTTTCCAGCTCATCAAGACGAAGGGTCTCTGTTTCTCTGAGCTGTTTTTCAGTTTCAGTCTGATTCTCTTTTTGTGTGATATTCAGAGCAACAGCAATTGCATGACATTTTTCTTTGTTTAATTGCTCTATATTCTTACGATATAGCTCCTCGGCTAACACTCTTTCTTCTTTGAGTTGCTCTAAGTGCTTTCTATTTAAAAAAGAAAAAGAAGAAAAAATTTGTAGGGAACACCTGTTATCAAAGATTATTTAAGAAACAATTTAAGTCTATTCAGGTTGTTGTAAAATGTCTCTAATTGAACTAAAAATATACATGAAATCAGAAGTTGATGTAAGACCTCTGAAACAAAACAGAGTAAAAGGAGGCCACTGATGACGCAGAAGAAGAAAGCTGCAGAAGATTCTATTTCTGCATGTGTCATATCCAGTGATAATTTAATGATGCCTCCTTCCAAACGAAAAATATAAAGGATGACTATTTCACTCTTCATGCAGGTCTCTCTGAGCTAGCAGTTAAGCACACACTGATTTTCAAACAGACTTTGACCAATTCTGCCCTGAAGGAAAAATGCTGCCTGAAGTGAAGTCTAAGAACTAGACTACAGTTTCATCTGTATTTTTGTTTAAGTGGTACTTAGAACATCTTTGTGCTAGCATGTCAGTAATAAAACATATCATTTGTATTATGTAGCCAAACCATTATTGGTGCTATTCACCAAAGTTGGCTCAAGGACAGGAAAAGAATTGGGCATCCATTAAGGTTAGAGCCAAATACTTCAATGCAGAGAAAACTTCTGCCCTCTGTTATTGCTCAAGATATTTTTGCAGAATGCTGCTAATAGGAAAAGTTAGAGACCAGCTAAGTTTATGCGGAATGTGATTTAGCTTTGTCAGAAAGGGTATGTTTTAATAGTGAAAATTAAGGTATTAAATAATGGATCAAAACTTAAGTGTGACTATTCCAGAAAAAAAACTTCTTACAAAGGAACACACCCAAACTGATCTTTTCATTATGATAGTGTTATTTTGCTGTTTAAGCTGTCAAAAAATGAAATGTATTCTAATCTTAAGGGAGAGGTGTGTGTTATTATTTTAACATCGAAGCTGTTTAATTCACAACACTTAATCTAAACAGGCAGAATCTCCCTCACCCTGCAGATCTCCATATGAACACATCTTTTTCAGTTTTGCATAGATGTCATGAATGGCACAATAAGCCTCTGAGATCTTTATTTCTAGTAACTCTAGTTCAGCCATAAAAAAGCAAAACTTTTTGATCCTTTGTTGGCTTTGTGATACTTGCTTTTAGAAAAAAATATGTTTTAGTTCTATGTGGGGTGTCAGCAAGAGAAAGTAAGCCTTCAACTATTGCTGTCACTTGACATCTCGAAATAGGTTGTTTGTTGTTTTTTTTCAGAAGGGTCTACTGATCTTTTCCTAGAAGACCCACATCTGAGCAACACTGATGCAATTCTGGCCATGTCCTTTAGCACAGCATGTTTGCCAGCCAAGCCAAGGGAAGCACTAAGAGCACCTGTGCTGCCTGCCTGCTTCCTCCATGGCTGCCTCCCTCTCCTGTTTCCTGGCTTCGGCCACTGCTTGCATCTTCTCCCGGGCACACTCCATGAGGGCGCACTGAAGTCTGTGAGCCATGCACTGCTCTGCAGCCTCAATCTCTCTCTCTTCCTCCATGTGCTGCTGCATCTCCGCTTTCGCCTTTCTCACCTCTTCCTTAGGCAAAGTTAAAAGTAGATGTAAGTAGCGACAACAACTTATTGTTCAGTTGTCTTTAAACAACTCCCAGCAAAGCCCAGCAGAACAGACTTCAGGAAAATATTACGGGGCAATTACAGTGACTTTCTGTAGCATCTTTCCACATCATCCATGTTTTCTACATAAGGCACAAAAAGTTCCCTGATATATTTTCTTCACAAGCTCACATGGCTGGTGGCATGGTCTTAGAGTGAGATGGAGAAGCCTGGTCCTTGGTATGCTTGTCAGCAAGATATTGCTTGGGCTGATAGAGGTACGACAACACTAATCTGAGGTGATCTGGATGGACACAGGCATATCTGGAATCTCAGACAACTCAATATATACCAACATACCTCTGTTGCCATTATAGGCCATGCCAAACTCATGTCAAGCCTGACCATCCAGGAGAGCAATCCAACCCACTTAACTCACTGCCTGGTGGTCTACGCTGCTTTGCCACCATTCACAGTTCTTTCCAAGACCCCTGACAAGTGCATCCTCCATGGAAGAGGCAAAACATTACTGGGAAAGCTCTAGCTGCTTGGATCTTGGTGGGTTTTCTAATACAGGATGAGCAGTTACATGAGGTTTGACATAAATCTTTTGCATTATAAGCTCTGTGTATTTTTGTGGATACTGGTTGTTTGTCTACTGCTGACAAGCAGAGTGACAAATATTACAACCTGCCTACAAGAAGCCTAACTAAAGCCATTTGACCATTAGTGGTGGTTGAACAACCACATCAGCACTGCTGCTAAAAGCCATTCCTGAGGCTACCAGCTGAAAGCAGTTGTCTTTGGCCTATCCTACACGTAAAAATACTTCAAGCACTCATTCAGTGAGATGTCTTATTGGCTACCATTGTCTGTTTGCTTAGACAAATGCTGAGTAAATTTTCTGCCACCACCTCTCCAAGATAGCTGCTAGTGAGCAGTTAGCTCACTGCTAAGACATCTCTTAAAATGAACTGCATGAAGCGCAGACCACCAAACCTAAAACGTCCCACAATTACTTTAGTTATATCTGCCTCTTCTTTTGATTCAGCTGTAGAATTCTGTATCTGCCCCCTAGTCCTTAGTCACTGGAGCCAGTATTATCAGGACAAACGGTACATGTTCAAATCCTGAGCACTCAGGCCTATGAAGATATGTAATAGGCTTATGGCAACTAATTGAACAGTTAAACATGAGGAACTGAGCTTCTGCCAACTATTGTCAGCAGGTTCTATGATAGCAAAAGACAAAGCTCCCTTGGAAAACAACTCCATAAAATGAAACGAACTCAGCCAGAAACTTAATACAACCCTGCCTTTCCTCTTGAGATGCCAAGCACATTGCTTTGTCTGCCTGCAGTATATAGCTAGTTATAAACTTATATAAAATAAAATTCCAAAGCAAAGTATGCCAGCTATTCTCTGTGCACCCTTCATCCACTGGCAGAAGGCTGCAAGACTAAGGATGACAGGTGTTACACAGACTGTGTGGTGCCTGCCTGAGGAGTGTTCAGGTGCTCTAGTGGTAAAAAGCCCTGTGAGATGGTGCAGAAAGCAGCAAGGCTCAGATCCAGAAGGCAGTCGCCTTTCTTTCTCTTTGGCTATCTCTGAGTCTTTTCCCAGATGCCCAAACAGCCATATAAAGCATGTGCTAGGCATATATAGGAATTCATAGAATCATAGAATGGTTTGGGTTGGAAGGGACCTCAAAGATCATCTAGTTCCAATACCCCTGCCACTAGACCAGGTTGCTCAAGGCCCCATCCAACCTGGCCTTGAACACCTCCGGGGATGGAGCATCACAACCCCCCTGGGAAACATGTTCCAGAGTCTCACCACCCTCAGAGTGAAGAATTTCCTTCTAATTTCTAATGAAAATCTACCCTCTCCAGCTTGAACCCGTTACCCCTTGTCCTATCGCTGCAGGCCCTTGCAAAAAGTCCCTCTCCAGCCTTCTTGTAGGCCTCCTTCAGATACTGGAAGGATGCAATAAGGTCTCCCCAGAGCCTTCTCTTCTCCAGGCTGAACTAGCCCAAAGCTTTTCAAAGCTACAGTTGGTGTTCTTCATTTAGGAATATATATGTTGGCAGTTTTCCTTCCCCTCCACTCCATCTTGGGTCCAGGTTCAGTAAATCAGTTAAATACCTTTCTAGCTTTGATGGACATGAAACTTCAGGACAGATTGAAAGTTAAGCCTGTATTTAACTGCCCTTATGAAATTCACCTAATCAGGTTCAGTGACTGGCTAAATCAAGGCCTGACAAGGAATTTTGAACGAATTCCAGAAACTTAATTCAATTATATAAAAAAAAAAAAGGTGAAATGTGCTGAAAGTGAGTTACAAATCCAGTTAGCTCAAGCTCACATCTCATCTAGCACAAAGACAAAGCCAGTCATCTTTCAGGCCAGGTAATTCTCTCCTGGCAGTAGAGGTCAAATCTCAGATAAAAGAAGGCCCTGGTTATGGCAAGCATTAAAAAAAACCCCTTTTTTTTATATAGAATGACATTCTGGATTGTAAAACATGTTTCTGTCATGCTGGCTATTTCAACAGTAATGAAAGCAAACTGGTTCATACCTCAAATTCCTCCTCAAGTTTTTGTTTAAGGTCTTGTACAAATGCATCGTGGTCAGCTGCTGCTTCTTTGAGAGCTTTATCCACTGCATCTTCTTTGTGCATTTCAGCCTTTAAAACAAGTTATTATTTAAGTATAGATGCCCACATTCTATTACAATTGTATTAAGACGAAGCAGAGGTTACATAATCAATAGTTCTGTATTTTATATTAAAGAAATTGGAGTAAGTTAAATTTAAAACCAAATGACAAAATACATTTTGGCCCATTTGGCAATTTTATTGCAGTAATTCATGTTAAAATGCAGCCACACAATAGCACTGAGCTGCCACAGTTGTAACCACTATACATATATATACACCATAAAGGGCAGCAGTTACAGAATCTTACATAGCACTGTGGGGAACAGCTTTAACAACCAACAAGTTCTGTTTGCTCTAGAGGCCATTTTCAGACCAGATGTAAAATTTTTATTCATTCAAAATACGCTTTGTTGTGATCAGAAAGTGGAGAAACGTGCACACAGAAATCTGTGAACAAAAGAAGAGCTGAAATGAATGACAGCTCTATAGCAGCGACCTCAAAGTTCTTTATTAACTGTCTTTATGCTGTAGCAATTATTCTAAGGAATAATCACAATTTAAATGACTGGAGTGTAATTTAATTTACCTGAGACAAAAGTTCAGCTTTCAGTTTTTCAATGTGCTCTTGTATCTCTGCCTCCTTCTCTTCACGTTGTTCTTGTTGAATGTCTGCTCCAATCTCTGCACAGTCAACACAAGCAGATCATGCACAGCAAACAACCAGAGTGCAGAAACCTGTGCCTCTCTCCTCACCTCTTTGCTTGGCTCTGCAGCTGAATTAAAAATCAAAAGGCTAAAACCCACACACCCTCATTTCACACACAGGAAAACACAATTATTATTCCATAAATGTAATTGGAAGGTGCTGAACCCAACTCTCACCTTCTAGGCAAGGCTGCACAATGGGAGAGCATCCTGGGTGTCCCTCCTGACTCCTTGTCCTGACAGCCATCCTCATGGCACAAGCTTTCTTGGGAAGGATTCACCCATTTCTGTCTGCGACAACCTCGTGGGGATGGCATTGCTCGCTTTAGATGCTATGGGTGAGCCAGTGCCCTCTTTGACTCCCTGTGCCCTCAGGGTCCTCCAAGGCTTTCAGGGAGGTCTCTTGCTTCAAGACGCCTGTGGTGGGTTTACCTTGGCTGGGTGCCCGGTGCCCACCCCTAGTCCCTCTATCACTCCCCCTGCCCCCCACCAAAACCTCCGTCAGCAAGGCAAGCGGGGAGAGAGTAAGATGGAAAAGGAAAACCCGTGGGTTATGATAAGAAGCAGTTTAATAAACAGCAAAAAAAGCAAGGTCGCACGCGCGCGAAGCAAAAGCAACAAAGCCGTTACTCTCTACTTCCCATCCGCAGGTGGTGTCGGGCCTGTCCCGGGAAGCAGGGCTCCAGAACGCGTACTGGTTGCTCGGAGGACAAATGTCTTCCCAGAATCCCCCCGTCCTCCTCCCTTTATAGTTGAGCTGACGTCATATGGTATGGAATATCCTATTGGTCAGCTCGGGTCGGCTGTCCGGGTTGTATCCCCTCCCAAATCTTGCCCCCCCACACACACACCCCGTCAAAACAAGGCTGTGTGTTATCAACACCTTCTGGCTTCCAGTACTGCAGCATGAAGGCTGTATGGGGAAAATCAGCTCAGACAGACCCACTACAACGCCCTCAGATCCCTTCATGCCTCTCTTGGGGCACACAATAAATATTCTCAGGGGGATACGGCAGAATATTTCAGGTGTTTGAAACAGACCATGCACATACAAAGCAGTATCTCTGTCTTCAGGGCTGCTGTGTCTGTTCAGGGTCCAAGCAGCCCCAGTGTGACAGGAGCACAGCTAATGCCTTCTAGAAAGGGGGAGCGAAGCAGCATGGAGGTGAGCCACACTGCTTCACTGGGCCTAGGCCAGGGATGCTCCCTTTAGCAACACAGGGTCTAAGTAAGATGTTAGCATCACCGTCTCCTCCTGTGGACATGCTGTGAAAGCAAACACATAGTCCTGTGAACTCATTTGAAAGGCTGGTCTTCAGCACCAAGGATTGCCCAGAACAGAAACCACTGCAGAAGGAGTTGGATAAAGAGATGGCTTTCTGCAACCAAACCCTACTCCCACAAGAGTGGGATTTCAGACCCTCCTCTTCTGCCTTTCCCACTCAGTGCAAAGCCTGAGCATTGCTTTGGATCCCAGTCTCTGTGCTTGACAGGGCCAAAGAGTCACATTGTAAAGGAAAATGAAAAAAGGAGATCTAGCTTTCACAGAATCACTGGAGGACTATGTCTCCCTCTTTCACTTCAGTCTTCTTCCCCACTCCACATGGGTGGGCAGAGACCACTCGTGGAGCTAACACAAAGAAGTACACGGAAAAGAGTAGCAGGATGAGATAAAGGGGTCAACTGATTTAAATCAGCAAAACAGAAGTCCAACAGTGCATAAATCTTAGCATAGCTTTTCACCAGCCCTGTATATTAAACAGTAAAGAGAAAATAATGCAAAAAGAAGCTGTCTCTGGCCTTCTGGACGTGTTTCACACTGTGTATGTCGAGGCAGGGCTGATGCCTCATGTTCTGAGACACACACAGCACTCACTTTGCTGCCAGGGTCTCTGCACACTGATGATCACTTGATATTGTTTAAAATAGAAACCAAGCATGCTCCTCTCCACAACACACATTAATTAAAATGTACAATGCAATTTATCCAAAACTTTACACTGCTGATAAGAAACCTCTATGACAATTAAGTGTAGCATATAAAGATACTCCAGATTCTTGCTAGATCCTCAAACATATGAATGCTACCCTATGCTTTCCTCCATCGCTGAGGTTACAACTGTGGTATGCCAGAAAAAAAATCAAACCTTAAGAGGCTCTACAGAACTTCAATCTAAAGTCAGCAGCCAGAATTAGGTATAAGAAGGTAGGATTCAGGATCAAACATCTCAGCTGTGTCCTGTGGAAGGATGAGGGGATAAGCTTTGCAACTGTTAGGTCAAACGTAGTTCTTCCCAAACTACTTGAGCCTTAGAGAACATTTGGTAACGGTCTTACAGCTAATTCTCTTTTGCACTGCATTATGTTCAAATCCTGTTACCTTCATGCACCACAGGACAGCTGACTCCCCTCCCCATCCCCCTCTGATTAAACTGGATTTATTAATATTCAGAGGTAAGTGTAGTTCTTCCAGATAGAACAGCTCTTGGAGTTTTCCTAAAATCTCAGGTTGCGAGGAAAGGATTTCAGGAAGAGACTTACCCAGTATATCACAATGATTATAATACCGCATCCTGAAAGGCTTGTACTCCCGAATCCAATCAAAGGTAGCCATGGAAGGTGGTGGTGGTATTATTTTTGAACATGCAGAACAACAAACAAAGGAGTCTAGATCAGGACTTCTAATCATTGTGGTATTCTGGTATTTTTCTGTAGTACAGTTACTAAAATGTCAGAATGCTGTTCCTGATAGATCTCTTGCTTGCAGGCAAAACACTACTGCTGCTACAGAAGACACACAAGCTGGTGGAGAGAGAGAAATCACTGACCGTTGCTTTTTACCAAGTTAGCCAGAACATTTGCCTTCAGATTAGGATTCATACTCACTGACAACTCAGTAACATGCTGCAGACAGATGATGAGGGAGGGTTGTATGAGGTGACCCCTTCCAGCCTTACTGCAGCTTCCTGTGTAGCAACAGTTACTGGGGAGGGCTGGCTTTGCTCACAAAGAACTAACTTTCCCTGGTAGCCGTTAAGCAGCCTCACAGCAGGCTTCGGCTTCTCATGGCATTCATTGCTGTTGAATGTCAACAATTCCTTTTCAACCCAAGTAGTCCAAGGAGATGTGAGGAGCAGTACAATAGCTACTGTTTCAGGTGTTTGAATCATAGCATTTTGTGGTTGTTCTCTGTAAAGGTGTGAAAGCCAGCACAGACAGTAAGGAATTGGTAAAAACTTGAAAAAGCCTCTGCCCTGGAGATCACCTTGACTCACAGCTCCTGCCAAGCCAGCAATGCCCACTGTAGATAATTATTACTATATTGAGGATGAAATTGAGACAAAATAAACTGTATTGTTGCTGTTTGCTTAACCTGCAGATGCATAAGGGGAGCTGTGCTTTCAGAGCTGAGCCAACAAGTTACCAACATAGTTTTGTTTGGGTTTTTTTTCCTTTGATCCCTATACATACATCGTTTTTATGACATAAATCAGGTGCTTAAAACAGCAAGTCACAGAATCATAGGATGCATTGGGTTGGAAGGGACCTTCCAAGGTCATCTAGTCCAACTTCCTTGCAGTCAGCAGGGACATCTCTAATTAGATTGGGTTGCTCAGAACCCCATCAAGCCTGGTCTTGAACGTCTCCAGGGATGGGGCCTCTATTACCTCTCTGGGCAACCTGTTTCAGTGTTCCACCATCCTCATAGTAAAGAACTTCTTTCTAATGTCTAGTCTAAATCTACCCTTCTCTAGTTTAAAACCATTACCCCTCGTCCTATCACTGCAGGCCTTTGTAAACAGTCCCTCCCTGGCTTTCTTGTAGGCCCCCTTCAGATACCGGAAGGCTGCTCTCAGGTCTCCTTGAAACCTTCTCTTCTCCAGGCTGAACAATCCCAACTCTCTCAGCCTGTCTTTGTAGGAGAGGTGTTCCAGCCCTCTGATCATTTTTGTGGCCCTCCTCTGGACCCGCTCCATCAGGTTTCTCGTTTCCTATCATCTGCAGGTATGAGGATCAAAGTCTTTATTTTAAAAGCCTGCAGAAAACCAGGTTAAAATGCTTACTGTAGCACTGATTTTGAAGTAATTTAAATGCAAACATACAAGACTCATGCATTTTAATGAACTGAGGAGAGCTAAAATCCCATGTGACCCTTTTTAAAAGAGCAGATCAATTCCAAAGTTCCATCACATCCTATCAAACAAAACATATTCTATAGGACATGCACAGCATGTGAGAGTTCTGCATATTTCATCAATTCACCCAGAAATTCCTTCACCAATCAAAAGGCAAGCAGTTGCCTCACCTGTGTGCTTTTGGATTTTTCCAGACCCTTGCTGTTTTGAGGCAGCCAGGCTCACAGAGGGAATATGCTTTTAAAGGCTGTAAAAATGCTATTTTTTAATAGCTTTATCAAAGGTAGACTCACTTCCCTTCTCGGGAGGGATGTAACCAAACCAAGGCCCAGCTGAATCTAGGATACAGGTAACTATAAAACACAGAACAGGAGGAAACTCACAGGTTCAAAGTGAAGGATTTAGAGGGAGACACAGAGAAATCCCACAGAGTAACTGCTCTCACTCCAGGCAGTCAGTCACCATTTTTATCTTTGGTAAAAAATCTTTCAATAACAAAACCCAAAGCGGTTCCCAGAGTGTCAAAGCAAATGTCCTTGCATATTCTTTCTTCTTTGGCCTGACAGAGGCCACCGTGTCCAGAAGAGGGTTAACAAAGAGGTCTCTTCTTGGGAGCCCTTGATGGACCTGTAAATATGAGGAACTGAATGGAAAAATGCAACCAGAACCATGGTGGAAGAAGGGCATGGGCTGGTATGTGCCCTCCCACCACATGTTCTGGAGATTGGTTAATGAGAGTTTCCGTCTAGGAAACGTCAGGCGTATGGAAGTAGCTGGAGAAGCTCACAGGAGAAGGAATGCCCCAGTGCTGGAACAGGAAAGCACCCACCTGCACAGTTTGCTCAAGGTACAGCCTCACAGGAGACACCCTCACATGCTAAGGAAACACAGCAGCACCCACCTGCCCTCCAGGCACCAACCTGTACCCTGCCAGGGGGCACCTCCAACCTGCACGTGGGGCTGTTCAGCAAGACTGGGCTTGTTCAGGTGGACACATTCTTTTCTCTGCATCTATAAGAACCTGCTGAATCTAGACTTCCTGTTCCTTGTTTTGAGATCAGTAACCTATAAAAAATTAATGTTAAATAATGTACTTTACAATATAGAGAAATTTAATTTTTGAATGCAGTTTAAATACCCTAGTCCTGCTGAGCAATCAAGAAACCCCCCTGAGCTCTGGCTGAGCTGGAGCTACACACAGTGACGGGCAAGCTGATACTGGTGCGTTCACTGATCTGCTGCGGGATGCCAAACAGGAAGGGTAACAGCCAAGTTCTTCCTGTCTTTCCCTTAGCAGAAGTCCTTGTTTCACTTTTTCTCCTCTACCTAGCTACTGATTTCTTTTTTTATTTGTAAGGAAGAGTATCTTAGCATCCAAGGATTATTTTGTCCAGTATTTTACAAATTCCTTTATTAAATAAAACCCTTCAATGATTATCAGATCTTTCTTGACTTAAAATTATTTTAATTGCACCACTGTTAGTTACTGACTTTCAACAGAGCAAGATATCGACTTTTTCTTTTCACAAACAATACATTATGCCTGCTGTTTGAAAAATAAAAGACAAACGTGTTTTCACTTAATCAAAGCAAAGACAGAAGTAAGCTGAACCATCATGCGAACTTCTAAGGCATTTACCAGTCTCATCTGTGCTTCTGAGGTATTTTCATGTCTTCTGATACACTGTGGAGATTGCAGACAACAATTCTTAAAACCACTTTTATGTTTGCATGTATCTTATTTGCAATTTATTTGTACAGGCATGGCATTTTATGAAGGAACTTAAAATTGGATTAAATAGCAAGGGAGACATTTATTCATAATTTCAATGGACAGATGAAAAAATAGTAGTTGCTCTGAAAAGTTCTGTCACTTCCTTACATTCTCAGTCCCACTTGGAAGTTTTCCTCCTCATATACCTGGACCCTTCACTGTCGATTGCTTCATAGAGGTCCTTTTTATTCTCTACTGTTGCATGCAAATAACCAAGGTAGGCCATGCAGAGGGTAACTGCTACGAGTCCAAATGCCATCACTGGTTTGTTCTGACAAGAAAAAACCAAAAATCAATATGTGTTTTTAGTCAAAACATTTTCCATTCAACACAAACATTACATTCTTCTATCCCAGCATAGAAAGTGAACAGTAAACTATTGCAACATCTGCAAAAATCATCACTGCTGCCTTGTAGGTATCTTCTGATCCAAATAACTTTCATAAACAACAAGAAGGGAGACTCGATTTTCTGAAAGCAAAAGGAATTCTCTTTGAAGACTGTGACTCCTTCTGGAGACAGAACATTGTGTTGCCCAGCACTCTGCTTCTTGCTAGTTGCAAATGCTGCTTGAGCATTAATGAACAGGCCAAAACCAATTACTAAAAGTAACTACTACAAACTTCTAACAGAATTCATCTGGATATAGTACTGGGACAATGCGCCCTGCTCCTGCCAAGCAACCTTGAATATATTCCTCTAAATCAAACATATATCATTGTCACAAAAATCTACTTTCATTCTACACACAAAATTTCATCCAGTCGTGCCAGGTTCTGCAAGTGTAAATAAAATCAGAATACCATCAACTTAATTATAAAAGCAGGAAAATCCAAAATATTGAAAAGCTACCAAAAATCCCCTCCTTCCATATCAAAAAGCTTTCATTTTATAATTTGTTGCCTTTTAAAGAGGAGACCTACGACTTAGCCTGTCAAATTACATGAGTAATATGCCTGTAAACAGTCCTTCTGAAAGCAGCTTGGCTAGGTACAAAAGAATCAGACAATATAACAGTGATATAAAAGCTGGAATAAACAATGTAATGTTCTGGGCTTTTAACAATCAAGAGTGGAAAAAAAGCAAAAATATTTTTAGTTATATTACTGAGTGATTAGCGTAACAAGGGATGGTTATATAATGCACACAGAATGAAGGCAATTATTTTAAAGCAACTGTGTCTCTTCAAGC
The DNA here is from genome assembly GCA_013401335.1 of Brachypteracias leptosomus. Classification (NCBI taxonomy): domain Eukaryota; kingdom Metazoa; phylum Chordata; class Aves; order Coraciiformes; family Brachypteraciidae; genus Brachypteracias; species Brachypteracias leptosomus. The sequence continues at coordinate 75,506 of VYZX01028881.1, read as the reverse complement.
ATATTTACTTTCTCAGAATGAGCCTCTTACAGGTTTAATGAAAAGCTCTGGGTTCACAGCTCGGAACAGCATAGTTGTTTGAACACTCCTCAGTCCTGGTTTTCTATCTTTTGATATTTCATTTTCATTTGAAGGTTTGGTGGAAGACATTTTTATTAATGTTCAATGTTTCCTAAAACAGAATAAAAAATAGATGTCATTTTTATAAAAACTGAAAGAACTGCCATTCCCTGAATACGAGTTCACACTCAGTTTGCCATCTTACAGCATGAATTTTTATTTGTGTATATATTAACTACTCCCTTTGGTATTACCTAACATTCCTAGCTTAAGCACACTGATCCTCAATCTTGTCAATTTTGTGCATAGTAAAATTAACTTTTGGACATGCACATCTTTATACAGCAAATATAAGTCTCCTGATAATGGGCTTTGGGCTTTTTACTTGCCTTTGGCTAATGCTTTAAGCCCTCTGGGGTCAGAGTAGCAGTCACAGAATCACAGAATGTTAGGGGTTGGAAGGGACCTTGAAAGATCATTTAGTCCAACCCCCCGGCCGGAGCAGGATCACCTAGATCAGGTCACACAGCAACACATCCAGGCAGGTTTTGAATGTCTCCAGAGAAGGAGACTCCACAACCTTTCTGGGCAGCTTGTTCCAGTGCTCTATCACCCTCACCATGAAGAAGTTCTTCCTTATGTTTACCTGAAACCTCCTATGGTCCTCAGACCACTGGCTAAAAAGACAATGCCAGAGAACATTTTTTAAAAAAAACAAACTTAACATGTGACAGGACAGCCCACACCCCACTGTGGTGCAGCCACTTTATCTGTCAGGTCTTACTTTCACACACAAGGAGCAGGTCACCTGCAAGACTCCACCTAAGTAAAGGTGAACAAAACATGCCCTTGGTTAACCCCACTCCCTGAGGGACAGAGGAGACACGGTGCCAAGGACCCCCTGCCCCGTTTATACAAGCGGGGCACAGACGGGGACCCACGGACAGGATTCACAAACTGAACCAGCAATCACCCCGGGCCTCCTCTCACAAGGCCCCAGGCACAGCGGGGAGCTCAGGGCGGCGGGGAGGCCGGTTAGAGGCGACCACACGGGCACAAAGCGCTGCCAGGCACAGGGCAGGGTGAACCAGCGCCAGGCCCTACACTGGGCACAACCGCCCAGCAGCTCGGCCTGGATGCCGGGGGCCAGGCCCCGAGCAGCACGCATCGCGAGGTCGCCGGGGAAAGAGCAAGAACCGCTCCCGGGGCGACGAGGGGGGCTCCTGACGCCGCCACCGGCTTTAATCAGAGGGCTAAGGGGGCAGTTTCCCAGAGGAGAAGCTCGCCAGGGGCGCCCGGGGCATAACGAGCAAGGCCAAGCTGCCGTTGTCGTCGCCGCCGCCTCAGGAGACGGAGTGTGACGGTTGGGCCTCGCAACCTCTCCCGCCGCTCCCGCGCCCCTACTCACCGCCCGCCGCGAACGCGGCCTCCTCTCGGCGGAGCCGGGCCGGAGCCTGCGCCCCCTCCCGGGCGGAGGCCGACAGCACCAGGAGCAGGAGAGCGCTCGGGCCCCACCCCCCGTCCCCTCCGCCAGCTAGTCCCCAGTATAGTGAGTGGGAGGTGGAGGAAGGATGTGGCCTGGTCAGAAGGGGAGCGCGGCGCACCTTCTCAGGGCCCCGCGGCGGGCGTTGGCCGGTGGCTGTTGGCCCCCGGTAATGGCCAGTCCCCGGTACTCTCCTGTAAACTCCCCGAGGGCTGTACCTGCAAAGCTCGGCAGTCAGGCCAGCAGCGATTGTGTTTTAGATGTGGGAAATGGGAAAAGAGAAGCGGTGAGATTCCCGCGCCCGCTGGCCCCGGTGCCGGGATGGGAAGGGGTGTTTCAGGCATCTCTGGAAGTGCAGGGCTTTGAACACGTAAATAAGATCTAAGCGCCCAATTTCTGGTATTTAGATCTAAACTCAGGATTTCAGGCATCTGGAAACTCCCGGTTACCTAAATGCTGCTTTGCAGTGGTGTTTCATTTCTTGTTATTTGTAAACAGTAGAATGAGTAAAATTGCCCAGAGTCCAGAGGAAACAGAGTCTGCGCGATCTTATCTGCCTGCGTGTGCCTCCCTTGCTCTCTGCTGACTTCCACGCCATTGAGGTGTTCCAGCTGGGTTGGAAAGAAGAGTAGAAATTTAAAATTCTGGAAAAACTCATACTTGGAGGACAGGGAGAGACCCAGATTAGTGCTCCCCTGGGTAACAGGCAGAACCGAGGTGTGATGGATGATACTACACAGATTTAGCTGCAGCCATCTGGTGGATTAGTATATATATGTTGTTCTGGACTTGCCAACTCCAGCTCACGCTTCTCCATATCTGGAGGGTGTGTGAGAGGACTTTGATGGAGCACCTGGTTATTGCAGCCATGGAGGCAGAGGGGGACAAACATAATACAGAGGTATCCAGTCTCAGAACCACTTGTTCCACGTTTTCTTTTGAAGCAACCAAGCAGCATGATTGTTTTTGAAAGATAGCACAGTAATAGGATATTGCAGGTTAACTTGTCCCTTCTAAATCCAGATGGAGTAGCTGAAGAATTTTTTTTTTTGCCTGTGTGTAAATAGAATGAGATGAGAAAAATAGTAAGGAAATAAGTTTTGGTGTCAAGAGGAGATTGAGTGTGATGTCTGGGTTTTGTGTCAACATTTACTTCACAACATGCCACCTGCTAATCTGGGAGGTATTGTTTTGGCAGCATATGCCACAGAACTGATTTTGCTTGGAAAGCATTGACTAGAAAGTCATGTCTGAGTGAAGGTTGCTGCTCTACTTTGTTTTCATGTTTGTATGATTGAAAGAAGCTGATACAAGCTTTTCTGCTTGAGCCTTGTGTTTTGGGAATGTAGCTTGGTTTTCTGGAGGAAAGGGGGAGATTTTAGAGTACTGTAGGAGATGCTCTGCATACAGCTTCCAAGGAACTGATATATTGTACCTGGGAATGCAAAACATTTACGTCACCTCACTGAGAAGTGCACTCGCTTCTCAGCACGTGCACCTCTTCCAAGCACTTGCTGTCATTAACTGACCCCATCTGCACAGATAAAACTTTTGACCCAAGGTCAGCCCCACGGTGATAAGGGTATTTTCCAGGTTGTGGTAGGATGGGTTTTTGTTAGAACACGTTCACCTGATAATGGTGGCAAGTATTGTTAGGCTGCTACTAGTTCTCTAGCACTTCCTGTCTTTCTTGTAATGGACATGTAAGTCCCAGACACCATTAATGGAGGAAGAAATCATACACAGTACTTGGAAAACCATTGTCTGGAGAGAAAATAGTCTCCATCTGAAGGGTTGTGGGATAAGGCTTTGTGCATAGAAAGAGAAGAAGCAGAGAGGGACCTAGAAACGGGGTTGGGTTTTGATGTGGGTGCTGGTAGTCAGCATATGTTGAGCAGGTGCTGAGAATCCAGATTAACTCTGCAGTGAGAAAAAGCTTGGGGTGCTTACTGCTCTTAATTGTGCTTTATGACTGTGGGAAAGCATCTTATTTTATCTTTAATGTGAATATTATGTTGCTATCATCTGATCCAACAGGATGTTGAAATGTTCAATACATCAAGGCTTATAAAGTTGTCTGGTATCTTTTTATAGCAGAGACTATAAAGGGCAGAACTGTAAGCATCTGTGGTATTTCTGAGTCACCCGTCCTCTTTAATATCTGAGTATCTCTCCTGAAAAGTAACCACCCAAAAAACCCTTCCTCTTCCAAACCGAAGGCTGTTACTGAGATTTATATTCCTTTTAAATAAGTTCCTTCAGGATTCCACGTTTGGTTGTGTGCTGTGTGCCATGGCCTCTCAGAACTTAACAGCAGTCTCTGCTTTTCTTGAGACTCACATCCCCTTATTGACTGAGCTGCGGAAGAGCCTCTGCAGGGACCAAAGCAGACCTGGTGCTGTGTCCTGTTCATGTGTGACAGCCACAGCCTAATGCAGATGAGGAGCAGCAGCCTGCTGCTCATTCACCTCACAGCTCCTGCTTATTTCAAGTACCACACAAGAACATTGTCTTCAAAACAAAGATAGGGTGCCTCAAGCTACTGATAAGCCTATCCCTACTTGAGAGACATGGTTACAGAGCTGTTGTGGACAGAAATTCTGTTTGCATCAACACTGGGACTCCAGTGCTGGTGTGACTTGTAGTGAGAGGGGCAACTTCATCACACGTTCGTGAGGATTTGCACATGTGAATGTATAGTGTGTGTTTGCACTCCTGGTTTTGACTGATTTTTACAATGTTTTATACACTCTGAGTTTCATGGTATTAATTAGACGTGGCAGTTAGGACTTTTTTTTGTCCTGAACAAGTCTGGGGGAGAAGGGGAGGCAAAAACTAGGAATTACAAGTACTTCCTCCACCTCATTGACAGCTGATTGTGAGGGGAACTGTTACTACACTGAGGTGTGTGAAGCAGTACTGACATATTAGGGACATAAATGCAGAAGAAGAAAGAAACCGATCTCCAGCTAGACAGAGGTGGTGGCATTAAGAGCTTTTTGTGTGGCTGTTGCTTGACTCCTGTCAGTCTCAAGAGCCCTTATGCTGCTTTTCAGCTGCTGTCGCCCGTTTGTATTGCTCCCATTGAAGGAAAGCAGAGTTTTCAGACAGCAACAGGCAGTGGTTGGGACCCTTCCATGAAAAATCTGAAACAGTTTTAAGACAATATGCATTTTAAAAATGGAAATCTGTTGGAGTGAATGTTCCATGTTTCATAACGTTATGCCTTCTGTAACTAGTGGAGTGCCCCAAGGGTCAGTACTGGGGCCAGTATTATTCAATATATTCATCAATGACTTAGATGAGGGAGTTGAGTGTACTATCAGCAAATTTGCTGATGACACCAAGCTGGGAGGAGTGGCTGACACACCAGAGGGCTGTGCTGCCATCCAGCGAGACCTGGACAGGCTGGAGAGTTGGGCGGGGAAAAATTTAATGAAATATAACAAGGGCAAGTGCAGAGTCCTGCATCTGGGCAGGAACAACCCCAGGTTCCAGTATAAATTGGGGAATGACCTATTAGAGAGCAGTGTAGGGGAAAGGGACCTGGGGGTCCTGGGGACAGCAGGATGACCATGAGCCAGCAATGTGCCCTTGTGGCCAAGAAGGCCAATGGCATCCTGGGGTGTATTAGAAGGGGGGTGGTTAGTAGGTCGAGAGAGGTTCTCCTGCCCCTCTACTCTGCCCTGGTGAGACCTCATCTGGAATATTGTGTCCAGTTCTGGGCCCCTCAGTTCAAGAAGGACAGGGAACTGCTGGAGAGAGTCCAGCGTAGGGCTACAAAGATGATTAAGGGAGTGGAGCATCTCCCTTATGAGGAAAGGCTGAGGGAGCTGGGTCTCTTTAGCTTGCAGAAGAGGAGACTAAGGGGAGACCTCATTAATGTTTATAAATATATAAAGGGGGAGTGTCACGAAGATGGAGCCAGGCTCTTCTCGGTGACAAACAATGATAAGACAAGGGGTAACGGGTACAAACTGGAACACAGGAGGTTCCACTTAAATACGAGAAGAAACTTCTTCTCAGTGAGGGTAACAGGACACTGGAACGGGCTGCCCAGGGAGGTTGTGGAGTCTCCTTCTCTGGAGATATTCAAAACCCGTCTGGACATGTTCCTGTGTAACCTCATCTAGGTGATCCTGCTCCGGCAGGGGGATTGGACTAGATGATCTTTTGAGGTCCCTTCCAATCCCTGACATTCTGTGATTCTGTGATTCTGTAACCCTTGTTAGCCAGCTGTGTCTCCAAGAGACGGGGACAAACAAATCAGCCAGCCGTGCTTTCCAGCAGAGATTAAAGCAATTGGTATTCTTCAAATACTAATCAAGCTTATAAATCTTTTCAACTGAATTCAATATGGAAGGGAAAAGGCACTTTGTTTGGTTCTAATTTCATTAATGAGTGGGCAGATTGTTTCCAACCAGTAATAGAATAATATCAAAACCTGAAGCATCCCCTCTGGAAAGAAAAAGCTAGTTTATACTAAAAAGGAAGAGCAGAGAAACTTGTGCAGCACTGAATTTGCTCACCAGAACAATACACAGCCAGATACCTTAGAGGGGGGGTTAAAGACAAACTTGAGCTCAGCTAAGACTGCACCTCCAAAAAGGAGGGGGAAAGGGGAGACCTGTTTTCACTTGTGATCGCTGTGGCCTTCCTTGCATGAGGACTCAGAGTTACTCATCCTTGGAGTATGCCAATTTTGCTCCGTGGTCCAGTTGAAAACTAACATTGTCAGAAAAGAAAAAAGAAGAACAAAGTTTATTTTTCAATTGGATGGGCGAGACAGTCTGATGCAAGCAGGGCAATTCAGTTGAGAAGGCAGCAGTTGGAAGTGAGGACATGGACCAGGACTAACCTCTGCCTGCAACACCAGGGTTCCCAATCAGCTTAAGCTGTGATAAGTTAAAATCCTTCAGCTGGTGCCCTCTCGGATCTAGGCACCCTTCAGATCTCAGGCAGGGAACACAGATCCTAGGAAGACTCTGGTGGGCAGAAATTTCACAGGTTTAACAGAGTGAACTCTGTAGTAAGAGTTTCTGATGTGCTGTAATCTGGAGCTCTTCAGATTTTCTGCTTCTTATAGTTGTCTTTTAATATATAAATAATGACAACAACAAAATACAGTAAAGACTGGCAGATACGATGGGGATATAACTGTGGGTGTCATAAAGATGCTTAAACAGCTTTGACATTTAAGTTATGAGGAGTGTAACCACACAGTTTCAATTAATAAAAAAAGGGCTGTTGGGGCTTTTCTCTTTTCCATCTCTATAGGACAGTTACAATTTCTCTGATGCCTTTAATACCATAATAAAGTTTAGATTTCAAATTAAATTTTAGCTTTCTAAGTACTACAGGTAATCACAGTATTCCTATGGTGATTTTGGCCTTTGAATTAGTGATATGAACTGAACCTTATTCAGATGGCCGTGGCTTTTGTCAGGCATTCAGCAGCAGTAGCAGGAGGAAGGTGCTCGCCTGGCAGGGAGTTCCCTCCAGCAGGCATCTGGGAGACTGCGTTACCTGCAGTCCAGCTCCAAGCTCTGACACCTTCAGTCATCCTCTGGAGGTATCAGCATGTCTGGGGACAGTACCAAGGTCCCGATTCAGGCACCTGGGTTAGACTATGTGATACCCTTCTCTCCATAAAACTGCTGAACATTCACATATAATTCCCAGATAAAAGTTTAAGCTAAATAAATTATACTGTGAAGAATTAATTTAATAGGCAAAGAGTTCATTTTTCCTGTTTTGTTTTATAATGTTACTCAGTGATATAGCCACATCCCAGGTAAAAATGGCCACCAAAGCCTTGATGATTGATAAGATGCGTAACCAGGACATAAACACTTACTGCATTGGTTAGTTATTAAAAATAAAGGTATCTGCTTTCTGGTGGGGAGTGGTTCATCTGCCTAGTTCAATGTGGGAATTGATTAGCAAATACATTTTATTAACAAAAAGCAGTCTTCAGTTACTTGGGAGAACCACTGTAATTTAAAATTTTAATAGAAAGAACTGTCTGAGCATTTGTATAATGCATTGTTAGGAGTAACGCATGCCTAAAAGAATATTTGTCTTTAGTGGACAATTTACTTGTCCAAGAGAACCCGAGATACAAATCTGATGTAAAATGTGAAAGGGCAAACTGGGTGGGATTTAAGGCTCTTAGGTCAGTTACATGATTTCAGAAGGTTACCTTGATTCCATATAGGGGCTTCAAGTTTCCCACATGGAGAAGTTCTTCTGAAAAAAATGTAGAAGGCATACTATGAAGGGGTGCTAAGAGTCAAGAAGTATTTAATGAAGGCTCTTATTGCTCTTTTGATACTGCAGTAAAGTTAATGTTGAAGAGAGAGCATAAGTTGGATGAGATGAAAGTTAGTAATGAAGCAGTGTCTGAAATGAGGAGCTAGCTGGAAGCTATATCCTCATATCCTGTAGGAATGGCATATGAAGGGCAGGCGCTTGCAGGGAGTTTTCTGCATATGTTCATGCAAGATCGACCTGGTCAAGTGACTTGTTGGTTTGCAAGTGCACAGGCTTCATGTTGTCTCATGGAAAGTCAGATCATTGCCCGCTGCTTTGGACACCCCAGCACGTGTGTCTTCAGGTTCTGCTGTTGCTGATGTGAAAGCCCAAAGCATGCAGCATTAGAACTGGTGTTGACAAGCACTCAAATATGCAGATAAAGCCTGTGACTTTAGACAAATGCTGTAGTTTCCTCATATCTTTCTGATGATACAAGACATGGTATGATTCTGGTTTGAACAGTGTGTCAGGTTTCACTTGTTCCATTTACATTGCCTAGGAGATGAACAGTTTCCATTTCCAAGGCTTAAAGCAGTAACTCCCTCTCTTGGAAACAAATCATTGATTTTTAATGCCACTGGAAAGCTGGAGTCCAGCTGTAATCATTTACTGAGGTGCAGGTAAGTTAGAGTTTCTTGTTATAAAATATAGTTTTACCGAATGAGAAGTTGTTTTTCTAATGTCAAGCAGGCTTGATAACAGCCTCGTGGAAGTGTCCCATCAGTCAGCATAAACCACAGATCTAATCCTCTTTTCACTGCACTATTGCAGTACTTTATCACTACTGAGGAGTTACAGACTGTAACGTGGCCATTGACCATCACTTGTTTGAGTGGAAAACTTCCAATTTTGTAAATTCTTTTTTTTCTTTCGGGTTGACCAAAACGTTACAACAGTAGTCTCAATGGAGCTGTAACAACTTCTTAATGCTGAAGATCATTTGCTGCAGGGGCAGTTTTTGCTGACATCAGGAGACCCTGGGAGAGATGGGTTCTCTGGCATGAAGGGGATGAGAAATGCCGTAGTAGTTGTGTAGGTGAAATACAGACATCACAACTTCAAAAACAGATTAAGCCATTTTGGCTACTTCTGAGTTTAATTTTTTTAAATTACACAGTTTACCGAAGTAACAAAGAAAAGGGTGAACTGTGTCTGCCCTCTCTCAAAACCCATCCATAGCTGTGGAGGAGAGACCGCAGCAATTAGCATCTGGCAAAGCACCACACTCAGCAGCTGCTGGGTTATTAAGTGGTGTTTGTGGTTTCCCTAAATACAAAACAAGACCGGATTTTGCCACCACTGGCTCTAAAAATGAAAGCCAAGTGTGCTTAAGGTTACAAAGCTTACTGAAGATGTAGCTTAGAAGCAATATTTTCAGAGAAGTGAGTGTTTGGCAGCTAAGATCCTGAAGCTCAGAAAAAGAGATTTGTCCCAGGCCACTGCAGAAGCCTGTGTGAAAGCCAGGTGTTAAAGCTAAACCAAACAGCTCCAGCCTAGTGCTAAATGACCAGCTGAGCCCTCTTCCATCTAGTCTTTTCTTTTCCTTCCTGTAGTTTGCTGGCAAATAAATACCTAGGCTGATATTTTTACATACCACATGTATATTTTAAGCAATATTTAATTGTTTGTGGAATTTTACTTCTAATATTACAGTACCCAGAGATTTATCTCTCCATGTGCCAAAGGGCTTATTTCTTGCTCTGAGGAATTAAAAGTTAATAATAGGCATGAAGCATGAGAGGGTAGAATCAGTAAGGTAAGGAAGATGAAAGCAAGGGATGGGACTATGAGGGACCATGGATATTTAGTTAGCTCGGCTGAGTGATATGCTGAATGATGCTGGATAAACCACATCATCTCTCTGGTGGATGTCTCCTCCTCCACAGCACGTGTTTGCTCTGTCTAGATTGTTGATGTTTTGAGGAGAGGACTCAATTTTTTATTACATGCTAATGAAGGGTTTATACCAACGAAATTCAATCCTAAGTGTCACAGAATGTTAGGGATTCAAAAGATCATCTAGTCCAATCCTCCTGCCAGAGCAGGATCTCCTAGACCAAGTTGCACAGGAACATGTCCAGGCGTGTCTATAGGTTACTTTTTGTTGATCTGTGAGAGAAGAGGAAGCTATTGTCAGTACATTTACATCTGCCATCCAGGGACTTCCACTGCCACTGGAAGTGTCTGAACGATGAAATAGGTGGGAAATCTTTGGCTCACGTCATCTCGAGAACCACGGACTCTGCTGCACCACCACTAACAGCAGTCATGGCAGAAGTGAACAGCTTGGCCAGTGTGCAGACCAGAAGGGCTGTGTTTGCTCATGGGTTCTCAAGCCTTACTGGCTCATTTCTGAAGAGCCTTAAAAAGCAATTAGTATCAAGACAACATTACTGTTACAGCTTTACTTATTTTATGACAAGTGATGACTCGTCTGACCAAGGCAAAGTTAATTTTTATGACCTTCTGTTTTCTCTTGTTGGCTCTTTCACAAGGATCCAGAAATCACTTTACATTGGCACTCTCACCACTGAGCAAGAAACAAAGCCATTGCAAGGTTAGTGACTTGTAGCAATAGTTTTCAGCTCCTATTTCAGATGTGCAACAGTTTGAATGGCTGGTGCACACACAGCTCGGTAGGGTGACTTTGAGTGGAGTTATATTGTACCTTAGTGTTCCCAGGAGGTTTCCTGCTCCCTCTTCTTCTGTAGTGGAGCACTGGAATAGATGCACCACGCTGGGGTGGGGGGACTAGTGGAGCTTCCATCAGTTTAAGAGCAGACTGAACTGTCAGGAATAGTATATGCACAATGAAGCCTTCTCAGGGCCAGATTTATGTATAACAGGGGGCATGGAGGTTCTTCTGGTTGTTTGTGTCTCCAGTGAGCAGGATGAAGTGTGTGTTTGTGTGTTGTTGGTGGTGGGTGCTTAAATCACATCTAAGAGAAGGAAGAGAGATTATCTGCACCATTTCTTGGCTGGTAGTAGAAGCAGCTCAGGCACTTGTTTTCTGCTCATCCCTGGTACTTCAGCTAGAAATGAGTACAAATCAATGTATCTCTAATCTTCAGAATTTGAAGTTGGAGCAGGCATGTGTGTGTGTATGGAACAGGGAGTTGAAGTAAATCTAACCTCACATCCCTGCTCTTCTCATCTTGCCTCATCCCTTCTCTTCTTGCCCCATTCAACTTTTTCTTGAACACTTGGAGCAAATAATCTTTCTTTTACTTACTCTCTGGTGCTTCCTTTGTAATTTCCAGTAGAGGCTAAGTCTTTTTGTGGTCTTTGTGTGCACAATGCCAAAGAGACCCCCCTTTGACCCTTTTGTAGGTTTTTTTTCAAACCTTTGAGTCATTTCATTGTTAACCTTAATGTTGGATGTTACCTTGATGCAGATTGATGTAATCTACTTTTTCCACAACATACTCAAGTTCTTTAGCCAGCTTCCCTTCTTGACTCCCTCCGATTCATCCTTCACAAAATGATGTCCTGCACCTTCTTTGAATGCTGACGTTGAAATCTCTCTTTGGCTAAAAGGATTTGGGATCACATTTTTTCCTCTCTTGTCCTTACATTAGAATATAATTTTATTAAAGCAACACACCCTTGCACTGCTCTCGGCATCTACTTCCACATCTACTGCTACTTCCAGAAGTGTTACAAAACCTCATGCCACTGTTGTATTTTTCCTACTGCTCAATTGTGTGCTTGCTTAAAGATTTCTTTTTTTCTGTTGTGTGAATCCTCATCTTGCTCTGAATTTCATACAGCTCATGTAATGTCATTGTCTTCTTGAGCTTCAGCTAACTTACCCTCTCATCAATCTGTGTCTGTGCTGTTTCATGAAGTCAATTTTCTCTTGTTCACCTGTTAACTCCTTATCTTTGAAGTCCATTTTATTTTGTCCATTCCATGTGTTCTTTGCAATGCTTCAGTGAATTAATTTTATTTTCAAAGGATACAAAAGTATCAGTTAACATCCACAATATTCTATAGCAACAGTGGTGCATGAAGCAAACATAACCTTTTAAAGGCACGTTTGCAGTTCCTTTGAACAGAGGAGCTGTGCTGGATGCAACCCAAACAATACCACTAATCTTTAGGCCTTTAGGCTTGCAGCTGAAGGTTGTCCTATACAACCATTTCTCAACACCAAGTGAAGGCTGCAAATGGAAAAATACAACTAAAGCTCTTCAGACTTCTGGCTGCAGAAGCACCACTGGCCACAAGACCTGCTCTACAGTCCTTAATAAATTTTGTTTTCTCATCAACAGACCACATAGATCGGGAACCATCTTTAGTTCTGTGAAATCCCTGCTGCCCCACTGCCAAACTTCTAGGTACCAGAATGTGTTGATGTCTTTCAAAATAGCTTTGCAGCAATTTAATCCATCCAGTCTTCTGGCTGGCTAGAATTTGCTCAGTATCTGCTGGACATTTTAGTCAAATGCTTGTTCCCCATTTTCTTTGGGTGAGACTTTCTTTTCTCCTTCACATCCTTCCACTCAACATGGGATTGGCAAAAGAAGGTATAAAATTCTTATTTCCTAATGCCTCTTGCTGCTCACATAAGAAAGTAGCAGCTCAGCTTTGGGAAAAATGACCTCCAGGTAAATTCCTCAATCTGTATGTAGGTTATCTCCATGGATTTCCACCAGTGTTGGTTCCCACTGATTTTGTGCCTTGCTGGTGACCCAGCATATCTCTCATTTCTGTCCCAGCTTGTTCAGCTGAAGACTCAGAACTAGCCTAACTCCAGTCATGGATTGATAGGTGACATGAAGGTTTGTACATTAGAAAGGGATGATGCAGTTCTTACGGCCACTAGCAAAAGCCCACTCACAGCCCTACTCATTTTCCATGGAGTAACAAAATTCAGTCTTCCGTTCTATAGCGCTGTAGTGGGTCTGTCTGAGCTGATTTTCTCCGTACAGCCCTCATGNGGGCACCGGGCACCCAGCCAGGGTAAACCCACCACAAGCGCTTGTGCTCATCTTAAAATCCTTAAAAGCCTTTTGAGATTTTCCTTCAAATCTCCTCCAGAGGACAGCTCATTCACAAGATTTGTTCATACATGTCAATATTAACACTTAACTCATGTGAATAGTTTGTTGTTTATTATGTAGTAGTATCATCATGCTTTGCTATTCAGCTCCTTTAAGACTGATGTATTGACTCCGTACTACTTACCTAGAAAGCATTAAAGTCCTGGTGTTGAGGTCTTGGAGAGCTTGATTTAAACTTCTGCTTGAGCTCTAATTGCAGACATGGAGGACAGAAATAGCTCTTTAAAGACAAAGTCACCACCCTGCCAAACATATTTAAAAGCATATAAGCATGTCTGATAGAATGTAAGCCAACTGATAATCCTATTGCTCTTTTTTACCTGCAGCATAAAGGAGTAGCTTGGTAACCATTCTTTCTGAGAACATCTTTTTAAAACATTCTTCTCAGTAAAAATCAGCAATATATTCATTTCTGCAGCTGTGCCTCAGCTCCTCAAGTAAGTCACCAGCTCACCAGCTCTAATGGGATCACAGATCTGGAAACTTCTCAGATTTCCTTCTGCATGTTTCCCAGCCATTCCATGTCCTGGGAAAACATCTACTTTTTGCTCTTAAAAACAAAGGAGCTTGGTGTCCTCAAAGATCTGTGCAGATCTTGGACATGGAGCCAGATGCGAAGGTGACTGTATGGTCTTGGTGGTTATCTCAGGTCTTCTTTTGACTTTTGAGGACAATCTGGCTGTCAGTGGCTCCTTAGGCAGCTCTTCCAAAAGAACTGCTCCAGAGTTAGGACAGGAGAAGACTTGTGTGGAAAAAAAGCTACAAAATCAAAACCTTTTTGGAGTAAAGTTTAGTGTGTTTCTTAAGTAATAAGAAATAAACCAAACAAAACCCAATAAAGTGGGATAGGATTTAAAATATCGCACAAGTTTACTGAGAAGTTAGACTACAGACGAAAACACTTTGCATTTTGATAGCCAACTTATTCTGGGACACATGCCCCTTATACATAAATCTGAAAGTGAAATCTGATTTGACTGTGCTTTGTCTTAGTATAACTGACAGGGCTATGTTGAGTGTTCCTCACTCAGTGATAGAGTTCTAGCCTGAACTTGCCAGAGAAAATTCTACCTGGTACTCAGGAGACCCTGGGGAAGAACTGGCACATTTCCTGGCAGAGGACAGTTTAACAGACCAATTAGACTTCAGCCTCATTGACAAAATCTATTTTAACAGAAAAAAAAATTTGTGTGATAGCCTCAGAAGGTACAAATTAGCAGAGCTAAGGGCAGTTTGTTGCTGTTGTTTTCCTTTTTAAATGCTTAATAATTTTAAATGGCTTCAGCTACTGGCTATATTTCACCTTGAATGAACATCTTTTTCTTCACTCAAGAGGAAGTATCTCTCTGATCTTGTGTTTCTTTGATATAGCATTTTCATCTTTCCTTGAGGAGAAAAATGAGCTGGAGATTCCTACGTGATCTGCTGAGTGGAGTGAATAAATATTCAACAGGAATTGGAAGAATTTGGATAGCAGTTGTGTTCATCTTCCACTTGCTGGTTTACATTGCAGCCGCAGAAAACATCTGGAGATACGAACACGATGAATTTGAGTGCAATATCAAGCAGCCTGGTTGTGAAAATGTCTGCTTTGACCATTTCTTTCCTGTCTCCCACATCAGACTTTGGGCTTTGCAATTAATCATGGTCTCCACCCCTTCACTCTTGGTTGTTTTTCATGTTGCTTACCGAGAGAACAGAGAGAAACACCAAACCCAGAAACTTTATAGAAGTCCACGAAAGATAGATGGTGGATTGCTGTGCACTTACTTTATCAGCCTTATTTTAAAAGCAGGTTTGGAAATAGTTTTTCTTGTTCTGTTTTATAAATTGTACGATGGATTCAAAGTACCACGTCTTGTGAAATGTGATATAAGACCGTGTCCCAATACTGTAGACTGCTATATTTCCAAGCCCACAGAGAAGATGATTTTCCTCTGTTTTCTGGTGGCAACTTCATGCCTGTGCATTGCATTAAATCTAAGTGAATTGAGTCATCTCATTTTCAAATACTCCATAAAATGCAATCTGAAGAGGTACATCGAGAAACGTCAAGGATCAAAAAGTGATTGCCACAAATCAGAAATCATTGGTCACAACAGACCAGCAGCTGCAGGACAGCTCCACAACAGCTCCCAGTCCTTACCTCTGAACATAGCAGATGAATGTGAAAAAAGTTCTCCATTGGCTTGAAAGAAGGCCGGAGACCACCGTTCTCTTACATAAGCTGTGCTTGATGAATTGCTTTTCCAAACAGTGCTTTGCAGAACTGAATAGATAGTTATGTAGGAAATACTTTTTCTCTACTAGTTCCCCCTTACTCGAGTGGATACATTCATTACATATGTCACACATAGAATCGTCTACATATTTTCATTTTGAAACAAGAGGTGTAGAAGTGTGAAAATTCTGTGAAATTTTAATATAAACACAGATGCTTATGACAAATCACGCCGAAACAATTGCTCCAACAGTTGTGTTTTGAATATTACACAGAATTGCTTTGGTACAAGCAAAAAGAGGCTTTTAATATGTAGAGCTGGAAGAACATGGGATTGATTAAGACACTGAACAGTAAGGGGATGTACAGCACTTGTCAGGGGGGTGGAGCTGACAGCTGTTGAAATACTGACCGTAAAGCACTGGCATACAGTGGCTGTTGCTATCTTTAAGTGAGCTGGATGGTCACAAACCCATTCCACTCAACTACTGCAAAACATCTCAGAAAAAGAAAAAAATAGGAAGAGGTAGACACAACTAGTTCAGCCCTTGGTGATAAAGACAGACCTGGTTATTGAGCCATTTGTGGAACACCTCCTTCTGGAAGTGTTTGAGCCCGTTGTAGTTAAGAGTATCATCAGACTGCATCCTGCAAAGAAAAGGCACTTGTGCAGGCAGCATATACCAGAGTGCAGAGTTAACTCCTGGTCACTGGCATGGAGCAGGTCCTGAGTCATTGGACTTTTCTTCTGCTCTGTGGCGTTTAAGGGAAAAGATCATTCCAGATTCCTTAGGATCTGGGTAGAGAAATGCAGACCACACAATATGGATAAACAGGAGCCAGGAGTTCTAGCTTCAGTAGCCTGGAATCTGGTCCACTGAAAACACTGCTATTCCTTCAGTAGATTTCTCTGCCATAGAACATGTGAAATCTAAAAATGCAAAAAATCTAAAAATAGCCTCCAGTAACACAAAGTGAAAAAGAATCTCCCATTCCCCCCCCCCCCAGATTTCAGACTCTCTTAAACACACACAGCTCTCTGCTTTTTGTCATGTGTGGTGCTTGGGTGAAAGGGATAGAAATTAGCTAAGACATATCTTGTGTTAAACCTGTGCTTCTGAGACAATAGAAATTAGTGCCTAAAAAGACTTATTTCAGGGTACTGTTCTCTTCCCATTGTTGGGATGAAACATCTTCAGACATACCTAAGTACTAAGCCTGATTAAAATGCACCTTTTAAAGAAAAGCATTGCCTGTAATAAGTAGAGCTGCCTGAATGTTGAACCAATTTTATTGTTTGTGCCAAGATAAAGAGGATGAAAGAGCAAAAGCACATTAACTATTTTTTCACTCCAAAAAACCCCAGCTTTGGTTACAAAGCATTACTTTTATGAGCAATAGGGCAGCAGTTAAGAACTAGTGAATAAAGAATATGCTTTTGACTGTTGACTTTCAAGCTTTTGTGCTAAAATAAACCTGCTTTTATAAAAGGTGAAAGCGTGTTTGCTGCTGCTGAGCTGAACAGCAACAGCAGTCCCTCAGATACCAGCTTGCCAGTTTGTGGCCAGTTACAGCTTTACATCTCCAGTGACGCTGAGTCAGTGTCTGTATGAACAAAACGTGCTTTACACAAAATTATCTGTTATATCTCTACATACATGGAACACAGCTTATGACAGAAATGCCATAGGAAACCTCTTTGAAGCCACTGGGCAAAACCCACCAAGGGGTGCATGAAGCCAAACAATTGCCCATCAGCCTGTAACTGTGACAGATGCAGTTTGAGTAACTGAGAACAAACCCCAAAATTATCCTGGCCCTTTTGTACCTTAATGCATCATTTTTAAGACAAGGGTGACACCATAAAAAATGCTTCAAAAATGACTTTTTTAATTATCAAGGACAGATTTTAAGACAGCACATTGATGAAAAAGTATTTATTCTTTTTTTTTAAGCAAGGTTTATTTGAGAGAAAATGAAGGGAAACACACACATAGAGTTTAGCCAACACAGGTTTCTGATTAAATATGTGCATTAGCTGCTCTCTAATAAAAATGCTTGTTAGTCAGGGCTTGAAGGGGATCCCCTAAAGCTCCATGGCTGGTCAGAGCTTCCTGCTTAGACCAAAAATTTTCTTGTGGAATGAGAACTTTCTTTGGAATGTTTATTCAAGGTTTTATTTCTATTTTCAACAGCCATGAAATGATAAATAAATTCCAAAATCAACAGCTTTCAAGTCTTGGAGGATACTTCAGTTTTGACGAAGCCAGTACTTTACATGAGAAATATTCTAAAAAATTATTATGGACCAACTCACTCGTAGCAAACTACCAAGTGGCATTTACATCATATGCTGCAAAACTAGTGTTTGACAGAGCCACTAAAGAAACGAGCATCACACAAGGCAGCTCTGTCAGATTTTGCTTAACCTGAGAGAACAGAAACAAATTCATCTACATTCGGAACCCTTGCTCTTGGCCAGCATTTGGTCTTTACTGGCTCCTTCCTTTCCACAGCCCTTTCCCTACCTTTATACTCCTTTGTGCTCTGGTTCCACTCATCCATCCATCCCTGGAGTAATTTGCTCTTACAACTCTGGTTCAAATACATTTGTAGGCTTGGTCCCTAAGATAAAGGATTAAGGGCTTTTTTTGTGTATTCAACTTCCAAGTCAGTCAGACAAAATTTTGAAAATTTCAATTCAAGCGCTATATTTTTTTTGTTTTTAAAGTGTACAAGTATAGTCTCCTCAAGCACACAGCAACTGATAGGAAGCTGATCTGAGCCCATGCTCTAATGGAGGAACAACATGATCACTCCATGGACACTCATACAAAGATATTTACCTTAGTCTATTTCAAAACATCACTGCCAATATTAAAAGATCCAAGTCTTACACAGATCCTCATATTCTTTAAAAACCAAGTAATCTCCTTGCTTTGTGACAGATGAGGTTTGAAAGAAAAGTCACACAAAAAAAGCAGGAGCCGCTGACCCAACTCCTACTTTAGTGAGCTCCTCTGGCCCTGGTGGTCTAAGCCTGCCCAAGCAGGTGGGAGCCCCAACCAACTAATTCTTTGGCACAGAAACTAACTGCAATAGAGCCAACGACTTTTCAGGGTTACTTTTACAAGCATTAGTCCCTCACTATCCATCAGCCTTGGACAGGACATGCCAGAATGATCTAGGACCAACAGTCCCTTGGTCCCACTAACAACCACCCCAAGACATGTCAGCACTCCTCTTACTTACACATAATTAGGGCTCAGACAACATAAGATTTCTTTATAAACATAGTTAACCCTAAGAGAGTCTGGCTGCTGGTTTAAAGATATCTTTTAGTCATAGAACAGTCTGTACTCTGTGCCCAGACTCCTTGGTTTGGTTGCCTCTCCATCAGCAACTGCTGCTTTAGTCAGCACATTCCTGATGGTGACATGGGGTTTAAAACAAAGCATCTTTGCTCAAGCACACCAGAGTTTATGGGTGACATGTCTGGAAGTCAAGAGACACAGAAGAGGAAGGAGAAAGAGCAAAGACAGCAATGGACCCGGCAGCAGGACAGGGGCCTCTGTTGGACACCAGAGGCTGAGGTGCTGCTAGAGCTGGGCTCAGCCACCCTGGACACCCTCCCGCCCCGCAGCCCAGGGGCAGGGGACTGGGCCTGGCTCCAGGGTCCGGAGGAGCTGCCAGCTCAGGCTGCCGCAGCTGGAGCAGCAGGTTTTATACATCACTTAGGGTAGTATCTAAATGCAAGTACCAAATGTATTTCCTCAGGAACTTCTTGGCTTTACCAAACCACAGTGCCCTCTACAGTCCATGACATCTTAAATCAGACCCTACCTTTGGTGCCCTACTTTAAGTTTAAAAATACTTTTTTTTTTTAAAGCAAAAAAAATAATACCATACTAGCTTACCTATTGGGCAGGCTGTCAGCACCCACCAAAAAGGGAGTGTGCCATGGAGGGTGCTGACTATACTGGTACAACACTCACTTTAACAAGATTAATTGGAATACAAGTGAAACAGTCTTAAAAATTTCATTTTCAGAAATTCAAACCCTACATTCAGATCCAAACCAGAAATTATTTCCTGAATATTTATGACACTGGATTTTTTTAACTTTTTTTCTAATAGCATTTTAGTATTGCACTGTGTAGTTGAACAGTTGTACACTGTTCTCAGTCTAAAAACTGCAAGTGATGCAGTAGCTATCATCAGAATGTCAACGCTGAAGCTATTTAACTTGAACAACATGAAATTCTTCTAGAAATTAACAGTTGGGAGGTCTGTTGACAGTGACTATAGTGGTACATCTGAAAACAGGAGCTTTCAGGTGAGGGTGGGTGAGGGCACACAAAGGTTCTCCGCCCTCTTCTCCCCTGCAGATCCCCTCTGCAGTCTCCATGGCTAGCATCCAACAGGAGACCATACAGCATCTGGTAGGTAGAATGTGGCATCATGTGCTTGCAAGGATTATAACAATCTCTCCTGGAGTTCAAATGCAAAGATTTGTTTTAGTTTTATCATTCTCAGATAGATTTACTACCTTGGCAAAGTTATCGGCTTAGTCACTTGGGAGGGATGGAAGCGAGAGGAGCAAACGGGCTCTGTTCAAATGGAAGCACAGGTCTTTGAGAAGGTACACAACGTAGCACCAGACAGCAAGCCAAGGGCAATGCCCAAGTGGAAACGCTATTGCCTTTCTGCTTTTTCATACATAAGCCTCACTCACAAGTCATTTCATTTGGTTGTAGGCATGTGCCCTCTGCATTGATGATATTCAAGTAAACCGTGAGAGATTCCAGGTCAAGAGCTTAAAAGCAATCAAGTGTAGCATTTAATGCAAAGTTTTACATGGCAAGACAAGTTTATAGGGAGAAAAAAAAAAAAAAAGATCAAGCCAATCTCTCCCCACATAGACTATTTTATATCACTGAAGGTCGGTCACATCCAGGAATAAGAGTAATCCAAGAAAAATTTTTGGTACCATACAATCCAGCTGGTTTGTCCCATCCGAGTTAAGCATAATCACGCCTGAGAACCAACACGGACGATATCCTGGGTGCTGGCAGCTCCCACCAGTGCTCAACACATGGAACACCCGTGGCTTGGGTTAGCAGCACAGAGACATTGCTCCAGTCCCAGGCGGCACTGCTTCCGAGGCTTGCTCCTGCCTGAAAGAGAGCGAGACAGAGAGAGGGGCGGCGAGAGGGCACCAGGTGCTGGCAGCGAGAGGCAGGAGAGCAGGGAGGGAGCCTGTGCCAGCGACAGAGCACAACCACCCAGCTTAGCTGTAAGATCACAATCTCACTTCCCTTTCAGAAAGTGCCTTGTTTATTCAGTTTTTAATGGTATGGCATAAGGACTCATGTATTTTATAGATAGATACCAAACTGGTATTATCAAAATAAACCATCTGTTTTATAAACCCACTATTTACAAAAAATGGTTTCTGAAGTTTTTTTGTTTTGTTTTGTTTTTTTAACAAAAATTAAACTATACACCAATCTAAGTTACAGAAACAAAAATAACCTTTATAAGATCACATGTATAAAACAAGAAATGAAATGTGATTTTATTTAAGGCAATACTGGGCTACTTCACAAATCACCACCTCAAATATATACACTGCTCCACACTACTAATTTTCTATCACATTCACAACGGATTCTTTAATACCAAATATTGTTTTAAATCTCCAATGTAGCAAACTATTTTTATTCACATTTCCATTTTTATTATGGAATCATAAATGCTTTGTATCCAATTAAAAGCAATGAAAAATGTCGCTATAAGAAAACTATTATATTTAGGAGTTAACTACATATGAATATCATCCATTGATACTGGATGTTAAATTTTACAAAAATGAGCGTGTGTCAGTACATTTAACCTATGAAATGTGATCTTATCCAGCTCCTCTCCTGTAAATAAATGCTTTATGCAAAATAAACTGGATATGGCTGACTTAGCTAGTTTCAGTTCAAAAGTTCTTAATTTAAAATGATTAAAGGACAGTTTTAAAAACTTGCTCACTTAGTTACAAATTAAAATTCCGAATATAAATGTGTCATTTAATAGTTTAGACTTACAGACTGCTGGTGGCAGCAAATGATTTACAATAATAAATATATACAAAAAAAATGTATCTACAAATAAAGAGTACTGTTATACATGAGCAGTGACCTGGTGAAAGATACCAATCACAGACAACTCACAAAGATTTAGTTCATGGAAAGGACAGTCTGATAGAAAGTTGAGGTTTTGATCAAGTATTTACAAAACTGAATCAATTACTTGTTCTTCAAGTCCCATAGGGATAAAAACAAATAAGACATTTACATGACTCAGGTCATGTTTTTTGCTAGATTAAATCACTTCAAAATAAAAGAGCTCCACAGTTACTAGCATGCTTGATGGCTCCTATTCAAAATAAATTTTATTAAAGGTCATAGTTAAACACATCAGGTTTTCAGTATTTTGACTCCCCTTCCTCAGGACTCATAACAATCACTTTTGCAGCTGTAACCTCTGGATTATCTTCCCAACGCCCTTCGAGCTTTCTCAAACTGACGACGGGTTTCATTTCCTGAAGTTGCTTCAACAGATACTCAGAGCAGTCTTTAAGAGTCTTGTCTAAAACTATCTTTACATTATCACCACATGGAAGCTGTGAAGGGTTGGCAAACGGCACAAGGGTTTCAGTTTCAGAACAGGACCAAGTGACACTATTAGTTGCTACAGAGGTCTTCTCGTTGGATTTTCGCGGGTTCGAGTGGGACCCTTTTTTGGTTCCACCATTATGGTGGTCTCTTTCAGTGTTTTTCTTTTGCTTCACAGCAGACTCTTCAAGAAACTTGAGGAATGACACTTCAAAACCCATCGGCTTAAACGAGCTCCAGTCAAAAGCTGCAGGTTGCTCTTCGGCTGTTTGAATGGCGACAGCAGTCTCCTCCTCCCTGGGCATGCTACTCATGTCAACGGGCGGCGTTTCCTCTGTTTTTTCGACTTTCCTCCTCTTATTCTGAGATACATTTTTTTCTTTGTTCGCTCTTTTTAAGTTGTTTGATTTTTGCTTTTCTGAGGGGCAAGAGCTGGACTCCTGCAAGTCACTGTTTACACTGGAAGAGATTTTTGCTGGATTTTCAGCACTTGAACAATCCTCGTTAATCAGTTTAGTAATGAACAGTTCTGTCAGCTCGTCTACTTCATCCTTCTCACCTGTCTCAGCTTCCTTCTGTGGTAACATAGGTGTGCTTGTATCATTATTGCTCACAATCAAAGTGGGTTCAGGCTCTTTCATGTCGCTTTTTTTATCAGTCTCCTCTTGCTCACAAGAGGCTTCCTTTACTGGTGAGACAGAGTGCTTTTTAGATACAATAAGAAGATTTCTGTGTTGGGAAGTAAATGCTTTGGACAGCTTGTGACACTTATAGTGCCTTATTATGTTACTTTCGCTTGTAACTACGGACGAACATCCCTTTATCATACAGGGATACTGAGTCATGAACCTGCTGGTACACTCGGACAAGGCGTCGTTCCTAGCCTTGATGGAATACACGTGCTTGCCGCGTTTCAGTGAATATGCCTTGTTTTCTTGAACCTGGATTCCTTTGGAGTTTTTGTTTTCCAAGTTCACATTTTTCTTTCGTTTTGTTTTCGCTGACAGCCTGTTGCCTTCTCTTCCCGATCTGTTTTTTAGTCCTCTCTGTTTGGACTTCAATGGTTTCTCCTGATTCGCTTTGCTTGAAATGTTTTCCTGACCTGGTGTCAGTCTCCTGGGTCTTATTAGATGATCTTTATGCTTATCATTATGTTTGTTAAAAATATGCCTCAAGAGGTTAGACCTAGTAGCATAAATACGGTCACAGCCTTCACAGTCACACTTGAATAAACCATCATCTTCTACTTTGTTTGGCCTTATCTTAACACCGTGATCTGCCTCAAGATGTACAACATAGTTAAGATACGTTGTAAACGAAGACTTGCACTGAGACTGATCACAGAAAAACCTTCCTGCCTCTGGGGCCGATTTCATATTTCCAATTTGCTCTGGGGTCATGTCATGAAGCTTCATGTAATGTTGTATCAAACTGGTAACTTCCTGGAAGATGCGAGAGCAGTCGCTCACTTCGCACCTGAACTCTCTGACGATGGGCTTGATTTCCACCTCATCACGCTCCTCTTTGCCTGGGTCATTCTCCTCCTCCACTTCAGCAGAGAAGGCAGGGAGGTCTGACTTGTGCACAGCTTGGTAATGAAGGATTAGGTTTTGTTGTATCGTAAAAGCCGCGAAGCAGCCCTGATGGACACACCGGTATGGTCTGTAAGGGCTGTATCTGGTGGGAAACTCTAGAGACTTTGTTACCGGCTTCCTAAGTTTTCTATCCTCTTTTTCCTTCCGGTACCTTCTAACCTTGTGTACCTTGGGTTGTGCCTGTGTACTACCAAAAGAGGCTGCATTATGCTGCTCTGGTGGAACAGAAACCACCTGGGGAGGTTTTTCCAGTCTTTCAGGAACATTATTTTCTGGGAGAAGTTTTTCCAAGACTTTTACAGGCTCTACAATTTCCTTTATCTGAACTTCTCTGACCAAAGGAGCTGTAGGTTTGTTTTCTATTATTAGTGTTTGCAAAGTTTTTAATTCAACAGGTTGCGGGGCTGTGTTTACAGTTTCGTTTTGAGATCTTCTGCCATAAGGCCTTTTAATTTTTAATTTTACCATCTCCTCTGTTGTAAAATGATGTACAAGCTGACAGTGTGCTCGGAGATTAGAGTTTCTTGTGAATGTTTTTGGACAGGTGGGAACAACACATTTGAATGGGGCATACTTCAGTTGATGCTTCTTAATTTCTAGTATCATTTCTGCAGTATACTGATGAACCTTGCCATAGTGTTTAAATAATGCATCTTTTGTCATGGCACTGTAAGTGCAGCCAGGATCCTGACATACAAAAGGCTTATTAACTTTATCACTAAACTGAATGTTACTTGACTCTGAAGGTATCTGGATAAGGGGTTTGTTTTCCGTTGATAGGACAGGAACTGCTGATGCAAGCACATCTGCTGGAGGACACTGGGAAACAGTCTCAGGGACCTGAATGGGTGAATCATCTTCTATACTCAGTCTTTGCAAGCCCTCCAAAATGTCCAATATTTGAGTTTCATCCTTCTGAGATGTCTCAGACTGAGCAGAGCTATTCTTTGCAGCAGTGACATTCCCAACGTGCACAGCAAACTGTGCAGGAGTGGGTAGTTTTATGCTATGTGTGGAATTTCCCGAGGAAGCCTGTGTGTTATTTACTTGCAAGGTCTGTCCTGAAGCAGCGAGGGTATCCTGAATTTCAGTTTTCACCTCAAGCATCTGTGAATTCATAGCAGTTTTAATTATTTCCAGGGTTTTCTCAAAGTTCTGCATAATGTTCTCTTCTGAAATCTGTTCCTCTGAATTTGCTTGCACACAAGAATTTACAGGTGTCATTTGGGAATCCCCATTTTCAGTTTTTACTGTTAAAGGGGGCAGCACCGTATGAGCCTCAAGATTTGTTTTGAAGTTCTCTTTGATACTGGCCACGAATAACTGATTGTCAACATTATTGAGTTTCTGTGTGAGATTTTCCACCACCACTTGAGAGCCACAATTTGCCAGCAAGTTGGACTGAAAACTTTCTCCCTGTATCTGCACATCTCCTTCAGTGCTTTTTGTTACAAGTCCCACCATTGTTGAATTATTTACTACTACTTTGGGCATTGTATTTGGAGCAAGCAAGGGTGTAGTTGCTTTTCTCTTCCTCTTTGAAGCACTAATTCCCTTCTTATTCAAGTTGCTTGATCCTGAATTCTTGGGACTACTTATAACTGAAACTCGTGAACTGATCCCTGCAAAGTTTTGCGCTGATGCAACAGTATTAGAAAATGAGCTCGGGCATAAGCCATTTTCAATAGTCTTTAGCATTAAGTCCTCTGTTGCAAAAACAGGCAAGCTCTTGCATTCATTTATCGGGGGAATTTTGGGGTTGAGGGTCCTGTTTTGGTCAGTTAGCAGGGTACTGGGGTTACAGACTGTCTGCAGCAGAGGGGATGCGGCCGAGCTGGGGAGAACAGCTGCATTTATCTGGGTTGTACTGCTGAGGCAACTTGTTGTAACTACAGGTGGAAGTACTTCTGTGTTATCAAAGGTACTTGGGATGCCTGCCGTTTCCAGGGCTTGTTTTATAATTTGATTTCCTTCCTCATTCCCACCAGTATTAAAGTTAGTCACATTGGCCCGTGGAAACATAGTCTGCAGTAAGGCTGTGGAACGATTTTCAACTGCAAGTAACTGGAGGAACGATGGATCTTTAAAACACGTCTCTGGGTTGAAGGCAGACTCCTGGGGTTGCTGCAAGTTTAATGAATTTGAGGAAAGAATCATACTAGCAAGCAAAGACTGTCCATTAGCTTGCAGAGCTTCTGCAGAAATTTCTGATCCTTCAAGAGGCTTACAGTAAGACCTCTTAGATAAGTGGCCACCAAGTGATCTAGGATTTGTGAAAACTCTGAAACACCTGCTACAGATAAATTTGCCATCCCTAATTATTGCTGGCCACTTTGCCCGCTTGTTATGTTTTGGCTTCCTTTCTTTCCCATTTGGGCCCTGGCCGTGATCTTTTTTTACCTTTTCTAAATCTGGATGTTGAGAACTAGTTTCATTGAAATTATTTTCGTTACTCAATCGTGAGGGAAACATCTGATCAATAGTTTCCTCTTTTGGGAAACCAGAACTAGTGTTTCCTTCCAGTTGTGATGAAAAGTTATTTGTGTTATTTTCCAGTTGTGAGAAGACTGAATTTGGAGGATTCTCTGCGGACGAAGGAAAGAGAGACATTGGACCATTTTCTGCAGGCAAAGGAAGAAAAGGATCTGAGCTGCCATCAATATTCAGAGGCATAACTGTTTTTGCCAGGTCATCCAACTGCGAAGGTAAGGTTGCACCAGACAGATTTTCCATTTGTGAACACAAAACACTCTCAGGCTCGCTTTTAATACGGGTAGGCAAACTTGGATTTATGACACTTTCCACTATAGGCAACATAGGACTGGCCAAATTTTCTAGGTGGGTTGGGAAAAGCGTACTTGAGACATGTTGCACTTGACTGGAACAGGCAGGATTCAAATTAGGTTTGTTCTGTGCAATAAAAGCAGCACCACTGGGATTGCCCACTTGCGACAGTGTAAGATAGAGAATCTTCCCGTCGTTCGGCACATTTTGCAGACTGCTGGATTTTCGTGGTTTCTTATTTTTACGCTGCATTTTAAAAGCAGCATATTGGTCAGGGTGTGCTGCCTTCATATGCTTACCAATGCTCTGTGACGAGTTGTACGTTCGAGTACACCCCTCAACCTGACAATTAAACTTCTGGACTGGGGCTGCTACTGACACAGCTGGAACTAAAGAGCTATTTATGTTAGGCTGGGAAGGAATAAATGTAATACTTTCTAAAGTTTTTAAAGGTAGGCTATATAGATTAGCTGCAGCCTTAATACTGTCTTCAATTTCAAGTTTGGAAATGGGTACACTGTTTCGATATCCTGCCTGATTCTGCACGTTGAATGGATTTACAATGCTCACTTGTCTTTCTAAGCTTTTTGATTCAAGGGCTTCTGGTTTTAGTGTGTCTGGGGTCACAGAAATGTTTTGAATATTCGGAGTTTGACTTAGACAGTCTTCTTCCTTTCTCTCTTGGAAAACTGGAATACAAGAATCAACCAACAAGCAGAACTGCTGGGCTCCAGGTTTAGAGGTATCTACTTTACTGGCACTAGCAGCCAAATTTGCTCTTTTTGCAAAGTTATCATGGATTTTCTGGTTAACAGCAGGCACCTTAATGCTGCTCACTGGAATTGCCACTTCTGTCTTCACTGAGCCCATAGGAGACTGCTCTGAAGCAGCATTAGGCAAGGAATCGCTTTGCTGCAGTATACTCACTGATGCGTTGACACTTTCAATCCCTACTGGTTCTGCTTTGATTTGGCTCCAGACAATGTTTTCTCCTTCAGTGAAACTACTTTGGTTGTCAGCCGGAGGAGGTGTTGATTCCTCTTTAACAGCAACTTCATCAGCATTTTCGTTAGCTTTAGAAGTTTCACTAGGATCAGGCTGATCAGTCTGGCTTTCAGGCTCTTGCACTTTCTCAGGCTGCTTGCTGTGCTCCTCAATGTGCTTTTCCAGCTCGTTCTGAGCACGGTACACCTTCCCGCAGCCTGTGACCTTGCAGGTATAGGTATTATAGTGTTGTGCTTCGTGATCATAGAGTAAATAAGCTTCAGAGAACACCCTGCCACATTTAGGAAACATACACTTTGCTCTGAAGACCTGATGCTCTTTCCTATGCGTCAGCAGCTCCGCGTAACTGTTAAAACCAGCCTTACACTTCATCTGTATGCAGATATAAGGCTTGCTGCCACAGTGCATTTGTAAATGATCATTCAGGTGAGTAACACTTACGAAATGTCGCCTACAGTACTGGCAAATCACTTTTTTGCTTTGCATTTCAAGGAAACGTTTAGCTTCTTCATTATCTTTATGCCCTTTTGCATGTGCTATTAGATTTTTAAAATATTTAAAGCCTTTTTTACAAAATGTTACAGGGCAGGTGAATTCATTAACAGGGATTGGCTTTTGAACTGGCACTATCTCTGGTATATAAGGTTTATCTTTGTCATCATTTTCATCATCTGAGCCATCATTATCATTAAACACAATGAAGTCTGTTGAATAGAGACTGTTCTTCTTAATGGGTCGCTGCTCCTGTTTGGATACAGGGTCAGTTTTCTGATTCTCATTGGTAGTTGCTATTTTAGGAGGTCTTCCCAGTCTTCTCAGTGGTTTCATAGCAGCCAGTCTCTCTTTGCTGGATTTTTTAACATGCAAAGTTACATGAGGAACAAAGTTTTCTTTAGAATTAAAATTTTGGGCACAAATAGGGCAACTGTAAATTCCATCTTTATAATGTTTTTGTGCATGCCTAACTATTCTATGACCCAGGAATTCTTTGTCGCACAGCACGCAATACTGCATATAAGCTTGCCAGTTCCTAAATCTAGCTGATATGAACCCCCTCTCTCTGAGCTTTTTAATTTCTCTTTTTTTCTGCTTTTCATCATTGATACCCTTAAGAAGGCTTGAGGCTTCATCAAAAGTGCCAGCAAGTCCATTCACAGAAGCTTCCTTAGTCTCTTCGTGGCAATCCTCAACCTTCTCGTAAACTTCGCTGTCGTTCAGTTCATCTATTGACGACACGATGGATGCCTCCTCTCCCATAAGTGCCAGACACTGGCGCTTCAGAGTTTTCCAGTCCCAGAATTCTGGATCAAAAGGCCACTGAGTTTTCAGTACAAGTAAGAGTTCACAGCGCAAAGAATTTGGTATTGGAAGATTCTCTTCATCATACTTCTGGTCAGGCTGATTATATAGCATTTCAACAGCATAATACGCATCCACAGTGGGTTCGAGCAGAAATTCACTCAGCTGACAAGCACGTTTAACCTCCAAATCATCTGGAAGCAAGCAGGAGATAGTCTTGCAAATAGATATCTTGACATCTGTATTTTCACCGGATTCCAAGCGCAACGCTTTCACACATAGTTCAATGCAGGTTGCAAGTCCAGCACCATCAATCTGTAAAACAAGACTGATCTTAGTGAGTCAGCTTATCATAGTAGCCCTTTCTATACTTGTAAATAAAATATATCGTTATTCAACCCTAAGTGTCAGAAAAAATGAACCTGGAGTCTTTAATATTACCTTTTACTGTAAGAAACAGGGGTTTGTCTTTAGATGCTATTCCTTAAGTTGTTATATAAGCATAATTTCTCTTCATGCTACTAAAAAAAAATCTGAAAGTTTACATACAACCAAAGCACAAATTAATTTTATGTTCTGCCCAGTTTGAGGACATTAGGACTGTATGTTAGAAGTGTTCGTTTCATATTAGAGCAATATTGAGTCTTTTCCATGAAATAAAGCCTGCCAGTTGTGTCACAGCTATTTGAGATGAGCTGCTATGGAATATTAATGTAACACTGAATAGAATTCAAATGGCAAAAAGCCACAACAGCTGAAGTAAGAGAAGCACATGACCTTCAAAAAGATCTATAATTTAGAAATCACTTAAGGTGTAAAGGTTTAATTTTACTTTTAAAGATTATACCACTTCAGAGTCAACTGACCCCAACAGAACACATGGCTTTGTTCCAGCTGGAAGTACTGAGTATAGTTAAATGTTCCATCATTTAAGTATTCCAAAGGTCATGTGGTCTTTTCTCATTCATACCCTCAGGCAACATAAATTACATTTATGTCCACTTTACAGTCCCTTTATGCTGTCAAGGATGCACAGAAAGGCTGTGGTACACATGAGAATAATACAAAAGTCCACTACCCACATGATCTCCTATTTCTGGCATCAATGAAATGATCCATAGCTCACTAGAGAAAAATCAATACGGTGTGGAGCAGACAGAGCTCTTAATATCACAAGACTCTGTGCAAGTTATTTTCCTCCCCATCTCTAATTCTGATTTAGTTCAGATCTTTGGGAAAAAATAATCTTTAAGATTAGAACACCATGATTAGTCATATCAGAACACTGCAAAAGGAGAAAAGGAATTTTATTCTTAGAATTAATATACTGACTTACAGAAATCTCCCACTAAAAGCTTTTGGAAGAGCTCAGTTTAGCGATAAACATTAAGTAGTGCAACTACTATTGAAAGGAAGCTAGGACAATTAGATGATAAGGGTAGCTGAGATGTACAGTTTTTAATACAACATTGGATCAGAGTCCACAAAATGTATTTTATTTATTAAAGGGATTGTTGGGGTTTTTTCCTCCTTTAAAACTTTCTGTAATTTTCTTATATATTAATATACACACTTCATTTCCTCTCCTAAGCTTTTCCTCTCCCTTTTACGTGATATTTGAAGTACAGAAAGTAACAAAGAGCAATGTTAGGGCCTAACTGCTAACAGAAAATGCCTCATATTCAGAGAATATGGACAATAGTAGAGGCTATAACCTCACCTTTAGTTTATCCTTCATCTTACTTGCAGCATCCAGCTCTTCTGTTTATTCATCTTTTTTTTTTCCAAAGGAGCAAAGAAGTTTTAATGATTGAAAATGAATCAAACTATAGTTTACCTGCAGAAAGAAGTTGCTACGGCCTTTCTTAAAGCCAATTAGTATTGCCTCAAAGCTGATGCTACACAGAGACAGGATGTCTAAGTAGATTTCACATATTTTTCTGATTACAGTTCCATTAAAAGTGCCAAAAATACTCTTTCAGGAGTATCCTTACCTCTGAATTTATTACTTTAATCAGGAAGAAAATGTGATAAACAGTCTTAGTTAACACAGAAAGTTGACGACATCTCTCTAGATACACTTGAATAGAGGGCTCTACCCTTTGCTGCAGTTTACTCCAGAAAAGAGTCAGTTCCCTAGAACAAGAGAACAATATTTCAGGGCCAGCAACGCAACCACTAATCTGATTAAAAGAAATGCAAGGTTGAGAACAGTTTCTATTTTGTCTTTGGGAAATGAAAAAATCTGAATTTATTCACACTTTATCTTAAAGAGAAAAGCTTTTACTAATATACCCACGCTATCAGTATCTAAATTTCAGAATTATTACACTGACTCAATTCCAGAAGGACAGAATAAAACCAGTATTATCACAACCTATGCTACATAATTTACAGACTCATGATGTGGCCTTGAAAAAAAGCCTTGTGAAGTAGTTTACTCTTCATTCCACAGACTGGAATTCTTCAGAATTCTTAGTAATTACTAACAGCTATAGGAGGATGGCTTTTCTCTGTGGTAGATACATTTTTCTTGAGCTGCTCTACTTTAAGAGCTGAATCAAACTGTGATTTAGTGAGAAATTAGCCCCCAAAGCCCAGCAGTATTACTGTATCTACATTAACCCACTAGCTCATTTCTCCTTAGGTGCAAGTAGCCAAGAGTATTTAGTACCTTGTGGAATGGTGTAACCCCCAAAACTTTAGCAGAATCTGTTAAAGCAAAATCCTGCATTAGCAGATGTTCTCCTGCTGCTGCTGCACATAAAAGGAGGTGCACAAACAAAGCAAATTCTTCAGGAATTGTACAGGGTTGAAACTACAACCAAACTGTTAGCAGCTGGAAATTCAGACCCTAACAGCTCAAATATCTTCCAGCAAAGACCAGTTATTTGTTCCCACATTAATGAAAGCAAGCCCTAAACAATAAGTATCTTTGTCCAGCTTATTATTTTGGTCATAGTAGCAAAGAGCTCCTTCTTTTCTAGGAGATTGTTAGAGGAAGAAATACTATGTTATGAAATAGGGACAGATGGGAACAGTAGTTATGCATTAATGTTGACATAATGCTGACTAGCCGCCTGCATATTCTAAATTCCTTATTTCTATGGTGTAAGATTATTGTCAAGAAAAGTTATTAACCAGCTACTGGTATTTTTAAATGTCTTCTCATATATCTAGCCTTCAAATACCCATAATGGAAGCTAATCTTATCAAATTAATTTTTTTCCTTTTCTTTTTCAGCATTCTAAGAGCCTCATCTCCTTCCTGTTTAGCTTACAGATTTTACCAGCTAAAAAAAGTTAATCTACAGCTTATGTATCAGCTCTATCTTCCCCAAACTGATTTTTTGCTCCACTAGACAGAAAACAATATTCAAACTCACCAGGCACAGTACATCTCTCCTTGCTGCAGCTGGCGAGATAGAAATGCTGCACATAAAATTAGAGCACTTTTTTCATCTCCATCAGATTCTAGGTTACAGATCATTTCTAGAGCATCTTTGCAATCTACTTCTGCAATCTAGAAGGGAGGAAAGAAAACAAGACCAAGACTAAGAAAGTGGTTTTGGTTTTGGACATACAGTCATATGATCCTTTGCAAAAAGACAGTAATTTAGAACTTATTATTTATCAGATAGAGATAAGCTTGAAAGCAAATCAGTGCATTTCTAGTGGCAAAACTTATTATGCCACTAGAAAAAACTCTTTTATTAAAATGAATATAACTTGTTTCTCAGACATATGACCTATTTGTATGTACTGTCCCACTCATCTAAAAATGTTAACGTACAACATCAATTATTCATATACATACATATAATAATTATAATAAACAGATTTATAAATCCAAATTGCATCCTAGCGCAAAAAGATTATTTCCTGAAATTCTAATCCAGTTTACTAGTTGCTGATGTTACTACTGCTTTAATACAATAGCTGAGCGATGAATGAATCCATAGTTTAACATGGATGTTCCACTATTTCTAAAAAGTGAAAGATAAAAAGAAAAGGGAAGCTGTATAGCAAGAATCAGGTCAACTGAATGCCCTTCCAGAAGAAAATTACAGTCTCTGCAATGTAACTTATTTGTTCAAGCAATGATGGAAGCACTCAGCTTTGCAGCAAAAGAGGAAAAGCCAGTCACCCGGTAGTACTGGACAGTTGTACCAGTACTGACTCAGCGCACTTGTTACAACAATCACTGTCTAATTTGATTCTCAGCAAACTGGTCTGATTACATCAATTAGCTCATCTGGCAGGACATGCTGGTATTTATTCTTTGACACTGGCAGTTGAAGAATAAGTTGACCATTGCAACAGCACTGCTGGAAGTCTCTCTTCAGAAGTCACAAGACCCAAAGCAGAACGCAAGCACCCAGCTAATGTGGTACTTGGGATAAGGTGGCAGCAGAGCTCTATCAGGCACCATGGCATCCAGCTATCGGTCCAGCAATCAAACTACAACTGAAGAGTACAGCAACTTTTTTTTTCCTCTAAATTGACACTTTGTAAATATACTAATAACTCCTCATTGAATATTATTTGAGGTAATAATAGCCTGAAAGTTATCTTCTAAGGAAAACAACATTTTTCAAGACCTCAGAGAGGTTGGATAAACATAACTAATATCAATTTAGACTGAAGGTCTGCTTTGCTCAACTCCCCATCTTAGACAGGGTTCATTAGTTAAAAGCTTAAAGAAGAACATGGGAAACTGAACTTTTTTCTGAAATGCTTTTCCATCCTCTCAGAGTTCCTAAGGGACCCAGCTTCCAGCAAAGGCCTGTCCAGCAATCAACTCTGTTAGTCCAACATTTCACACATTGCAGATCTGAATTCTTCACGTTATTGAAGCAAACTATTAGACCAACCCAAGCTGAAAATGAGCTCAAATGCTACTCTTCTGCCTTTTCTGAGTGGATATAAAAATTTACATACCACTAAAGAGTGACCTGTACTTCTTTACAGTTTACCTTCTTTTTCCATTTTCTTACCATTCTTACACTATCAAGTGACCATCCTTCTTAAGTCATAAGTCCACCCTGACATGTTAATAGTGTACCCGCCTTCTCTTGGTAATACATGAGCTTTCCAGAATGGTTAGTAACGCTGCAAAGCTAAGCCACCCAAGCAAACCAAGGTTTGGAAATATCTGAATTAGGTTCTCTGTGATAACCCAGTTTGAGCATATCTGTACATTACGGCATTCTAAGAACCAAGGCTGCCCCATTCCTTTAGTCCATGGGATTCACTGTTCATTCACCGACCAAGCTCATTCTGTTTTGGGAGCATGGTGGAGCTCAGTAATGAAGAAAGCATGTTTGCAGGGTCACAAATTCCAAGTTTCATTGAGAGCCTTCAGAAAGCAAATGTGGGATTGCACAGCCCTCTCACAGCTCCTCCTGAGCCTGTTCTGGCAGGGCCTACAGCAGCCAGAGCTGCGAGAGAAAGACCAAGCTGATCCTACTGAGCATCAAAGAACACGCCTAGTGAGACACTGGAACAGGTTGCCCAGAGAGGTGGTGGAAGCCTCATCCCTGGAAATTTTTAAGGCCAGGCTGGATGGGGCTCTGGGCAACCTGATTTAGTGGGAGGTGTCCCTGCCCATGGCAGGGGGGTTGGAACTAGATGATCTTTAAGGTCCCTTCCAACCCTGACGATTCTGTGATTCTATGAGATGCTGTCATCTTAGAATTTAGTCTATATCTAGGGCAGGAAACTTTTCCAACTCTCATCATTGCATAGTTTCCATCCCTTTAAGATCAATTTCAACATGCTTAAGACTTATTAACATAAAAAGATGATGGAGACAAAAAGACAGCAGAGATGCACACAGTCAAGAAAACTGACAATTCCAGTTAGTTTTCCTTTAAGAAGGAAAAAAGCACAGATAAAACTTTGGGGTGGGGTGAGAAATGAAGATGTTGCCTAAAAGAACACAGAAGAGCAAAGCTGTCAACTTTTCTTTGACTTTTGCATTTTTTATTTCAAACCAGATCAAGTATCTGACTTCACCTTCAATTTCATCCAGGCATTTGGGTCAAAAAAAGGTTACTTTTTTTTCTCTGAATTGAAAGTAGCATCTAAAGGGCTCCATTCTATGTACTAGGTACTACATAAAAAGCTATAGTTAAAATAGTAAGGATGGAAAAAACATCGTTTTCAACTTATTAACAAAATCTGAGGCAGAGTTTTAAAATACCTCAAACAAAATCAGGCATAAAGTTGTGGCATGACCAGAAAATGCCTGCTAGATACCTAATATTACATTTCAACAAGTATTTTAATTGAGTCATTACTACTCAGTTTAAAAGTGACTTAAATGAAAAAAAAAACCAAAATAGAAAAAAATATTTCAGATCACGATTTAAAAGAAAAACCTCTTCTACAGAAAACCAACCTATGATTAGTGACTTGATTATCATTAAAGAAATGAGTCTAAAAAGAGTTCTTCATTTTTTACTTACTTCTTCCATTAGCTTTTCATTTGGTGATCCTGAACAAAGACAGACCAGGTATGTTTGCTTGAAATTGCCTTTTGCACTGATTTCTGGATGGTCAGAGCACAGTTTTGCCAGGGCAGTAGCTTGCGTTAATTGCTTTGTTTTCATTAGATGCTTAATACGCATATCCAGCAGGACAGGGCCTTCAAACACTAAAAATTCATTCACTTCAAAGAAAAACAAGCCAAAATATTACATACACGTTTTACAGCAGGTTACAGAGTTAACAGATGGCATTTATTCATTCATGATTAACCTCTAAAATTTATACAAATCAAAACAGGTACAAAAGGTATGAAGCAAGACAAGAAAAAGCATCTTTGAGAACTGTACTTGTTTATTATAAGGATTCCCTGCTACAGACCTTTTATCTACTTGCAGGTTTTAATTCATTCTAATTTCTTGGCAAAATAGCTGCACACAAAACAGATTTAGAAAGCATGTAAATATTAAAATATTCTATTGGTGTTAAGTATTTTGTATTATGCATCCATAGAATGCAAACTCCTTTAAAAGTTTTTCAGCCAAATGGGTTTCCTACAAAAAGAGGTTTATCTGTGTATGTTTGACTGTGTATAGTTTAAAACTCAAAGGCACAGAAATGGCTATATTTTATTCAGTTATGTTTCACAGGTATGCTGCTACTGGAGTTAAAACTGTACCTATGCTCTACCCAACTTCAGGTGCTTCAGTGGAAAGTGTAAAAACCTTACAAAAAAGGGGAGTACAGGTTAATGTTCCTACTCTTATATATACATTCCAGGCCTCATCCAGATATTCAAGATCAAAACTGCTTTAGCTTTGAAGCACGTGGTTTAGTGCTACCTCTCAAAATATTTAAAGTCAGTTACTAAAACTAGACACAGAGACAATCAATTTTGTTTAATTCTTTTGACATCAGCCCCTCTCTGTGACAACTCTTTCCACAAGCTAGTTACACACTGCATGAAATATCTTTTTGGTTTTCAATTATCCACATCTTAATTTAATGACACATTCTCTCATCTTTTCAAAACAAGTTTTCTACTGTTTTTTGTTTCCATTCTTTTGTGGTAAACAGCAGATTCATGATATTCTTTCAGTGTGTTAGGGTAAAATCTTGATCTTTTCTAAATGAGATTTTTTCAAGCCTTTCAGTGTTTTCATCACCCTTTCCTGAAACCTGGGCATTTGCAGTGCTCACTTTCTGACACATCTTGGTAGTAACAGTCATTATATTCCTCTTAATTTACTCGCCTTGAATTTCACTTGAATCATGTTGCCCATTCACCTATTTTCTTGACTTTCAAAGTCCTGTTTGGTCTTGATGAAATAAGTAATTTCAGCATCTGCAAAACTGTTATCTCTCTAGTGTTTGGATTATTAGTATACTGAACATGAGGTTTACTGAAAGAATAAAATGAGGTGATTTTTTTTTCTTTGCTTCCTCCCATCCTCCTTTGATTCATGACTGTCTTTCATTTTATCTCATGATTTCTCCTTTTTCTAGCTACTTATATAGGATATTATTAAAAGCCCATCTTGCAATCGAAATTAGGTCAATTGTTTTCTTTTTTATCACTTTCAGTGCACAGAATTTTAAGGTAGAAAATACTGCCTTTTGCAGAAATCAGGCCTGTTAGATCTCACCATTATCTTCTACACATTTTTAGATTTATGGCTGAATTACCATTACAACCAACCTCTTAGTTATTTGTTCAGGATCCTTGTGCACTATTGCAAATATTAAGCCATGGCTCACTGATGTGTAACAATATTTGGTCAAATACAAGCTCTTTCCTCCTCTCTCCACATCGATGAAGGCATGACCAAATTTTTATTCAAAGGAAAACTAGAGTGCACTAACAGACAATTGGTAGATGGTAAACATTTTTGTGTTGATTAGAGGACGTTGGCCTTGTAAGCGGCAGAACAAATGTGCCTTTAATGTCATTACCAATGCTGTACAAAAAACGGTCATACTCTTGTCAACCCACAAATGACCCAGTGATTTAATTACATTCAATAGTTTTAGCCTTGCTCTTCCCTCCTACCAGGTACCAGTAATCCTTTTACCCACAGTGTTTACTCCCAGCCAGTCTGCCTGGAATAACATTGGAACATTTTACCTTAATTCTGTAATGAGATACAGGAAGACCTTAGACTTTAAGCTATTCCGGTAACCCCAGACATCTCACTCTGATTTATTATTATAATTACTGCATTTAATATTTTAGAGACTATGTTCTATCTGCTAGTCCTCAATAATCCCCTTCCTTCAGTGTTTACTGCTTCAGCCTTTTACCTTGCATAAGCATCAGAACATTTTCTGTTATCTTCTCAATGAGATATAGGAAGACCTCAGGGTTAAAACTACATATTAGCTCTTAAGCCTTTATTCTAATCCAAGTGATTATAATCATTACAGCTAACATTTGAAACCTCATTCAAAACACAAGTTTTAATCATATTTATTTCGTAACTGAACTATGTATGACATTTTAAGACAAAAACCAGTGCTGAGGTTGCAGGTGCAAGTCTCTGGTGGGGAAGAGTCTTAAGATTTTTATTTTTATTTTTTAACATTCTAGAAATACATAGTACAAGGTCTATTTCAAAAGTTATTGTAGACAAATTGTTCGTTTACTGTAACAAAACTTCATAAAAATGCTTTTTCAGCATAAGTGCTTTTGCAGCACAAGTCAGTTAACCTCGATGAGCACAAAACCTGAAGTATTCAAGGAGAATGATCTAGTTATCAACAGCATGATTGTTGGAAAAATTATTAAATATCGGGTCTGTGGCATGCCCCACCATACAATAAAATTCACAAATGTGTTTGTACAAGGCATGTGCAGAATTCACACAAAATTAAAGAACTGACAAGAGAGAAAAGACAAGCAGATGACATCTGAAAGATGGTACTCTGATCTACTAAATCTGGCAAATAAACTTGGAGATGCCGGAATCTAACCTCTTAGACACCATTTCCCCATTATTCCCTTGAATTCCATAGCTGGAGTCTCAAGGTTATACTACCAAGTGATTCCATGTCAAGCCTGCAACTACTATGAAGTAAAACATACATAAAAGTATGACGGCTAATGCTTATATCATACATGAATTAAAAAAAGAGAAAAGGTAATCCATTGATTAGTAGCACACAAGAGCATGAAAAAGCTGCAAGCACAGTTCCGTAGTAGTAAGTTCTCGATGGTGGACAGTCCACATGTATGTCACGTTCTTGGCTGACTGGAGGACTTGTAGAGCATAAAGCAAAGAATTTTGGCCTTACTTAAAGCACTCATAATCCTACTACTCTACCCTTTGCCAGTTCTTGGGCAGGTATAAGATTAATCTACCATAGACCTTTACGTCTTCTCAACCTCATTCTGGCCAAGGAGGATGAAGGCAGGAGGTGAATGTACATGTGGACTATCCATCTCAAAGAACTTCAGTTACTAGTCAGTAACTTCTTTAGTCATCTTCAAGTATTAGTCCACATGTGTGTTCACACTGTGGGTGTCTCTGATCTGTACTCGGTACTTTCATATTTACCTGGAGTTGGGTCTCAGAATCCTTCATGCAAATAACATCTCAGCACAATTCTGCTGAATGCAGCACCAATCCTGGATGCTTCTACGATGGCATACTGTTTGGTGAAAGGGTAAAAGAAGTTCCAGGTGGCTGCTTTGAATATACCCAGGATGCAAACACCTTTTTTTTTTAAGGGGGGCTGAGGGTTTCACTGAGCTCCT
>VYZX01028881.1:24176-34962 GCA_013401335.1 Brachypteracias leptosomus | reverse complement strand
GGGAGCCACAAGTAAAGAAAAGGAAAAAAAAAAAAAAATACACACACTACAGCTCATTAGGAATTCAATTTACCATTTCCCAGCTAGTCCTCCACAGAAAACAGACTAGCATTGTGGGAGCAAGCACAGCCCCAAATGACAATGCTGATGTTCCACTTGTAGGAGGAGAGAGATACATTTTCTTCAGAAACAACTCAGGTTGGGTATCTGCACTACAACAGTTTCCAAAAGGAGATTCTCTTTTATTTGGTAACATCTATTGCACAGAATTGGGTAACTTAAGACAGGTTTCCCAACATCCATGGTCAGAGGTGGGCTAAAAATCCAGGGCAATGCCAATGTTTGTCACCCAAGCTGGTGACAAATCAAGTGACTGGGGAATATTTCCAGTGTGAAAAGATTTTATATGTGCACACAAACACAAAGCTGTATCTACCATACACACATCGTTCCTGCAGCACAGTTCAAGACAGACTTTACTACGTTATGTCATAGTGCTGTATGAACATCTTGTAGTACTGCAATATCACCCATCAGCAAAGGAATCGGTGACAGGCATGCTGTTCTCATCATTGCTTCAAACAACTGGGGAACCATCCTCTACTGCTTTTGAGCTCCTTACTGCATGAATCTTTACAGACATACGTTCATCAGAAAACTGAGCTGTGCCCAAGGCAGTCAGGAGTAAGGCAATTACTTCATGACGTGCCACTCAGAGAACACTGTCCCTAACATCTTAGGAAAGGAGTACTTCCTGCTTATACTTAGATGCAATCCATGCAACAGTCCACTCCCAGAACTAGGAGAGGAAGAGAACAGTCCAGTTCAGATAAGCCTGCATCTGCTTGACTGTCATCAGAACAAACCATCTGTGCTGGGTGGTCACAGAACATGAACTTGTCTCTTACACTATGTGCTAAGTTTGTACAATTTGAAAATAGAGGAACTCAAAAGGCTCTGTCTGAGATGAAACAGACACCCTGTTGTGCTTTCTACAGAAGGTGCAAAGAGGCAAATTGACCTTCAGGAGACAGAGGCCTCCAAGAAGAGATAATCACTGACCTAAAATTCAGCAAACACTCAGCTATGACAAAGACTCTGAATAGGTTATAATTGTTCAAATAGGTCATAATTGAGGCTGCTAAGACCAAAATAAAATAAAGCAAACATGAAGAAACAATTGAAATAAACACAGGCAACAAAAGCTTAGGATGATGATATCAGGAAAAACACCTCCAGTCTGAACTAGTTGTTTCATCTCCAACAGAATGTTTACACTAACCATTACTCAAAGACTGAGTTGATAAAATCTGCCAAATGGTAAGATCCCACTGTAACAAGCTGACTACTTAAGTACTTTGGAACTTCAGAAATAGTCAATGGTACAGACAACATTAAGAATAAAGCCTATAATCCCATATGCAAAGTTTACAAGTGTTCCAAAGTATGTTATACTGGAGGTAAAGTTGAAGACTGCTGAGAGACAGCTGTCCACTGGAAGAGGGTTAAGTGGTAGCCAGTGAGAGTACTGGATTACAGGCAAGAAAACCAGCTCTCTGGACAATGGAGTTTGGTATTACTAAAATATCCTTCGAATTAGCAAGATGACAAAACAATGCAGTATTACAGAGGATGCCAACAGCTAGGGAACAGCTTGTCAACTGAGTAACAAATATATGGACACAGAGTATGACAAGTCTTGCCACTGATACAAGTAATAACTGTAACAGACTCAGTCAGTTAAGTCCAAAGCAGAAGCATCCTTAAGCAAACAACATTCAGGAGCAAAAGAAATCCTGAAAAAAAAAAAGCTTTGCAGGAAAACACTGATAAAACGAACAGTCATCAAAACCAGATTCATGAGGGAGTTCTTAAAAAACCCTCAAATATAAGGCACGCAAAATATTAATTAAACCTCTCTCTTAGAAGTACCTTACTGTTAAGAGGACTAGAAAGTGGTTAATACGAAGATAGCACTCTGAGAATTGCATGCCAATCCAAGATCTGTATTAGAAGCGTAATTATTAAAAGAAGCAGCAAAATGCAAGCCTTGTGGAAAAGTACTTTTTAAAAAAAAAAAACAAACCAACCAACAAAAACCAACTAAATCACATTATACATTTACTGGACTTTTCTGAGAGAGTTGTGATAGTACGAATAAAGGAGACCCAATTAATTTTCTAAAGCAATTAAAAGAAGTCCCTCTAAACTTCTAGGATACCAACCTATCTTGGTAGTAAAAAGAAGATCCTTGTACAGATAAATAATCAGTTAAAAGAAAAAGAAGAAAAGAAAACAAACTCTCAGTGGGTTCCCTCTGGATCTGTACCAGGACCTCTGCTGCCCAGCATTTTTATAAATATTTGGAAAAGGGAGGTAGAGAACAAGATGATATAAAGTGCTGATAAAGGCAGGGTGTTAAAAACATGCCAACAGTAAAAGACTGAAGAGGACTGCACTCCGTAACATGGTATAATAGACAAAATTAACATATTGATAAAAACCCCAAAGTGATTTTCATGGGGAAAAAATGCAATCCTAACCATACAAACAGGCTGTGTGTTAGGGGAAAATCCTAACACTGAAGCGGGTACTACTCCTCAAGAAAGAAATAGGGACTAAACCAGATTGTTTTAAGAAAACATGGGTTCAATGCTCAGTCAAGAAGCCAAGTCCAATGTTAGGGAATATTACCAAAGGAACGCTGTATGAAGCCTAAAATCAGTTCATTTACATGGTGACTGCTGAACAAACCCCTGGTCTCCCATATGAGGAATGGGACAGTAAAGCTAGAAGGTAGTATGGAATAGACACTACAGAAGAGAGAAGATGGGGTATGACAGCAGTCTAACAAATCATGTCTTAGGATGCACTCATTAAACGACACAAGAACAGTTTACTTTTCAATAAACAGAGAACATTACAGGAAATAAGCAGGCATCAGGCTAAAAGGAAGTAGACAGCAAAAGGATCTACTTGAGGTGAGAACTGTGTAACTCTGCCACAGAAGCTTAAGTGTGACAGCTCATATAGACTCTAAAACCAAAGAATCAAAAAAACAGCTAAGACTTAACACAAGGATACCACTTCTGAATTGCAAACCATTAACAATGGAAATAATAACTCATGAAAAAATCACTGTAAGCCTCTTCTGATCACATACTCTTCCCTATGCAACTGCTGTTAGCCATTCTCAGAACTCTAGTTTAAATGAATCTTCACTAATGGCCTTCTTTGCATTTCATAACTGAGTAAATGCCATTTTCATTTTTTAAAGAGTCTATTTTATTGTTTATGTCAACTAATTGTTGTATACCAGTACTGAACCTACCCCATTGTAAAATAGCCTATATGTAATCTCCTTTCACATGGCTTATAAATAAAATGGGAAGACAGCTCCAGGTATGATTACATCTTATGCAAAGACTTTAATGTTGATAATTTGCATATTCCCAGGAATATATCATCTTAATTCAGACAATGCTGCCAGTATATTTATTTATATAGCTTATAAATTATCACATAAACTATATTCAACAAAGACTTCCATATATCATAATAATATTTCTATGTATTATGAAAATGTGGCAAATTTTATTCCAGTCAGTTTTAAATTTTACCTTTATCTGGATCCAACTGTTCCTGGGAAAGAATACCACATAACACTGGGTTCTTCCACACTCCCTTCTCTTGTGTAAGTGTAGTTAAAATGTGCAGTTCCCGACTGCCATTTTCCATCAAGTTTTTATGAGCCACCTGAGAATATATTTAACAAGTATTGTTAAAAAACCTCAACAAAACATTAAGAATTTGTGCCTTTTAAACTTCTTTATATCTTATGTCACACCCTCCCCTTGCCAGATAAAGAGTTAAATATAACAAAATAATCTTAATATTCAGCCTACATAGGTTTTACTTTTGCCTCTGACACCCAAGGTTTAAACAGAAACCAAAATGATTGAGTGCCCCAAACTTGCCTTGAGATTTACTAACAGGGCTACTTCTTATATTTCTGAAACTAAATTTTGAAGTAGACCTCCTTTTTAAAAATGGATGAGCAAATTCTCTGTTCCACGTATTGGTTTGGTATCAGCTGCCTGAACTCTTATTCTTTTCAGACTCTTCAGCAGCTCAATTTTTATGTGCTAGAGACATTGGAAAAAAGTATTTGTGTAAAGGTGAAATACTTAAGCTGTTAGACATCACTGCATGATTCTATGCAAACATGATGAAGGCAAGCATAATAAATTAAAATAGTTCCTACCACATTTAGAAACTTGAATAAATTCTGGAAGCAGATGTATGCTTGGGAGCAACTAAATACCTGCAAAAATCTGTGGCTTAAGTTGCAATGTAAAACTAATACTGGTCCTTGGAGAAAAAAAAAAAGAAAGGGCTCATTT
This sequence comes from Brachypteracias leptosomus, assembly GCA_013401335.1. Classification (NCBI taxonomy): domain Eukaryota; kingdom Metazoa; phylum Chordata; class Aves; order Coraciiformes; family Brachypteraciidae; genus Brachypteracias; species Brachypteracias leptosomus. Next base: position 30,559 of record VYZX01028881.1, on the reverse strand, counting down.
CTCTCTTCGCTTTTCTTCTACTTTTCCATCTGCTTCAAAGGCTGTGGAACCTCCCAGCACCAAACACAACTCTTCAGAATTTATTTACATCAGACAGTTGCTACCCAAAATTCACTCTAAAAATCAATCTCCATCTTCCAATGTTATTTAGGCTGAGAATCCTGAGGTAATTGTATCTGGTCTTTTTCAGTATTATTCCTTCCTTCTCTTTAACCCCACTTTTTTTTTTTACCTGTAGGCAGGACCTCCCACTACATATTTCTGATAAATAGCGAGGAGCAGATCTTGTTTCAACACTCTACTTTAAAACAGAGCTCTAATCCTTAACCCACGAGTGCCCTATGGAAGATCTAACAATCCTGCAGTATTGATAGGTACTTCATACATAGTAAGTCTCAAATGTACAACTATAAACAGTAAAAAATTACTTATATGATATTATTTATTTTCTAACAGCGTTAGTAGACAAGTATCTTTTACAACATGAGCTTTCTTTCAAATCCCTGAAAATATTTTTTTTCTCCACAGCTGCTACATGAACGATGACAGGAATTATATGACTGACAGCTATCACTACAGAATACATAGGATTTCCAGCTGAAGGTCTTGATCTTTACCAGCCACCAGGAAACAAGCATTCAGACACGCTACATACTTAATATCCCTTGGTTTCCAAACCATTCTTAAAAGCTATGAAGTCTTCATTTCATGAATCTAACTTACCTGTACAAAAGCCTGAAATTCTTCCCATTTATTTTCAGGTAAATCAAGAGGCAGACACAGTAGAAGTTCAATACAGCTTCTGGAAGTTAAATGGGAATATTGTTCAAGACAATTTTTGGCTTTTAAAATGTATAGTCAACAACTCTTTATTCTACTATCCAAATAGTTATTTGTTCGACATGCCAAAGTCAGCAAACAGTTTGCTTTCTTTGAATATAAAAAGAAAACCAGGTCAAGGACACTCTTGCAGAAACTGTAAAAGTCAAATCTCTAAAAGACACTGGTTTAAAAATAAAAAAAATAAAAAAAAAAAAAAAAAAAAAAAGTTTTTATAAAAAAACAAACCCCCAAAACCTCTGGGAAAANCCTGTAACAGCTGTGTAAATCAATGCACTTTCAGACTGCATGCTGATCAACAGTGGCAAAGTGTTTCAAGCCAGGGATGTTGGCTTGTCCTAGATCAGGTGTCCTTCTCAAGACCGCTCCATTTCCAACAACCAGAGATGTCCTCTCTCACACACAGCATTCAGCACAAGGAAGGAAGGTGCTTCCCTACCTATTTAGAATTTCTATAGATTGTGAACTGAATTGGGAAAGCATTTATGCAGTGAAAAGTTAATACCATGCAGGCTGGTTTTAAGTAACTGAAAAGCATACTCACAGTGCTAAACGTTCGAGCACAAAGGCTACGTTTTCACACTCGGAGGTAAGATAAGGTCGTGCTTTAACATAACTTCGGATAGCCACTGTATACACCTCTAACAGGGGCAGAGGGTCTTCTGATGTTTTCCACTTTTCTGCATATTCCAGCAAAGTCTGTTTAGGAAAAGGAAAAAAACAACCCCAAAATTCAGGAACAAACATAAGTTTTTAGTTTGATACTCCTCACTAGCAGATTACCCTTCTTGACTACACCCATCTACTTAGTATGAATTAGATGTTTGCAAAGTATGCTTTTCCTCCTTAAAATTGTTTCATTAGCAACTGGAACAAACTCCACACACAAACACTCTCTGATAATGTAAAATTGTTACGACTGACACTTATTCCTTATGGTATCACCATATAATTAATTTTACATTAATATTTTCCAAATATAGACATCTGAAGATAATATCTGGGAACATATATACTTTATTTTTTTTTTCAGGAATTCATAATTAAGGGACTGAAACCTCTTTTTTTTTTTTTAGACATTTATATACCAAAACCTCATTAATAAAAAAGTTGTTTTCCTACATGTCATATGAATACCTACAAACAGTGATTTCAAACTAAAACTCATGAGAGTGATGGAACTACTACCAACACCAGAAGTAAAAAAGGCTTCTGTTCATTTCAGTCAGGGCCAAGGGACTCGGGACTCAGACACACACTAAGGTGGAGCAGATAGTAAGGTTCTCACGTCAACATGCATACCATGTCCCCCTTGGATCTCTGCTCTCAAGCCTGGGGTAGCTCAACGGATTGCAAACTAACTCCTATTCTACAGCAGGTTGCAGCCTGTCAAATTAAGATGAAATATTTTTGCTTTTGCTTCCTGGGGGGCAAAACAGGCAGAAAACTCAAGAGTAACAGATAGCAATTTTGGTTGTCTGACATCCTGGGCAAAGCAAGGCCATTAAAATCAGTTGTTTGGAGCAACGTCCAATGGAGCTGTGAGTATCCTCAAGGACAGAGACTCCACAGCTTCTGTGGGCAACCTGTTCCTGAGTGCAGCTACCATTTACTGTGATTTTCCCCACCAGTCCCTAAATGCAATCCCACAGGTTCTCAGTGAAGGGATTAATCTCCCTTAACCTGCTGGCCACACTCTTGGCTAGTGCAGACGAGGGTGTAGCTGATGCTCTGCCACAAGGGCACGCTGTTGGCTCTTCAGAAGGACAGTTGGGTTGGTGTCCAAAGAGCTGGTCCCCAGCCACTGGCTCCCAGCCTTTAGTGGTGCTTGGGGCTACTCCCTCCCACACACAGGGCTTTGTGCTCATCTTACCTGAACTACATGTTGCCCCATTTCCCCAGGATCTCCCTGACCTTCCATGTATCAATTGCTCCCATCAGTTCGGTATCATCTACAAATGTGCTGAGGATGCACTGTCCACTTATCCAATTCACTAATAAAGAAGTTGGAGAGTATTTGCTCTAGTGTCAAGCCTTGATAGGATGCCTTAAGTAGCCAGCTGCCATCTGGACTTTGTACTACTAAGCACAAGTCTTTGAGACTTGCAGTTGAGCCACCTTATTACATTGCCTGGGTAAGTGGACTATTTAATGGATTTGTTTATAAAGACACTATGGGAGAAGAAGTTCAAGGAAGGCTTTGCTGATGCTGGGCAAAAAAACATCTGCTGCTATCCCCTCATCTGCAGATCCAGCTATTTCATCACAGAAGAAAATCAGGTTTGTTAGCGTGAAACTATTTTTCATTGCTCATACTGTCAAGGCCATTCAGCAAAAGTCACATTTCCCATTTTTATTAACATCAGCTGTAATTAAAACAATTTTCACAATATTGGTTCGATGCTGACAAGGTTTGTTCTGGCAAGGAAAATCAGAGCTCTCTAGGCAACAAAGCTCTTCTACTACAGAATTTCCCACATACCTGAACAAAAACCAGAACAAAGTAGTTCTCAACTAATTTTAACATTCAAATACTGAAATTTTGTTTGACTTTTAACATGCAAATGTAACAATCTTAATGAATGTGCTATGTCTGGGATCTAATGAATCTCAAATGATAAAATAGGACATTGAGCATGCTGCTTCTGGCTTAATGCACTAGAAAGTAAGAAAACTGAACATTAATTCTTCAGGAAATGCAAATCAGCCACATTAAAAGACAAGGCAAACCAAAACTAAGTTTATTCCTGTCTTCAACTCTGCTAAGTTTAGCGTAAGTTCAATTCAGCATTGCCCTATGTTAGAGATCTGTACTGAGTTAGCTACTACTACTACTACTAAGAACATACTTAAAATTCTCTTCTTTGGCAGTGTCCAAAATAAACCCTCTCAATAAAAAAAAATGTCAACTATATTAAACTGAATCAGAAAACTTGGTGTAGTTATTCACGGTCACAATACTGCCACCAGCTTATAGCACAGCCAAGACATGGACCAAAAGTATCCACATCAAGAACATCACAGGTAAGAAATACAGGTTTTTTGCAAACTGTTGCATTGAAACCCATTTTGGTTTTAAAAGAGGTCTTTATACACAGTCACCTTAAACGAAGTTACATGCCCTACCTTTCTGCTGCAGCAGCAGATACTTCTGCAGCATCTAGTGCTCCCTACTGGAACCTTGAACTCAACTGGAATATTGTCTGGTTTACTGTAATGCCCAATATGATGCTCTCCTAAGAGAGCAAAAAAGCACCACAGATTATGGCAGAGAAATCAAGGAAGAGTATAACAGAGGAGAAGCATGAAAGAAGAAACAAAGGAGGACTGGATAAACATGCTAACAATGTTAGCAAACAATTTTGGTATGATTTGGCAATTTTGATCAACGCACTAGAATAATCAGATCAAAACAAAGCAGTTGGCTTCAAAGAATCTTGAAAGAAACTCTAGTAAAAAGTCTCCCTCTGCTCAAATACTCACATAACCAGATATACTAGGATTTCAGTTATTGATTTGTCACACCCAACATGTATAAGGATGCTAGTGAGAAAACCGCAAAGGTGAAGGCAAAACAGCCCATGAAAGTATACTTTAAATCCTACACTCTTTGGGTCCTGAAGCAGTGTTTCGGAAGGAACAGGCAACGATTTCTTCCCTTTGTCCAGCTGGCAGAAGTATTCACATTAAAAGAGTGAATAGGACAAGCTTCAGGTTTACACGAATGTCACAGACTGGCAGAAGAAATCCTTTCTCCTTAACTTGATACAACAATGCAGAGCAATCACTGCAGCACCTTTCACAGTATAATACTAGAGATAATTTAATAAAAGCAAATTTGTTTATTCCATAAGGAAAAAAGGATAACACTTTTCCTTAAGTCCTCAGGTATGACTTGTATTTTTGCGCTGGAGAAAACACACAACTGCTTTTTGTTAAATATTACAGCTTAACCAATTTTACACTTGCTTAAAAGAAACAATTCTCCCAAAAAAGTATAAATGGAAAAACAAGTGACCTGTGACATTGAATAAAAGGGGGACAAAGATGGTAATAAAACATTCAGCATAGCTTACTCTTCATATGGATTCTTAAATACGCTGGGAAAATTCTTTGCGTTAGCTTGAAATACTACCTAGCTTAAACAGGGAGCAAGCTTTGTAATTTGAGATGAATTGGTAAAGCTAATGTTGTCATTGTGAGTTACTTTTTTCATTCATTTGAAACAATGTATTTCTCCTTTTACACTAAATATTTAAAAAAAAAAAAAAAAAGCAAAAGCACCATGCACCAAAAAAACCCCACAAACCCTAAACTCACCACCAAACAAAAAAACCCCAGTGGTAGCTAACTTACCAGACCAAGGCAGTAATAGGTTACATAAACAACCGTTCAGCTTTATCCACCTGACTGTCCAAACCTGCCAGAGCTGGCCTGGCCATCATAAATTTGCCAAACAGCTTCTGCCACTAAGGTAAGTTTATATAAGAAATAGTTTATTATAAGTTTATATTTAGGAATTTGATATATGAAGTCAAAAATCCTGTTTAATATCAGAAACACTAAGTTTACCTGTGAAAGACTTGATTTTGAATATGGCCAATCTACCTTCACTAGTGCCCTCTTCAGAAGACCACAAGAAAGCAACAAGATTAATGCAAGCTTTGGCAAGTGAAGGACATTTCAAAGTTAGCTACCAAGCCAGGAAACATACCCTGAAAGTATCAAAGTGTTGAGAGAGGACAGAAGAAGAAAGGAAGGAGAAGGAAGCAGGGGGGATATAACTAAGCAATTGGTCATCTGAGAAGCGTGACTGAAGAATTATCAAGAGGATTCTCACCAGCTGTTGCAAAGACAGCAACACCTAGAATCTAAAGAAAGAAGCCAACAACCTCAGCTGAGAGACACTGATACATAAAGCAAACCATGACAAGTGACCATGGAGACCTCTAATAATTAGATCAGAAAATCTCAAATTCAAATGTCAAATTTCATGGGGCAGGAAAGAGAGACCTTGCAGGTAGTCAGCATGCTAAAAAACCTCCAACAAGGCAGTTATCACCACCTGATCCACACAAGGGAGGATATTGAAGACTGCAGGCTCACTATGACAGAACCTGGCTGGAATTCTCCTTGATAATTAGAAGCTTTACAGAAATATAATGTTGTCAACAATAGCAGAAAATTGGATTGGGTAGAAAGTACAAAAGCACTTGCAGAACCTATCAAAGCCCAACCAACACTACTCCAATCCACATCCAGATTACTAATGATAAACAGAAGCAAATAAAATTTAATTTTGAAAATATGAGATTTAGTAGGAGTTAACCAAAATAAAAGTAGAAATAATCAACATATTGGCAAATTCTTGGAATCCACCACCTAAGAAAAAGTACTTGATATACTGATGAACTGTTACTACCAATACTATCCTTCAAAAGCAGCATGGACAGATGCAAACACACTGTATAAAACCAAGCAGAGAAGTCTGCGCCATAACATAGTGGCACTAATTTCAGTATTAAATATTGCTATTTTTTATT
>VYZX01028881.1:0-24154 GCA_013401335.1 Brachypteracias leptosomus | reverse complement strand
TATTTTTTATTTCATATATATAGATCAGCCACTTCCAAGCCATTACATGAGTTATATTAAGCACTCACACCCACCACGCCCTTCAAAAGTATTCATCAGTATGACAGATTTCCTTGTCTGGATGTCCCTAGACTATACAGTACTGCCACTGTACAAAGAAAATCAAATTCATTCTGCTTTGCTTAATGAATCATTGTTGTGCTCTGCTTATAACCATAAAAAGAAAGAATTTTACCCCCAGCCCTGGGCCTCATTAAGTTATTTATCTCCCCAGTCAGGACATGCTTGTTAATCAAGCCAAGTACTGTATTCAGAGCACAGTAGCAAAGTTTTGTTCCTCTGTGAGACTGAAACAGGCATTTTATTTCAGCAGCAGCTTACACAGTCATGAATGCGCCAAAACTTGAAATCATCTCAATTTGTAAAATGAAAATCATTAAGTATTAAATCTGTGATTTAAACTGTGGAAATATTTAGCTATGGGTAATAATCAGACAATACATTTTATCCTTTTCAATCTTTATCAGAACCCTTATGTGAATGTTACTGTAGCAACGTACCCAATGGAGGATGCTTTTCTACTTTCAAAAGTTAGAGTGAGGAACCTTCTCTGCCCAACCTACTCCTACAATACCAAAGCTGTGATAAAATGTTTCACGTTATTTACTAGATGTTATTTACTATTAACTGGAGTTTCACATGTACAGTCCACATCCACATGTTTTTCCAGTTTTTAAGATCAGATTCTTACCCCTGTAGGTATCTGGATAAGGGCAAGCTTAATTAACTAAGTTAGAATGGGCCTGGGACTGTCATTTCCATTCTCTGCTCAGCCCAAGGGACTGAGAGGCAGGGGAAGTGACAGACAGTGGTCCATCCAAGTAAGCTGCACCTCTCAAATCACTAACTAGCAAAACCTCTATTTCAGTGACTTTCCTCAAGCACATGCACACAGTGACACAAGCAAGTTATCTGGAGATGAACCTTTAGGAGCTGGCCACAAAGAGTGGTAGCCAGAACACCCTCCATGACTTCAGTCAACTTCCACAGCAGCAGAGGTAGCTAAGTGATGATTGAGCTCCACATGAATAGCCAGGTTCAGCGACAGCGTTACTCTGAGAGATTACTCTCCCACTTCATGTTAACATGGAGCACGTTCCAATGAAGACAGGGCTACCCTTTGGCTGTCACAACCCTGCTACTCACTCCTCCAGTACCTGTCAATAACTGACCAACCCAAAAGAGCAGCCACTTTCACAGGAGCCATCAAAGGGTCTGATTCAAGAAAACAGGGCAAGCTTTATTCAAAGCTGCTAAAGAAACGGCTATGATTCTACTAGCATCAAATTTCAAAAGAAAGTAAAGGCCACAGGCAAGAAAGTGGATAACAAGAAAATCAGTGAAGCAGGTCTCCCATATCAACCATGCACATGATCTAAGAACCTTTTTCTTGGTTTAAGATTCTCCCCTGTGAAGGAGGCAGGTATCTTCTAATGACCAGAGCCATTCATGGCATTTATCATTACAGGGATCATAAGTAAATGAAAATTGATTTGGATCCTGAGTTTGGTAACATCATATAGAGGAAGCTGCAGAGAAGTGCTCTAAGCCCTAATGAGCCTGTCACCATAACTGCTTCGGTCAAATCAGGTTCCACTGACTACTCTGGAGTGGCTTAGAGCTAGATGGTTCAGATTAAAGGAACTGAAGGGAAGACGACTCATACCATGACTTGATCCAGAACAAAGACAAGATCAAGAGGGAAGCAGCTGACATTGCTTGCTGAACTCTGTTGAATGCCCTGGAACGTCAACATTCTGAAAGTATGGAATGCAGCATGGTACATGAACTCTGTCATGGTAATATGGTTTAATATGCTACATCAGGACTAATGTGTAGCCATAACGGGTCTCTATGGAGATTGAGAGAGATCAATTCAGAACAAGAAACATTTTGAACAGGAGACTACCTGCAAACTGAAGGCAGTCAGCCACAAGACTCATACAGAGAGCACCTACATCAAACAGGTATTCAAGAACAGCTTCTGTGCAACGTCACCAGGCACCATTCTGCAACTGTGAGTGGTCATGGTCCATCAGATTCCATCCCTGGGTAGAAAGCCCATCTACATGAGGCTTGCTAGTGGAAAATGCCAAGAACATAACGTCAGCAAAGACTGCCAGTAGTGCTGATGGAAGATGCAGCAATCTGAGCAAAGGAACCAAGGTATTGCAGTGCTGATTCTGGAATACTTCGTCTTGACAAATCTCCTACCAAAAACCAAGACTAAGTGAAATCTCCTACACATACCCAAATACTGAACTAGATGGGACAGGAGCATAACCTCTAGCAACACTTCAAGGAAAAAGAAGTTTCTCTGTCTTATATAAATACATGTGTAATTCACATATGTGCAAATACATGCACAGGCTATCATATTATGACAAATCTCCTTTCAGGTATATTTTTCTTGCTTTGGGTCTATGATACCTTTTTTTTTTGTTTTCAAACCAAAGGGGGTGTAAGTAAATTTAAGAAATGAACAGTTTCAGAGACAGAAGCCTTGAGGTGTGTTGTCTGTAAAGTATTTCTGTAACAACTCAAAAAGACTTACTTGAGTCTTATCATTCCTCTGTAAGGAAACCACTCCTTTTCTAAATTCCACATTATCAATTACTCTGAAAAACCAAAACCAACCATATTGGCTAACATACATGGTGAACTTCTACAGCTAGCATACCATATGAGTGAAGTTCAAAACCCAGCTTCTTAGCATCTGAAAATTGTACATAGCAAAATACATACTCTACGGTGTACAATAAGTTTAAGTTAAGCAGTACTAGAATAAGCCAAACCAAACAGGGAATAATTTATACAATTTGCAAAAGTGTATGCATTTTTGGTGGATGAAGGAGATGATCTGAGATACTTATTGGTGGTGGGGATAATAAGAATAAAGCGTTTACAATAGCGTGAGAAAATTTACAAGCTATAACCTCTCTCATGGACTCCTACCAAATATGGTATGTTCTAGAGCTGTACTACTTAGTATGAACAGGAGTTACTGTGAAACTGTTACATGAATGCAAACAAAACATCACACTTCCTATTGAAGTACCTGCACCCATGCTCCTCCTTTCTCAGGTAAGGCTGTTTTGTTTCCCCTCAGGGCGGCAGAAAATAAGGTAGTTTAAATCCCAACAAAAGAGAGGCAAGATTTCACATTTATTGTGTGTGTGTAAACCCACAGACACCAACTACAGAATATGATAGGTAACATCCATACTCTTAAACAACATAAACCCATCAAATCCACACATTATCTAAATATCTTAGCTAAATAAGATTACATAATTATAAAAATAATTATCATGAAGGAGGATGTGGCACTCTAGGATGTTCAATGGCACTTTTAAAAAAAGTTTTGATTTCTTTACTTGTGCAAACACAGTTAAATACTCAGTGTATCAGTGAAGCACCCAAGCCAAGCTCACAACCTTTCACTTCAAATTTCCTGGAATAAAAACTCATCTGTCACTTCTAAATTAAAAATCTTGACATTTTTCCACCTGTCAATGTAACCAGCAAGTAGTTCAGTACAGGAATAGATCTTCCAAGTTTAATAGGTACTAACACCACAGAAGTTAAAGGAGTTTTGATTATTTATATCAACTGTCAGCAACTGCAAGAACACAAAGTAGATTAGTTCAAAATGTGACTATTTAGTATATAATTTGTGATGTCATAACATTTCACATGAACAAAAAAATTTGGTTGACTGTCTGTATCAAAAGCCACCCAGATTTTTGGTATCCTGGTAAATTTCCAACTTCATGCAAAATCTATTTGCATATCACTTGCATTTTATTATAAAACATGCTTGGAATTAAGAATTAGCAGCTTGTGAAATTATTTTGTCACTGCTTGTATTTTCCTGAAGGCCTAGACTTGAAATAGAGGGTTATGATTACACTAAACACAGAATTTCTCAGAAAGAGGTATTTAGCAAGAAACCAGTATCAGTAGAATAGAGCTAATTTTGTGCTGAAGATGACATCAATATCTTTCTGTATATACATGTACACAAAAATATAGTGGGAAAAAAACAAAACAACAAACCAACCAGGTCCCAATACACTGATCTGGGCCAGAAAATTGATTCTGGAGCCTGATCTACAGGCCTACAGCCCACAGATATTCTGGCTTTCACTTCAAAGAAAACCATTTCTAGCTCTTGCAATGTTTTTTCCTGATGTTAGCTGATAGAACAACAGAAATTCAACTCTTCAAATAGCACACAACCCACCCTTCACCACAAAACACCAGTTCTAATCAAGATCCTTGAGGCAGTACTGTGAATTCAATGTCTTCATTGTCCCTTTCTTGTTATGAAGTGTCATCACAATTTGAAAACAGAAAACCTGAGAAGTACCTGGAAGAAGCAGCAGAGTATATAGATCATTTAAATCAGTAATTCTAGTTTCTTGCATAGGCAACCAAACTCAAGACCATTGCCAGTGACAACCAAGACACATAGGGTAGACATCACCCCAGCTCACTGCCCTGTTTTTCTGTCTCCTCCAATTTAAGGGTATAGCAACATCTTCATTCTTTTATTGTTCTACAGGCAACCCATGGTGGAAAGAGCAGTTTTCCATAGATTTACATCAACTGAGAAGGAATAGCTTTTTCCATTTCTCTCTGTAGTGCAAGATCTTAATAGGCTTTAAAAACAAGGACTGAAAGGATGATTCTAAAAAGTTAAAAAGATTTTATCCAGTGCCTTCAACAAGGAAAATGGCTTATATCACTCCTATGGGTTGCAGTAGTCCAAAATACTGAATTACATCTCCATCGATAAAGAAGCCTATATCAAATTCCCACAGACTGTAGCACTTTTTCCCTTTTTTTCCCCAACATTACTGATACTACTGAGTTTAAAGAAGTTGTGATTCTGTGCTTACTAGAAGCTTCACTTGCACTCTGCACAGCAGAGTTCCTAATGTTTGTCCTTCATCATCTTTTAACTAACATTTATGGAGTAAGGGCTATTAGTACCTTTAGAAAATCCATGACCAGAGCTAATCCTTAATCAGCAAGAAAAAGGTTTTAATTCCTATCAGCTTCTCAAATATGTTCAGTGAGTAAAGTGCTTGTGCCAGCACAAAGCAAAAGAAAGCAGAATTACTTCTTTTCAGGAAAATGTCTTAAGACTCTTGAACTGCTGCATGAAATCAGTAGGACAAAAGGAGCAGATTTATCAGATTTCTTCTTTGAACAATACTAATACAAGCAGACTTTCATAACTGCCTTGCAATACACGTGTGCTGTTTGTGTTCCCTAATTTTATCACCTATATGCTAATACTTGTAAAACACAACTTAGATCCATCTTTATGACTTTTCAAAATGAACAATCAGAACTGTCCCTAAAAAGTATGAAAATTAAACCTGGCCACAGATGTTTCATATACATTCAATTCATGATTTGACTAGTAATCAACCTACTAAGAATTTATTCAGTCATAAAGCTAAAATTCTTCTAAGACTCTGAGTTAATTCTCTCATTCATTTCACTACTCTTTAGCAATCTCTGTATGTTACTAGCCAGCTCCACTGAAGACAAGTGTCAATTGCTTCTTATTTTGCAGAAACTGCACCCTCTCACCCAGAGCAACTCACTCAAGCATCACTTGCAAAGCAACAAGACTAGATACAAGCTCCAAAGACTTACTCTCCTTGCACGAGACAGGCCACTTCTCTGGTTTTATACAGTCTGTACCTGCTTTATTCTTCAATTTTCAAATCAGTCCTGTATGAATACTGCTACATTCAAACAGTTCTGATAAAATTTCATTATTCTCAAATTACTAAGACAATGCATAAAATTGATCTGTGGTATTTTTCTCCTTCCTAGAAGATTATAACCTAGGGAGAAGAAAATAAAAAACATGGGAAGAAGTATATTCATGATTTCTTTCTATATTTGAATGTCTAAAGTTTGTATAAGACTGAGTTTTCTAGACTGCTATGGGAAAAATCGTGAATATTCTTGCCAAAGAGTTAGTTCACAAACATTAACTGCTAAACCCCTTTATTTTTCTTTTTCTAAAAAGTACATGAGAAGATGTTTCTTGCCAAAATCTTATGTAATTTTTCAGGCACTATGAAAAGCAGACAATTGTCTTAATTTAACTCGGAATGCCAGAGATACACACATCACACAGAAATAAGTACGTAGTCAATCCGCATCCTGAAAGACAGGGTTGGCTTTTTTTTATTTGAAGGAATAAATCACCTTGCTGTGGTGACACTATTATCTGCCTACAAGACAAGGAGAATAAGATATGCAAATTTATATGATTGAAATAAATGTTCTTTGCAAGCAGCTGTCTTTTACATTAAATGTTATAAATGCAGATCCATTGTCAGATATTGCCTTTTAAAAACATACAACAAAAATGAAAGGGAACAGAATTTGCAGTACCATGTACTGTTTCTTCCAGCTAAGTACCGCGCAAGTGCTACTCATCTGTGTAGTTTTCTTTTTCCATGCAAACTGGAGAAACACAAGGCTGTGTGTATTTATTTCCTTCAGGTTATTAAATACATTGCCTGTGGTCAGCTAATGAACAGCACAAAGAGAGTGGTAACTTTAATACTCTGACCTTTAAAAGCTCCATGTTAGTACCTGCTTGCAATTATTTTAACTCTCACTTCCTCAATTTCTCGTGTAATACTCCAGATGAGCAAGAACAACCTTTTAAATACACGCAATTGTATTTTAAGAACGGACTGCACAATAATTATCTAAGACACCTTCTGCTTGCCAAAGTCCAAGTTACTAAAGCATGCAACGAAGAGCCAGGTGAGCTAAGCAAAGCCAGCCACTGCAGCTGTAAGGATATGAAAATCCCTAGCATAACTATTGAGGGAGTTCTCTTGTGCTATGTGACTGCTTCTGAATGTGAAGACACTGACAATGCAGCCATACTGACCTATGAAGAATGAAGATGATGTCTCCCAATTTTTTATCGCCAGCACAATCCTCTCTTTTGTATCACAAAATTGAAACGTTCTGAAAGTAAGCTACAAGACTTGTATCAAAACTTGAGTTGAAGTTAAAATGGAAAGATTGACCACGGTATCCCAATATCCAGCACCCTCTGCATTTCCTCATTCTTGAACTACCATCTTTCTACTTTTGACACTTCAAAAGTACTTTTACTGAAGCTCAGACAAGTGAGACTTACTCTATCTCTTGTAAAAAATAATTTCCCCCCCCTTTCATCAATCTGTATTTCATCTTGTGGCCTTTTTAATTAACCTCCATACCTTGCAAATAATCACTAACCAAACATAAGGATTTAAAAGTCTGACTAGTAGGCCTAGATCATTTCTCTCTGCTGTTTTTATCCTCCAACAAAGGAGCTTTCTACTATTCGGTTATAAAAATGGCCCCATTAGTAAAATTACAGACTCCCCCAATACTAACTCCAAAGGTCTGTAATGTTAAGGTCTGTAATGTTAAGACACTCCCAAAACTAAAACCTGTCTGAAAGAGTATTTTCCATGCATACGCTTCACATTGATGACCTTTTAGGTATGGTAGTCATGAGTTGCAACTAATTGCTTACGTTTAACAATTACTCAAAAAGAAACAGAACAACATTTCAAACTGCTGTTAACCTTCCTTTCCCAGGACAGTTGAGAGCACCATGAAATATATGTTAAACAGTAAAGTTCTTGCTGTATCCATAGTTCTGCAAGAGATGTTGTTCATCAGTACTGGAACATGCCCACAGACACCAGCTCTGTGCTCAAATTCGAAAAACATCCACCAGTTACTCTACACAGTAACTATGCTCCTTGAGAGCTCTTGCAGTTGGCACCAGTATCTCAAAGGAGAAATACTAAGGCACCTTGGATGTGCAGCACTCCAAGACAGAAGCATGCAAGGCAACCATGCACAAGCACAGTTTTTCTATAAGTATTCACACTAAGGGCGCACACACATCCTGATATTTGGGACACCAAAATATTCTGATATTTCAGTATAATTTTGACAGCTAGGCCATGAGATAAAGCTACAAAAAACATTTCATGAATAAACAGGTTTATATGATTGCTTTGAGATATCTGAGAAAATTGCTATATAGGTGCTTTTTAATACTGATAGATTCACTAGCGAAATATCCACAGGAGATACACATAAACAAAAAGTATTTTACAGATCAGTGGGCTAGACTACTTCAAATTGTGATATGAAAATAAAGCTATTATACATAAACCAGTTCCTCAGATCAGGTATAGAACAATATGGTGAGAAACAAAACACTTTTATCAAAGGAATCAAAAAACCATTGAATGTCCACTGTATAAGACACGGCAATCTAGGAATAAAGATAATGGGATGAAATGCTGTGGTGGTTTAAACCCTGCCGGGACCGGGCACCACATGGTTGCTGCCCCCCCATCCCCGGACGGGAACGGGAGAGGTAGCAAAATACAAACCCTGCGGTTTGAGATAAGGAGAATTTAGTACAGCGATGCAAAAGCAACAATCACAACAACAGTAACAGCAACAGGGATAACAATGTACAAAACAAGAGGTATAAAGATACAGACCGCGGGGATACAGCTACAGACACAGAGCGAGGCAGCCTGGGTGAGACAAAGCTGGGACTGCTCTGCCCTCGCCTTGAGTACCCCAGACATGATGTCAGCATGGTATCAAATAGCAACTCCTGGGGAAAATTAACCCTATCCTGGCTGAACCAGGACAAATGCTCTATACTGTTTCTAGGATAGGCAAGAAGGAATTTGTAAACTTGCATGCAGAGGTGACAAGTCCCTAAACAGCAACAGAGCATGGGCACCAGACAGTAACCAAGTACTACAGATTGCAAGCTTATTTCATGGCAAAGCCCCTGAATCCTAAGAGATGAAACACAAAGAACATGATGACTTATCTGTATTCTCAATCAGGTAGCTAGGTATGCAGTTGTGATGTCCATGGTGTCATCTGATTTAATAATAGCAGAATAAGAAGTGGTTTTTTTCTGAGAAACACAGCCAATATGCTGATTTTGGGGCTGGAGCCAGACATTCATCTCATTCAAGTGAAGTTCATTTTTGGGGGCTCTCTTTTTCAAAGTAAAACTCTGTGGGCCTGAAGCATAATCTCAGTGACTGCTGCAATCATTAAAGAACTGAGCATGTGATGAAAATAGTAATGTTCAGATTCCTGAAAAGCTGATGACAGTCTACTTTTAAGATGCAATTTATGCTAGTGGACAAACTAAGCTAGACTTCTGGCTTTGACTCTTCTGTGCAACTCCAGCCCCGTGCCAGTATCATTACAGATTCAAATGAAAAGTCAATCATGGAACTGAACTGGTAAAATAAAAACAAATCTGAAAGTGAACAGATCTCTCCTTTCAAAGTGGAACATTAGTCCCTGGTTTGCAGTGCTGAAATCATTCCTGCTCCAGAAACATGACTAGGATGATAGTAGGCACGACTGATGAGCAAGAGAAGATGCACTGGGCAGTCAAGTCTTGAAGTCTAACAGCATCCAAAAAGGGAGCTGGTTCAAGAAGCATTTCGGAACCATCAGAACTTGATTAAGTGAATACAGAAACATTGCTTGGGATGCCTCTCTTCTGTACCATGAGAAAAATGGACCGACTGATTGAGAATAGCTTTATAACATCGTTTTCTTTCTAATGAAGTAGTTAGGATACTAAAAGTATATTAGATATCCCAGTTTAGACATTTCTGGAGTCAAGAGGCTTTGGAACCAATGCATCAGTACCAGATGACCTCTTTGTGAAGTCCCACAGCAAGTTTACATCCTAAAGGGACACCAAAGCAATCTTTACAGGTGATGAAATATCATTATTCTTAGCCTTAATGATCTACAGCTCCTATTTTTTGATCTGCTTTCTCTCCTCCTTATTGTTCAGCGTTTTAGCAGATGGAGAACAAGCCTTTCATCATGTAAAAAGCAGGAGTCTTTTGCAAATTGCTGCAACATTCTTTTGTTGTTAGGTTAAGGTTCCCACGAAAGGCACTTCAATTGGAGGAGGCTAGGGGCAGCTAAGGAATAGCTGGGATGCAACCAGCATTAATGTCCATACACATTGTATGATAGCAATCAGATAGAATATTCAAGTAAAAACTTAAATAGTTCTTGAGCTAGTTCTGCAGGTTAAAAGAACCTCCCTAGAACAATGTCTAATTTAAACCAAGTCTACCTCAGATTGTCCATGAGACTTCACTATGTAAGGCAGCAGAAACAAATACTATGGCAAGTAATTTTTAAAGCATTTAAAAGAGTAAGCTAAAATGTTTACATACAGTATGAACCCCATCATACCTCCTGCACATTTTAAAAAGCACAAGGGGAAAAAAAAAAGAGATGAGTATGTATTCTTTTCTCTGTGGTATGACAACCCTCTGATCAAGGCGTTTCTTCCTATTACCATAATCATAATCCATCTTTATTTCCCTTTCATCTTTGCCTCCAGCAAAGAACGTCAAACATAAATGACCTGTTTCCATTTTTGTTTTGTGTTGTGTTTTTCTTTTTTGCTTAGGATGTTCTACAGGCAAACTGATTTTTAGACTAGAACAAAACTTACATAGAAAAGTATGGATATTTCAGATCTGTCCACTACGAGCATCAGACAGAACAGCTCCATCTGAAATACTGCTGCTCTCACAGACATGTCAAAATAAAGAACTAGGTCATATCAATATAAGTCAACAAAAATCAGTTTCTATTTACCTAGAGCTGTGCGCAGAGAGGTCATTTTACAACAAGCCAACACAGTATTACACTTCTATTCATTTCCAGAGCAGGTTAATTAGGCAAAATTAAAACTGGTACTAGTTAACTGATACAGTATTTGTTTACCAAGGCTTAGCAATGTTATTTTGATATTGTAGCTAGACCAGTACTGAGAGTGTTTTAGTTCTTACACATTTGTTATTAATATACAACACAATCCAGAATTAAACAGCAACACTCCAGCAGGCACAGACTTCATGTACAAAAGGATGACATAATCAAATGTTATTATCTTTTCCAGTGTACAGTTTAAATTATTATTAAAATCAAAGGACATTAATCCCAGATTTTACGTAATTTTAGTTCTTAAAACCTTTTAGGATTTTAAGTTGTTGATGTTCTACTTTTACTTTGAATGTGCCTTATGAACTGTTTCACAATAAAGTTATTAAGCAAAGTATAGCTCTAGAAAGCCAAAATACTTTTGGCTGAAGAATCAGCTGATGTTGCTTTAATTTTAATGGAGATACTGACTTGTGTCCAGAAGACAGGACTGAAGCCAGACTCTTAATTCCATCACTTACTACAAGATTGTATTTAAGCAATTGTTTTCATTCTCAATTTCTGCAGGCATGGTGCAGAACTAGTCAATTTTTTTTTTTCCATTATTACTCTTCTTTTCCACTGACAGGCTGCAGTTCCAATCTTCTTCACTGTTTTTTCCTATTCCTTCAAACAGAAAACGCTGGTTGTTTTTACATTTTACACCCCCATCCTAACACCATCAGCTTCTCTATCCTGCAGTTGAATGCAAAGGAAAGCCAAGTCAAGGTTAGTGAGTACTGAATTAGTGAGTTCAGGAAATACTCAAAATCAAGACACACTCATTCAGTTCAAAACCAAAATCTGAGTTTGCAATTAAGTGCTGGTCCACAAAAACCTGACAATGACTACAGCACTGTATAAGGAGTGGATCCACACAGTAGAAGAGCTATTGCTGAGAACCCAAGTCCCCAGTGTAACCACCACAGGAGATCAGGTGGTTCCATTAACAGGATAGCTATTAGTGGCTGAACCAGACTGCCTGCAATTGCTTCTAAAGTACAGCTTGTGGTTTAGTTTCACCCAAAATACATTCACTTTCCATGCCTCAAAGATGCTCCAAAACTTAAAACTAAGCGTGGTAACTCAGGATGATCAGAAGAAAACTTTCAAAGTGAACTTCTTGTCTGACGCAAAGCGTTAACGTATAGGCACTCACTACTTTGGTTCACATATCTTCTATGGATATGTTAGATTACCTGAAAACTGCTCTTTCAGCCACTCACTTTCTCATTTATCTACTTCAGTAGATGAGTATGTTTTATAAAATGTGCAGAAGGTATGATGAGGCCATACTGTATGTAAACATCTTAGCTTACTCTTTTAAATGCCTTAAAAATCACTTTTCATAGTATGTGTTTCTGATGCCTTACATAGTGAAGTCTCATGGACAATCTGAGGTAGACTTGGTTTAAATTAGACATTGTTCTAGGGAGGTTCTTTTAACCTGCAGAACCAGTTCAAGAACTATTCACGTTTTCACTTGAATATTCTATTTGAGTGCCACTGTACAATGTGTGTGGACATTAAAGCTGGTTGCATCCCAGCTACTCCTTAGCCATCTCTAGCCTCCTCCAATTGAAGTGCCTTTCATGGGAATAAGCAAGTTAATAAGAGAGACTGAGAACAATAAAAGTAGTTTTGTTACAGTGTATGCATATATATTTTTATACTCTTGTCTCTATTACAGTGTTTCTTCTTCCACAGGACAAAAACCGCACATTCTGTTTTGCACTCAGAGTAAAGCAGCACCTAACATGATGGTACTGACTTTCATTACTGATATCTTCAGTACCCAGATACATACATATGCACTCTCTGGTAGAGATAACCATCGCTTATTAAGAACTAATATGTTTAGGTGTCATCTAAAAAAAACCCCAACCCCCCTAGCTCAAATTCTTTCCAGTACTAGTACTAATCTGCAAAACAACATTGCAAAATTCTACTTGCCTACAAGCCTTTTTTTAAAAAAATAAACATTCTCCTTTCACCATTCTTTTCTTTTTTTTAATTCAGTCTGAGTTTTCAGAACCACCATGTAAATCTGAAATGTCGTCTATTAAACCAGAATAATAAATGGAATTATAACAGCACAATTTTATTGAGGCAAAACTGCAAAAATATAAAGATACAGATTAAGTTTCATACTCAAGACTCATCAGAAAGGGAAAAGGAGATGCACAGAAACAAGAAAAAAATCAAGCCTTACACATTTATCTTGCATTAACTCATGCGTATATTCACACTGAACAAAATCTATCCTGGAGATTTTCAGAGAAAACAGTAAGTTCAGAGAAATACACACATGCAGAAAAGGTAATTGTTAATGAACTGATACTAACTTCTAATTAATTTCAATAGAAACAAATAGAATAAATTTGAAATTCAGTAAAGGTGATAAACTACCTCACGACAAATGATTAATTTTCTCAGTTTGTTCAATCCCTACACATTCATACAGTTATAAAGTAGTTTATATATTTTGTATATACATACGCTATATATTGTATTTTATAATGCAACATAAGTTTCTTCAACATCATTCCACAAAAATTATAAAACAGGAAAACTGAGGAAAGATAGCAAGTTAATAAGAATTCTCATTAGCTACTTTTTGACTCTTGCCTAAAAAGTTTCTCCCCAAATAATCAAATCTACTTAGGTCTCCTTCACGGAAATGTTTTTAAAATTAATCTCACCACAGCTCTAGGTACCATGAATACGTAATAATTAAACAGATTTCAACACTTCTGAAAATGCAAGAGTGCATTGATTATTTGAACTCGCTCTCCTTTCCCTACATTTACTTATACTACCTAAAGTGTTAATGACCTTGATAGTTCTTTACAGCTACTTGGCTGTAACTCACACTCTCAGGGTTGCACATCTCTGGTAAAGAGAGTTAAGATTAATTGCAGGAAGAATCCATGTAACAATGATTGACAACATGAAACTTACCCTTAAGATAAATTTTTTTAAGAATTTTTTTAACTATTGTTACAATTCAACTTGTAAGGATATTAGTGCCCTTAAGCCTTCAGCACACAAGCGTAAAAAGTTACTCATGCTTCTTACTCAACTATTTCTACTTCACTAGGCAGATAAAGTAACAAGAAAATCCAGGTTTGTCTTCTAATGCATGTAATTTTGAATAACAGGGAAGTACCACTGCCCCCAATTTACAGATACAAAACCACAACAGATGTAAGTATGCTGTTGAGAAATACATTTACATTTCTAAAGCAGTCTATATTGAAGGAAGGCTGGGGGGAGGTGAGCGAGGAAGCATCTCAGCAGATACAGAAGCAGAAATGGAATAAAAGGTTGCGGGGCTCTGCTACAATTCTCAGAGCACTAATTGTGTCATCTACCAAGAAAATATCACAAAAAACACAGCAAGGAAGAGAGATGACTGGCTCTGGGAAGTTAATTACCAAACACAGAACTTTCTTTTTTTTTCCTGATAGAGAGATGTTTCTCTCCCTGAATGCAAGTCAAAAGGTGCAAGCAATTTGTATGTTTTTCACCTGTGCATGCTGATACTGCATGAGCCCAGATTGCCAATTATTAAACTGAAAGAAATAAAATCAAAGAGAAATTACCTTGGTGTTATTCCTCCTGTCATTCTTTAATCACTATTCTGCTTATGATTCAAAAGCCAGCTAGTTTTAGACAGAAAACTAGAAAAACCTAGAAAATAAGTGGACAATCTCTGCTTATATCCATAAATTGTTTTAAAATAAGTGTATTATTTAAAATACCAGGACATTGCTGAATTAAGCCTCATGCTTTGTCACATACAGTAGTAGAAATTATACTTTAGGCTTGCCTTTTATCTTTTAACATTTTGCATTCAATATGTTCTTTCTGATCTTGTCAGTAGTATCTGATTTCTCTCTTGCATCCTTACATAAATGAACTTGTCATAGTCCTAGGCTACATTTCTCTCTTATTCAGGTTTTCACCCAGGTCTCAATTTAATGTTGTCATCCCAACCTTCATATTTTCATCTGTTTAGTTAAAAACAATATTCAGCAGTTGGCTAGTAAACAAGCATTTCAGGAATGCGGTAGGATGTTCATTACAGTAAACTTTTATCCACTGCCAGGAAATCTAATTTACCTATTCTTTTAATTATCAAACTGGCATATGGGCAGGTTAAAAATAGGAAGATAGCCAGAAATAACTGTGTCTAATCCGAAAACGTGCATTTGCTGCAATACAGGTGACTTGAACCTGCTCTCTCAGTCAAGTGAAATGAGGCATTACAAATATTTCTGTAGTTCATCTGCACTACGTTTTTCTAGTAACTGCCTTTATCAGCTTCATGCAACTTTTCCCACTAGTTTAATTCTGCTGAGAACTTAATTGATAATCTTCTTCCTCTGTAGAAAGGTTACTTAATTGCCATTTTAAGTTTGTCTATTCAGCACAGTCAAACTGGCGTCCCAAGGGATGCTTCAATCTGAGACACACTTCCTATGTAGATCATAGGAACAAGGGAATATCTACCCAACTCACACAGAGTCTAATAACCAACTGTGTCCTTATACTAGTGTCAAGGTATTGCCACTGTGTTCATAAGGGTGTAGAAGGAGAGAAGCCAAGATCATCCTTTCTCCTGAATACATTAGCAACCCTGAGTAGAATTCAGAGCTCCTATAATCACACTGATGTGGTTCATGAAGTCTGGCTGGGTATCTGAATGCAGAGTTCAACTGCCATGCCAGTTTGAACAAGAACATTATACAAGTTCCAGGCCTGCAGAATGGGAATATTTAGGTTTCATCATCTTCACTATTATGGATTCGTAATCAGAAGTTACTTTCTATCCCAGCGATTCTCTTCATAAGAGCTACCCTTCAATGATTAAAGTAACACAGAAGTACAGATTATGTCTTTTGTGATTCCGAGTATTTCATCTCTTACTGTCCTCATCTTTGTGTTCATTCTGTTATAAAACCACATATTATCACAAGCTCCTGAGACAAGCAGGAGCCACAAGACTGAGGAACTCCTTACTCATAATTTGATTTAATGCCTGATCACTGAATGTACCTCACTGATTCATCAAAACAGTATTCAGTGTATTAGATATATACATATCAAACAGGATTTATCTATTCACCAGAATCAATCCTCTCCATCATTTTGAATAAGAGAAGACAAAAACAAGTCCTATCAAATTCTGTTCTTTTGATATGCAGGAGACAGAGAATATGATATTGATTTCTCAATCAGCTCAAATGAAAACTTTTAACATAACTGCTATATTCAACACAAAGGACAAAGAGAGTTACAAAGTAAAGATTGGTCTTTATCCTAAAGAAATCCTAAAGAATTTTATGCCAGTGAGCTAAATTTCTCAAAGCAACAAATGCATCTGTCCAGCAGTTAATGAACCCTAGGAGTCAGTGTCTGAAGCCAGATGCAACTTTGGCAGAAGTTGTTCACCTAGCTCACAATAATTAACAAAATAATCAAGTGAGAATTACATAAGTTAGCACACAGGATTTTTCTGATTCTCTGATGAAAGATTCATTTACTTTAGCTTCATACTGAGAATCATGAAATGTATATACTAGAAGACTCTAACAGATACAGAAGAGAAGATGGAGAAGAAATTTGATCAAACTATTCTCTCTAAAAACTACAAGCACTCATTTTCACAACGGATACAACTTTCTATTGGATCAGGTCTATTGTCAGAGAATATTTTTTTAAAGCTCCATTGCCTTTTTGGTGTTACATATACTTTCTATCTGAACATCCTTATTCAGCCAAGTACTAGGTGTTATTAGATTAACTCTTCCCAAATGAAAGCAGTGCAGTTCATCCTCAGAGATGAAAGATCACAGAAATAATACCATGGAGCTGTGTTTAATGAATATTTGGAAATATAAATAGAAAAAAAAAAAATCCACATCTCAAGAAATCACCTGCACACTTAAAATGTGAGACATTAAGTTCTTAATATATGCAAAAGCTCAGAACTAATAAAATGTGGAATACTATTTCAAAAGTTAGTTTCAAGTGCCACTGTTTATCTGTTGTTTTGCAAGTTGTTGTACATCATCATTCTAGAAAAGCTGATGGCATGAGAATGTTATGCTGGTTTCCTTCATGCAAAGCATATAATTATACACACTGTAACTGCTCAATGAGGCCTTTAACAACAAAGCCAACAAAAATGTCTTGATAGATATAAATCAATGCCTGGAGCACTATTTCTTCAAGATATGCTCCATACACACATTAATTTGAACTAGTTTCTTTGGCCTGTGTGTCAGTTTAGGTAATACATCACACCAAAGAAACAATATGTTGATGTCTCCTAACAGTTCCAGTTTGATTCCTAATTTAGAGAAGACTTATGTAGAAACCACCTACAATATGTAGTATACTGGCATAAAGCCTACAACAAAAAAAAAAAATATTATGACATTTAAATGACAGAGCAAATGGAAAAGGCCAGATGAAACGCCCTGATTCTTAGTCACAATGGAAGCAAAGATTCCTCAGAAGAGCATTTTTTTTTGCTGCCTTCCCTCAAAATCTATGCTTTATGAGGTATTCATTCTCTAACAAAATAGTAAATAATAGAGAGATAGAAAATAGACACCACATTCAAATAGATAGACTTATCAAGGAACTGAGACACACAGTGTGGATATTTTGATAAAATGATATGCCTTACTGTAAGTTAACAAATAAACATATATTCCTTGTACATTCCTGCACAATAAGGAATATTTTTTCACAGTCGACGTTTCATGTTTTTTTAAACAGTGAATCTTCATTAATCATAGTTTTAGAAAGTAATCGAGACATTACTGATATGCATTATTCAAAAGTGGGGTATAAAGTTTGGATTTGTGGGAAAAGGTAATGGCAGGAATGTATGTGCCGGCACAGAAAGTACCTAATATATTTAGTTACGCTACCACAGATGTGTAGCTATTGTTTACAGCCAACTACTACAGGTGAACTGAAATCCACAGTAAGGTCTTCAGATGTTTGGGTTTTTTTAATGGATGAAGGACTGTGTAAAGCAGAATGCTTTCCAGTTTTTGAATGCGCACTAAGAATCAAGAATATTACAGAGGAAAACTAACTGTAACCACTCTTCATACCTTGTAAGTATTAACTTTTAGCTGAAAGTATTTCTTAGAGGAATAGTAGTTTGCTGATAACAAGGGTTGGTTTTCTTAACTTCAGTGAAAGCATCAAGTAACTTTAACCCAGCAAAAATTATATATCAGGGTTAACACGAACCTAAGTATCTATTTGCCAAACTGAAAGCTCTTCCATACCCTGCAGGTAAGTACTTCAAAACCTCATAGATTTCAAGAATACAGTAACAAAGCAAAAAGGAAAGGGAGAAAGACAAAAAAGGAAAGGTTTAATACCCAGGACTTGTAAAAGTAAAAAATCTTTTCACAAAAGTGAAAACTGGAGAAAGATTGAAAATAACCTTGAAAATCTAAGGGGTGCTTCCAACAGAAAAGGAATATGTTACTTTCCATGTCTACATGGGACAGGAAAAATGACTGCAGTCTTAAATGGCAACAACGCATTAGAGATCAAGTCGGACTGAAAGGCATTTAAAGGCAAAGATAACTGAACTAAAATATATTATCCATACAGACTTTTGTAATCATTCTTACTGGAAAATTTAGAGAACAGGTTAAAAAAGCATTTGTATGGCTTACCAATAATTAATCCTGCCTTGGAATTGTAGTCTAGGTGACTTACTTCAATACAGGAAAATTTGTATTAATAAAAACTTTATAGTACAGAGCTCAAAAGTTCTAATGAAGACCATCTCCAATCTGGCAAGATGCTGAGGCTTGATTACATTACTGAGGTCAAGGACTAAAACAATTATGTTCATTGATTAGACTTACCCTAAACAGTGAGAATGTTTTTTTCTAAACACATGCATGTTATATCCAGATATGCACACAAATTTTATTTGAAAGCAAGACAATTTCCCTGACTCCCCACACTTTAATTTAAAAAAAAACAGGGGGCATCATTTCTTCTCTCACCCCTCAGGTCAATAAGATGAAGTGATGAAGGAGCACAAAAATGCCTGGGGCAGCTCAAAGTTTGCATGAGATGACAGAGTGATGACAGTTGTTTTTCTTCATGCACTTGGGAACTTGTGTGGTGTACTATAGTTTAACAGATTCCTTGTGATTTCTGGCAGTTGTACATCTCTCCTTAAATAGCAGACCATCTGAAGGTCACAGGTAAAAAAGCAAAATGGAAATGTATTAGAAGTTATGATGGAGATCTTACATTCACAGTAACGTATGTAAGAAAAAACTAGCAACTGTGAGACCAGGAAGAAACACAGTGTGATAGAGGTGAATGTGCAAAGACAGAAATGTCAAAACAGAAGCTTTTAAGGGCTTAGCTCAGTGTAAAAATCACACACTGGACTCAAAACATCTTTTACTTAAAGAAGAAGTTGTAGAATATGTGCGTACTCAAAAGAAAAGACAGAGACCTGGTTACACAGGAAATCATGAAAACTGAAAGCTCAAAAAAAAGCAACCTTAACAACATCCACATTCCAGCAGTTTGTGTCTACATTACGTAAAGATCACTATTAGCTGCTGAGCCAAATAAAATGAAGGGTAGACATCTACCTACACACTCAAGGAAGAGTTTGACATATGTTATCTGGAACAAGAGACCAGGTGTGATATTAAGAAAAGGAGAAAACATCTTCTACTTGTATTAGAAGGACACCTGGCATTTTGCTGATGGTAGTTTTCACTGTCAACAAATGCCAATCTTATGGTCACATCAGGGGGAAGAACATCACAACTGCAGGTGCTTGATGAAACAGAAAATAAGAGGTCTTTATACACAGAATGACTTGTCAAGTGATCATACTTTAACTCCTACAGGAAAAAAGAAAAAAGTCTACTGAAACACTTCGTCATTGGATTAAGACAGACTGGGTTTGGATAAATCTGGAAGTTGTAGCTAAAAGGTTTAAGAAAGACTTTATTTCAAATTCTATAGACAGAACTGAAGATTACTTCTGTCATCTTCAGTCTGAAGAGGAAGGTGAGAATACAGAGACCAAAAGGGAGGAAGATGACAACAGTGAAGAGGGTGACAGCATCAGAAAGTTGTGAAGTCTGAGGTATAAAAACTGAAAGCCAACTGAAGTAGGGTATAAGAGAAGAAAAAGAAAATAAGACTAAACTCCAATGAAAAAAATAATTAGTGAAAATTGTATAACTTCAGGATATATTGATTATAGCTCTACACAAAAAAAGCTCTTCATGTAGGGCTATGCATGTTTGTTTTTAGAAGGGACACCTTATATTCAGATTAGTAAAGTATATATTCCCCAACATTACCAAGACCTACTCTAGTGTGTCGGCATACACACAAAAAAAATGGGTAGGACTGGCTCTAATATTTCACTAGACCCTCAACACAATAAAAATCTAATTAAAACACTAGGAACAAACTATTCAGTCACATCATATTAAAAAAAGCTTGTTTTTAAGTGAAGTTTTGAGGTTTCCTTTGTAATAGCTAAAAACTTTCACAGCTCTCCCTGTTTTTCTATCAGTATTAATTTTGCTGCTAGTGTTAAGAAGGTCCTAGGTAAGAAAAAGAAAAAAAATAAAACACCTCAGCAGCAGATTCATAAAAGAGATGAAACATCAAAAACAACAATGCAGGGAAGACTAATAAGCTCAAAGATGAAACGTGTCAACTACAGAAAAATAGTCAAGATAAGCAGAGGTACCACAAATATTTCACAACAAGCAACAAAAGAAAATGTGTTACCAGCCTGCAATTTGGTATTTAAAAAATAAAGGTTATGTTGGCTAATGACCAGTTGGAAGGGAACACAGCCCATAGTGAAGAGCTTTGATATACCCATCAGCATCGCATTCCCCAAGCTCTTTGAGGAAAAACATCAAACATTTTTGGTCTTCCCTAACTGAATACAACCAACAGATCACCTTTAAAAACAAAGTTTGAAAAGAATCTAGTCAGCTGCCACATGGTGACAAGAACAGCAATCTTTCTTTGGACCGTTCTGAATTCTTGCAAAATTCACACTTTGAATTTTTAGTTGCTACAGCTGAAGAGGCTTGTTTTGTCTGCCCCAGTCTGCACACATACTGTTTGTGACAACATAAGTGTTTGTCACAGATTTGCTAATTGCCAAATTGCAACAGAAGAGCATGAATCACAATTATATATTACATATATCTGTACGGATGTGAATTTCACACTAATAATATTTTTTAAATGCTCTCAATTGCTTGCTGAGAATGGAGAACACGACTACATTCACACAGATATGGTACATGATTAAAATCCAGTCTCTAATCCCTTTAAAATTTAAGAATAATTGCATCATTTCACAGTGCAATCACCAGCAAAACACAAAAATATTTACAGCTAATAAAATGCTGCACAAAAAAATACATCAAAGTAAACTATTCTTGGAAGAGAAAAAAAAACCAGTTCTATAAGACTATTTTCTGTCAAGGTACAAGAGGTCTTGTTTTTCTGTGCTTGTAACATAAAAACACAACTTTTGGTTATAAATACTGAGATAGTTCAAATTGAAATTTTTCAAAACCAGGTAAGGGATTTGGTTGTACAACTGCCACTTCATTTAACGAGAGTACTTAAATCTCTTATTCACCTTTGAACTTAAGGATCTCTCAATGCTCTACTGCACATCCTCTAGCTTGCTTCAGTATGAAAATATGCTTATTTCTCTAACATTATGCCACACACTTCATTAAAAAAAATAAAATTACAGAGTTGATTTATGACAACAAGCTATGTTGCTGGGCTCCTGAGTCACTACCTGGCAAAATAAAGACACAAGACTTTCCAAGTTTTGCATAGGTATTTCATGCCTAGAAACTAAGCATGAAAAAAAAACAAAACCAAAAACCAACAACCACCCAACAGGTGAAATCATACTGAGATAAACACTAAAATATTTCTTCAGCACTATGCTTCCAGACCTAGGATATAAAAATAAGACTCTAAGTTTTGTATGTATGACCAGTCAAATTATTCTTTCATGCATACATATTCAAAGGCTTTATTCTAGAAATCAAGGCAGATGCCTTTAAACTGTTATTTGAGAGAGATTTCTGAGATGGCTTTTATTATTACGTGAATTTTCTACAACCTTTGTCATGCACTGCAAGCTAAGTAGTTAAGCTTACTATCTGAATCATGAATACTATTTTGTGTTAGTCCCAGTAAAGGATTAAAACTGTAGAAGAGGCTGAATAAGCATTTTGGCACCACCAGCACAGGTGAAAATATTTTTTAAAATCTCTGTTGAACCAGGATAAAAAATATCCGCCTAACACCACCACTATTTAATACCTTATGCATCTGTTTCAACCTCAGTCCAAATTTTCAAAAGCAGGATCTTTCATTACTGAATGGCAAGTCTCAACTCTCAGTGTTACACATCAGTCTCCAGACTGCAAGAACAGATACAGTCTTCCTATAAATCTTGATACAGAAGGGATGGTAACTCATTTCAAAACAGCACGGATTTTTATCTAAGTCAGTTTCTACATTAACTGTTTTGTTCAGTGAGACTTGGTTTTAAAAGGTATGCGTTTAAAAAAAAATCAGTACACTTGGGCCTTACAATGGACTTTTGCAACTGCTATCAAAACAGTAAGAAGAATATTGGTTTTTATTAAACTTTAAATCAATCAATCAACTACCGAAGCCACTAAGGACACACAACCATCATTTCAGCAATAAATCTGCTTTAGACACCAGGAATCTACTTTGTACATGTCAAGGATGGTGTCTTCACTGCCACTTACCCAACTACTTCAGTTCAGTGAACAGCTCATTCATAAGTTAAAAGTCAAGCCAGAGTCAGGGAAGCCAGATTTCCACCTCCCAGTGTATGAATTTAAGACAGTCGGCACAAGACTAAATAGACTGAGAATACAGTGATCTGAATAAGCATTAGCCAACCTTGTTTCTGTGCATCTACACGGCATTCTACTCAAATACAACATGATAAATTTTGACCAGAAAAGAACAACCTGAAATACAACTCCTGCCTATATGAAATAAAATACACAAAAGGAACATGCTTAAAATATTTAATAGTGAATCTCCCTGGCTAGCAAAAGTAGAATCCAGAAGTGACAGACATAAATTAGCATGCTGCAATGGCTACCATCAAGAATCAACTCTTTAAGAAAACAGATACGAAAATCACAAATAAAACACCATTCAAAACGACCAAAGTGAATTCAGTCTTATCTGTTCCACCTTTTACAATTTGACTACATTCCATGAATGGGTGACAGGAATGTGTAAACAAACATCGCATTTATCAGCTAGACTATTAAACCCATAGTAAAGCTACAGAAGTATCAGTTCCTGTGAATTTCTGCAGCCTAAAATATTTAAGAACTTGTTTTATACATTGTACTTTACCTAATGCTACCTGAGAAAGGACACCTAAGAGAAATGAGGGCAACGTGTATAGGCACGTACGTGACTAAAATGTAGCGGTTTGTTTCAACGGCAGAGCTAACGGCACCACAAAGTCTGTTTAGAAAGGGATACTCATCAGGGTCACCACTTCAGAAGAAAACACCTGCAAACACCCCTGCTTCAGGACCAGTCCAAGCTCTGGGGAAGCAGGCCTTCTCCTGACGGCAGTCACAGCCTGAATAATTACACACAATGGTGCTTCAAACAGAGCCAGCTTAGGAGCCCTCTCCTGAGGAGCGACTGCGCTCCTTTGACAGGGTGAGAAAACAGCGAGCAGTATCGCAGACCTACAGACCGGCCACCATCCCTGGCGACTTAGTTCAGTCCACCGCTATTCCATTGCCTTCAAAAACTCTACTATCCCTCTAGGGTACGAGATAGGGAAGGGAGTAGGGAAAGGGCGGGGGGTGAGGAGAGGGATACTCGGGCACAGAGCAAGAGCCCCGGGCAGAGGGGACCCGGGACGGACTTTCAGCTCCTCCTCGGCTCCACGGCGGGGCAGCGGAGCCCCCATCTCCCGGACTGCCGCCTCCCGTGCTTCGCCTCCAGGGGAGGACGGGTGCCGGCGGGAAGGGGACGGGGAGGGGGGGGCCCTCGGTCCGCCACCGCCAGGAACAAAGGGCCCTTCGATAAACCCAGCCGCAGAGCACAACAAAGGGGCCTAGAGACCGCGAGAACCGGGGCGGCCGCCGGGGAGGGAGGGGAGGAG
>VYZX01028879.1:0-33545 GCA_013401335.1 Brachypteracias leptosomus | reverse complement strand
GGGACAGGTTTAACAGGGCTGTGGGCAACATCATTTTCTTACTCAGGGCTCCCCTTTGCCTTTCCAGGAAATTGAAGTCTCTGCCCATCAAAGCTAAGGAGGAAAATCAAAAAGGTAGGAAAATGCAATTCCCTGGACAACCATCACAGAAAGGACTGTAGGAATGGGTGGCAGCTGGGAGGGGAATAGAAGTCTCCCAGGAGAGCCTGACCCTTAGGAGAAACATCTGCTCATCCTTGTCACTGACACATCTCCCCATTTGCCCCAGCCTTGTGGTGCTAAGGATGGTCAGGAGGGCTCTGCCCACTAAGCTCAATGTGGTAGGAGAGTTTGGCTCCAGGCAGTGCTCTCAGTCTGGAGCAGGGGCAAGGACAAGGGAAGATGGGCATGCCAAAGAGTGGCTCATGGCTCAGCCCTTGGGGGACCTGAGACCATGTGGCTGTGACATCTCCCTTAGGGGACACATCTGCTGGGAGGGGTCTAAGGAGGCTCAGGCTGAGGGACAGCTGGTCTCACCTGGGCACCAGAAAGCACCTCCAGTGACCAGTGGTTGAGCACAGCTGGGAATAAGGGGTTGGGTTTTGGCAGGTACTGCCCTGTGCTCTAGCTTGTCTCAGACACTTGTGCGTGCAGGCAGCTGTGGCGACGTGAGCCCCTCATGCAGCAGCCTCTGCCCTGAGTGCTCTTGGTCTCCACAGGTAATGGTGGCCAGGCTGAAGATCAGTCACTCCAGCCCCTGCCCAGGAAACATTCAGAACAGTGAGGGAGTGGAGAAGATGGGGATGATGACCACAGCTCAGTGCTGTTGGCTGCCAAGCCCCTTGGCTCTCCTATGACTGTGACCAGCACTGTGGGTCCCATCCAATTCCACAGACCAAGCAGAAAACAGGAGGCCAAGGAGGATTGTGAGCTTTTTCTTTCCTCGCTCCCTTCACCCCCCAGCTATCGCTTACTGCTATTTCAAGGCCTTTGAATGTGGCTTTTTGTAGTTCCCTTTTTTTTCAGGCTTTGCTTTCATTTTTGCTTTCCTGGAAGCAGGAACTGTACACCAGATTTCCCAGTCCCTCAATCACACAGACTCAGGCTGAGAGATGGTCCATGCTCCTGTCATGTCCTGGGTTCCCAATCCGTCTTCCTGCTCTGTCTGCTGGTATTCAGCCAAATCCAGGGCTCTGCTGGAGTATGGCCTGGCTGGGATGCCTTTGTGAGCCTGCCTGAACAACCAATAAAGGCTTGTGGGTTGGAGGGGTCTGCATGTCCCACCACAACTCCTGTCTGGTCCCCTCATTGCCCTTGTGGGGTAACATCCCTCCACAGAGATATAACTGCATCTGGTTGAGGCAAGGCTGTGATTGGTGCACTCAACCTCCCCTTAAACAAACCAGCAGCAGTTTG
Source organism: Brachypteracias leptosomus (assembly GCA_013401335.1). NCBI lineage: Eukaryota > Metazoa > Chordata > Aves > Coraciiformes > Brachypteraciidae > Brachypteracias > Brachypteracias leptosomus. The sequence continues at coordinate 32,150 of VYZX01028879.1, read as the reverse complement.
GTACAGATTCCAAGGGAGGTAAAGTCCTGAGCTGTAGCTGGGCCAAGAACTCCTCTAGGATGCCCAGAAAGGAGCAGAGCAAACGAAGAAAGGTGTGGGTACATGCAAACCTCTCCCATTGTATGCAATTTGACTACAGGCCAACCACTTTATCCCGTAAATATGATCAAGTGATGTCCCACAGGGGTCCACACTGGGATCAGTGCTGTTTAATACCTTCATCAATGACACAGACATTGGGATCCAGTGCATCCTCGGCAAGATTGCAGATGACACCAAGCTGAGTGATGCGGCTGACATGCCTGAGGGATGGGCTGTCATCCAGAGGGACCTGGAGAACCTGGACAATAGAGCCTGATAGNGACAACCTGGACAAGAGAGCCTGTGAGAACCTCATGAGGTTCAACAAGGCCAAGTGCAAGGTCCTGCAACTGGGTTGGGACAATCCCGAGCACAAATATGGGCTAGGGGATGAAGGGACTGGGAGAAACCCTGTGGAGAAGGACTTGGGGGTGTCAGCTGATGAAAAGCTGAAGATGAACTAGCAATGTAAGTTGCACCCCAGAAGGCTAATTATATCCTGGGCTGCATGAAAAGAAGTGTGGCCAGCAGATCAAGAGAGATGATTCTGCCCTTCTACTCCACTCTGCTGTGACCCCACCTGGAGTATTGTCTCCAGCTCTGGAGTCTTCAGCAGAGGAGAGACACGGACCTGTTAGAGCAGGTCCAGACGAGAGACACAAAAGTGATCAGAGGGCTGGAACATCTCTATGAAGAAAGGCTGAAAGTGCTGGGGTTGTTGGCTGGAGAAGAGAAGGCTCCAGGGAGACCTTATTGTGGCCTTCCAATACTTAAAAGGGGCCTATATGGAAGATGGGGACAATTTTTTTAGCTTGTTGTGACAGGACAAGGGGTGATTGTTCTAAACTAAAAGAGGGGAGATTTAGGCTAAATATAAAGAAGGCATTTTTTTTCCCTGAGGGTGATAAAACACTGGCACAGGTTGCCCAGATAAGTGGTAGATACCCTGTTCCTGGAACCACTCAAGGTCAGGTTGGATGGGGCTCTGAGCAACCTGATTTAGTTAAAGATGTCCTTGCTCACTGCAGTGGGTTTGGATTAGATGACCTTTAAAGGTCCCTACCAATCTAAACCACTGTATGATAGGACAGCCTAAGCGAACTGTCTTTCAGTTCTCCCTGCTGGGCAGTGTGGCTGCATGGCAGTCATCTTCAGCCACCACATCTTTATCAACAACAGATTGGTGGGTGAGCCCAATTTGAATTATTCCTGGACAGCAACTGACCTGCACATCAGGCAACTCTCCCCTTGAGCAAGGACACCTCTTAACATCAGGAAATTTTAGTTGTTTAGTTTAAACAAGTAAGTTTTAAATGGAATGAATCACTTAGAGTTATCATGTTGTGTGATTTAGTGTACTGTTGGCTGAGCTTTACTTGCTTAGGATGAGTAGCTCAATTGGCTGAAGCCTTACGTCACAAGCTGTAAATTTCCACTTAGAAACTTTGGAAACTTTGCTATATGGTATAAAGATTCATTCCAAATTGATTCTAACTTGTATATTTCCTCTGTGCAGTAAGTAACCACAGAATCACAGAATGGCTGGGGTTTGAAGGGACCCCTGGAGATCATGTAGTCCAATCCCCCTGCCAAAGCAGGTTCACCCAGAGCAGGCCACATGGGAACGTGTCCATTTGGATCTTGAAAGTCTCCAGAGAAGGAGACTCCACAACCTCTCTGGGCAGCCTGTTGCAGTGCTCTATCACTCTCACAATAAAGAAGTTTTTCCTCATGTTGAGGTTAATAGAGTGAACCTCACCATTGAACTCTGTTAAGTAGCACTTCTACTTATTCTTTAAGTGGTCTAAACCTCTCATCTGCAGCAGAGGCCATGAGCTGTGACCTCATGTCCCTGAGTGATGCCTAACAGCCTTTCCAATCTCCAGGGCTGTGCAAGGCAGCTCTCATAAGAGTTTGCATGGGGCGTGTGGTGGGCATTAGTGAAGGATGATGTCCCTCAGTGCATGTCTTGGGCAGGAGTGTGTTCTATGTGTATGGAGTGGTCAGAGATGAGGGACCTGTGTGCTCTTAGATCCTTTGCAGCCTCTGTGCCAGGTCAAACCTAGAAGAAAAGTGAAGATTGAGGTCACCACCACCATGGCCAGCAAAGAGTCTTTATTGGTGAGACACACAACAGTGTCATGGGGTCAGTCCTGGCTCTGAGGTCACCTGCCCTTGAGCAGCAAAGGCAGAACCAGTCTCCGTGGTGCAGCAGCCCCTGCTGGAACCAAATCCAGGGTATCTAAATTAAGTCACTACAACCTGAGATTTCCATGGCGGAGTCAGGCAGGCTGGTGAGGGAGCCTCTCTGGAGCTGGTAGGTCCGTGGCATCTGGATCAGCATCAGGAAGATGGAGGTCCAGGAGTGGATTGTGTTGGGTGGAAAGGATCAGGCTAGCCCTACAGGACTATGGATTGTCCCTCCCTTAGCTCTTGTTGGCCTTGGGCTTTATGTTTCTCTCAAAGTAGGACAGATAGCCTGTGCCTCCAAGCCCTGTGGATCTTACAGTGGTTTGATGCTCCCCTGGCAAAACAGAGTCTGGGTGTTGGTGGAGCTACCTCACTTTCTCTGGGGCTGCCTGAAGGGACAAGGGAGCCTGGATGGGACAGATGGCTCTCTTCATCCCTGGCACAGACAGGTCAAGTCCTGGTGTCACTGCTGTGGTCTGCATACTCAGGCTGTGATTCCAGGTAAGTTCCTGTGCAAAGTCTGGGCAAAGGGTCAGGTTCCAGCTTCAAAGCCTGACCACAACTTGGAGTTAGTCTAGTGTGTACTCTCCAGGCACAGAAGACCCTTGGGGTGTCTTTTCAGGGGAGTAAAGCATCTTGGGGCTGTGCACACCCCTCTCCTTGCCTCTAGTTTCCACTGTTACTGATGGAGAGCTGTCAAGAGAGTCAAAGTCCTGGCCAGAGATGGGTTGTGGTCATGCCCCTACTTGAAATTTCCATAGGTTTCAAATGAATTCAAATAACAGCGGGCTAGTTCGTAGCAGAGCCCATACTGCTCCTGTGGACAGAGGGATGCATGTGAGAACCTGGTACACCAACACGTGCTGTGGAAGGCCAGCCTTTGTTGCCAATAGCTTCCTGTGCAAGCCGGGCATAGGTACAGGCCACTCTCCTCCTCCCAGTTGCAGCCCACCTTTCCCCACTGAGGAGCCACAGGCATGTTCTACAGTAGCTGAGGGCTGGGCTCCCCAATACTGCAGCCAGCTGGTCTTGGGAGGAGAGCCAGTGTCCATGGCATGAAGTGTCTGCTCTCACTCCCATCTGGGGTGCTCACCCTGTGATGACCTCTAGAGCCCAGATTGGGTGATGAGGTGGGTGCAGGACAGGCACCTGAGCACCCACCAGTGCAGCCCTTGGCTGAGCAGGCCAGGTGGACCAGAAAGGGGCAATTCAGCCATCAGAATGCCTCAGTGACCACCCAGTTCTGCAGAGCCTGCCCAAGTAAGTGCATAGATCCCAGCAGCAAAAAATGAGGGCTATGGCTCTTGCTCTGGTGTTGCCATCTTGGCTGGGTTTGAAGTCAGCACCTACCACATCTTCAATCAGCTGTCTCCGCCGCCCCTTCAGCATCCTCACAGCCTGGGATACATTCACCAGCCCCTCGCTTTGGATCTGTTCACACAGGAAGCCAGCAGCACAGAAGATCCCACTACGGCTGGCACCATCCCTGTGAAGGAGAGCAAGGGGAGAGTCACTTGCTCTGAGATCACCTGGGAGGGCTGAGCATCAGCGGTGTCCCACTAGACAGACATGCAGGTTCTTAGGATGATCTTGTCCACAGATCATGCACCCAGCCAGCCTCCACAGCAAAACCACCTTCTCTGAACACAGCTGATTTCATGTCCATATTTCTATCCAAGATGGAGCTGTGACCCAAGTTCATGGATGCAGCATGGACTGAGCCAGCTCTATGCCATGGCTGCTCCTCTGAGGGTCATCACTCACCAGCAGGTGACAAGGATATGTCCATCTTGGCTCTGCCGATGGTGTGTCTCCACCTTTCCTAGCAGGTTGATGATGGTGGCAGGGTGTGGAGGAAGATGCTGCTGAATGGGCCAGTCCTTCAGTTGCCAGAACCGGACTTCCAGTGCAGACTTCTTGGGCTAGTGGGGAAGTAAAACAGTGGGTTGGGCAGAGAAGAAACCCATTGAGTTCATGAAGGGAAGGGAGGGACAGTGTGTGTCAGAGTCATAGAATCATAGAATTGTCAGGGTTGGAATGGACCTTAAAGACCATCTAGTTCCAACCCCCCTGCCATGGGCAGGGACACCTCCCACTAGATCAGGTTACTCAGAGTGCCATCCAGCCTGGCCTTAAAAATTTCCAGGGATGGGGCTTCCACCACCTCTCTGGGCGTCCTGGCTCAGCCATGCACACTAGATCAAGGGAGCAGCTCCGCAGTAGGATGGCACAGTCCCAGACTTTGCCCTTCTCCATTGTGTGCTCTGAGACCAGCAGATGGGCAGAACACAAGGTAAGAGCTGAGCAACAGGTGCAGCTCAGACCAATGCCAGTCCAGTGTCCAGCTACCTGTAATAGCTGTCTCTATCCACAATCCACCACCAAAATGCACAAACTCTATCCACAGCTGCTGTCCTCCAATCCAGAAAAGTACACAAATGTACCTCTGCCTGCAGCCTTGCTCTCTTGGGACTAATCTCTTTCCCAGGGTGAAAGGACCTGTTCTGGCCAGTGCCCTTCCAGGACCCATCAGATCCCTCTGACCATTGTGGTCTCTGCCATCCCTACCTATGTCTTTGACCCTAAATCAAAGTCTGTTGATGCTGAAGCCTGGCTGGTCCACTCAGCTCTTGCGAAATCTGCTCTCAAAGGACTTCACCACCTCTGTGCAAAGAGCCCACCTGCTGCTTGTTGGTGAGGGCAAGTGTCCAGGCTGTGAAGCCAACTCCAGGCTCCTCTGAGATCAGATGAACATGGAAACGACCATAGACAGCTTCGCCCTGCGTGGGCCAGCACTCCACATACGTCTGGGAAGGAGGAGACACATGTGATCACACACAGCCCCAACCTGCACGCCTTGTAGAGCTCAGCACCTCATGTGGGTGTGCTCACACCAGCCCCTCGCCCATAAACCACAGTGTGCACATGGGCTCTCTGCCTGACATTTGCTGGGAACCAACCCATGGTGCTGCAGCCTGAATAGCTTTCCCAGAGAGAGGACACCTAGACAGGGGTAAACAAAACCTGAGAGGTGCTGCCTTGCAGTGAGGCTGGGGACACCCCACTGCTGTATTTCCATGATGCTGGGACTGTCCTCAGGGCTTTCCTGGTGGAGCCCTCAAGCTTGCAGTGTGGTCCAGCAGCTATCAGGGCTCTTGAAGCTGTGCAGGATCAAAGGCAGAGAGCACACTGCTGGGCACCATGGGGAGCCGGGAGAGGGGAGGGTTGTGCGTGGGCTGCTGACCTTGTCCAGCTCCTGGAGCCGGTTCAGCACAACCACTGATGTGCAGGTGTAATCCCAGATCAGAGCCCAGAAATCCACCAGTGTGGTAGCAAAAGGCAGCTGGGTGATGATGAGTCTGTCCTCCTCAGTGTACATCTGAAAAACACACCGGGGTGTGGGGAAGGAAAAGGTCACTCCTGAGAGCCCCTCTGACAGCAGGAACGGCTCCCTGTGTCCCCGCCACCAGGGCTCCAGAGGCCTGGGGCAGAGCCTGAGGAGATGCAGGACATCCCAGCCCCGCTCAGAGCAGGCTTGCAGCCCACTGCCCCCTGAGCTCATCACACCAGGGCTCTGCTCCAGGGGCTGTGGCAGCCTGCTGAGCTGCCTGTGCAGCAGGGCTTTGGCTGATCACGGGGGCCACCTCCTGGCAGCAGGGCCCCAGCTGCTGGGACGTAGTTACTGTGAAGAAGCGCCAGGGCTGGGACATCTCAAAACAGGGCGGCATGGGGTACCCCTGCTCCCAGCAGCTCCTGCCCCCCTGGGTGGGTTGTGAACCTTACATTTACAAACACGGCGTTGATGTAACCTGGTGAGCCATCTGCATTCAGTGAGGACATCAGGATGGGCCTGAAGGAATCCGCTGTGGGGGCAAGGGGCAGAGAGAGAAATGAGTCATTCTCTCCCAACACAGAGACATGGAGTTTTGCTGCAAGCGGTGGGGTCGGTGTGGCTCCTTGCAGCATGGGCTGATGATACTTGGATGAACAGGCACCACCAGCCTCACAGCCTTAGAAGGTCAGGGCTGCCTGACACACAATGTCCAGAACCCCATGGGCAGAAGCACAGAGGCACAGCAGCTCTACCCTCCTCATTGCTTCCTGTTGCCTCATCTGTGTTCCTCCACTAGGAAAGGTTAGACCCAGGGACATGTTTATCCCATGTGTATCCCATAAATGTCTGCCTCCAGCAAGCCCAGAAGGAAACAGGGATAAGGTCTTGTTCCTATGGAGGAACCAGCCTAATCTATATCTATTATCAACCAGAAAATGATGATTGGACCTAGGGCAGAACCTGCCAGTGGCATGATGCTGGGGAGAGAAGCAACAGGGCATCATCGTCATCCCACACTGTTCTCAGGCACCGGATCACAGAGCAAGGGGCTGCCCAGCCCATCTAGTGGTACCTGGCAGGATCCCTGGCTTGCGGTTCTTGGGCTGGTTGCTGGGTTTCTCTGCTTCTCTGCAGGGCAGGAGCTGGAACAACTCAGAAAACTTCTGCAGAGCCTGTAGGGACAATTCAGTGAAGCCAGTCCTGCTTGTCAGCTCCTCCCCTTCTTCAGCCACTCCAGAGGAATGTTCCTCCATCTCCACCCCACAGCTGGGGAGGGGAGCAGTAGGGGAAGGGACAACAGACCAGCCCCTGCAGCACCAGACCTAGTGCACCAGATCCTGGTGGTACCTTGAACTCTTTCTCAAGGACACAGTTGTGTCTTGAGGTCTTGGATTCTTGGAGGCCATGGACATAACTGGCGATGTTCTCCACTGGGACTCCAGTGCTGCCACAGAGCAAGCCTTCAAGCAGCGCCTCGTACAAGAAGGTGTACTGCTCCTGCATGAGGACAAGTGTCAGCTGCACAATCTGGAGCAGTTCCATGAGGAGCCCTGGGACTCCGGACCACCAGCTCACTGGCATTGACCTGTGCCAGGAATGAGCCAGGTCCATCCTTCATTTTTCTGCTGTGGGGCCCTGAGGACAGACACCTCTCAGTGCAGGCAGCCCTGCCCTGAGAAACAGCCTGCAACTGCAACAACCCAGACAACACCATCCTCCTGTGGTTTCACGCTCCCTTTCAGTCAAGACCCCTGCTCTGGGGAAGAAAACCCAGAAAACAAGTGAACTAGTTAGTCCTCCTACAAGCAGTTGGAGGGTCCTGCTCAATCTGGTTTCCTTCAATGGATCCCATCCATCTCAGAGGATCTCAGGGGAAACATGGATCCTGACTAGATTTGGACACAGCATTGAAAACAAGGTCTCCTGCAGATCACCTGGCAGGTCCAGTCCCTGTGGCTAGACCATGGATAGCATGGTCAATGTGGCTGCACATGTTACATCCCTGGGAAGGGTAGGAAGCAGATCTGCAGCCTGAGACTGTGCAGGGAGCAGGTAACTTTCCTCACCTTGGTCTGCACCATGCTGACACGCTGCTCCCGCAGCCTCTGCACACAGTGGAACACATCCACCTTCCCCTCAGCCTTCCCCATCTTCAGGAGGAAGTCCAGGGCGATGAAGGTGCCTGTGCGCCCGATCCCTGCGCTGAGGACACAGAAAATTGGGGATCAGAGCTGCCCTGGCCAGCTTTGTTCCAGTATGGAAGTGCTCCCAGCCCAGTACCTGCAGTGCACCAGCACGGGTCCAGCAGGAGCTTCCAAAACCCTCTTGTTCACCACCTCCACTAGCCACAGGAGTTGAGCAGGGCTTCTGGGCACCCCGTGGTCTGGCCACAGAAGGTAGTGAAACTGCTCCACCACTCTTGGGAGAGCACAGCCTGCCTGCAAAGAGGGAGACATGGCTGGGAGCAGGGAGCAGGAACCAAATTAGAAACTTGTATGAAGTAATTGCATGACAACAAGTAAGGAGCAGTGGAGTAAATCACTTCAGGGGGGCACTAGCACACAGTGTTCCCCTCAGCATCCCTGCCACAGTGCTTTCTCCACTATAATTCATCAAACAGCAAAGGGCAAATTCACCCAGCAAACAATTAACTTTCTTCTCTACTTCCCCACACTGTGAACAATTAACTCAGAGCAGCTTGTGCCCCAGAGGGAAAAAAGAATTAAAATCATAGTTTCGAGTGTTTCTATAGTCATCAAAAAGCCCTGGCTTCCCCAAAAAGGTATTTCCTAAGGCTGGTACTGCACTAATGTTAATGTAGACACTTTTGTTATCAGCCCATCATGTATTTTTCCCTAAACATCATATTTACTTGGCCTGAACTAATGGACTGCTATGTCCCACCATCAGGTGCTCTTGGAGCTCTACCTTTCAGCTAGGCTTTGCTCTGGGCAAGACAAGAAAAGACAAGAACACACATAACTGCAATTTCTTTGTATTGCACCTCCTTCAGTTTCTGCTTAACTTCAGCAGAAGTTGCTGTCTTGAGAAATGTCATTAGGTAAGATATCTTAAATCATAAGACACATTTTGCAGAGTGGCCCAGGTGACAGGGGTGATCTGTCCCATCATCCTGGATGTACAGAGATGCCATTTTATATTCTTTAATGGCTTTTATAGACTTTGTGATGATCTTGTCCAACCCCTCAAAGGATGCACAATCTGCCCATGCGCACCATGAGCTGGGGTGACCACTGAATCTGACCAATTGCTTTTGCCTGGCACAGAAACCTGGGACAGATGCCCTGACATGGCATACAGTGATAGCAGTGATGATATACTAGTGTTGGAGATCAAGCAGGCCACCCCACAGTGTCTCTTGGCTGCTAGCTCCCAAGAGCTGCTGAAACTCAAAAGCATCCTGAGTCACCATCTGGGCTACATCAGGCTTACCTTCTGCAGGCAGAAGATGCGGGTGACAAGGCCTGTGGTGGTCCTGGTGTTGTTGAGTGTTACGGTGAAGTCCCCATAGATCTGTGTCTGCTCTGGCCAATACAGCTCACACTTAGTCTGTCAACAGCAGTGAGATCTCTAAGCATTAGCAAACTCATGAGGGGAGCCTTGCAAGTCAGCAGTGATGTGGAGCTGCCCCCATTGACAACTGCACTGGGAGCAAAGAAAAGCAAAGCGGCCAAGGAAGCCTGGGCTCTGGGAGGCCCAATCTGAGCATAGGCTGAGATGGTTTCTCTACCTTGTTCTGCTCCATTAAGCCTGTCAGCATCACAATGACTGAGGTCTTCTCCTGCCAGACCATCTGCCAGAAGTCCACCACTGTCCCAGGTAAGGGGCCTTAGGGAGGAAGAGGAGAGCCCTGTGCCAGTGTCCAAGCCATGAGGGTGTAGCTGCTCCCAGGCACAGAGATTCCCAAGTTATGAGCTGTCCTGGGCTTCCCTCTGCCTGGGGACCAACACTGCATAGCTGGGGCATAGTAGCACCTGGCAGGGCATACTGGGCACCTTAGCTTCATCACCCATGTTAGAAACTGGGACAAGGACAAGTAAGCCCAGGATACATCAGGGATTCATTGCTGCTTCAAGGGCTTCCTCATCCAGACCCTTAAGATGACCGTGAACTGCTCCTACATTTGGGGTCCTATTTCCTGAAGAGCATTTCTTCAGCTTTGCAAGGAGCCTGAGACCTCCTCACCACATGCTGCACAGAGCTTTGCACTGTTGGAAGGAGCCTGTCTTCGAGTGCATTGAGTGCAGATTATCAGGCATTTGCAGGTTTGTCCCTGTCATGTCAGCCACCAAAGGGGACCAGCCAGGCTCGTGGGTGGAAGGACCATGTCCTCAGCCTGGGCATTGCTCGGATCAGCTCCAGCTGGCTACTTCCAAACTGCCACTGATGCTTTCAATGCCCTGCAGCAGCCATAACCACCATCTAAGAAAGAGGCCTGAGAGATACAGGGCCTTGGACTGAGCCATTAACAGCTCCTAGGCTGCTTTCCCCATTCCCCACCCCCCAAAGTGTTCAGGGCAGCGCCTGGTATCTCCTGAGCAGGAGGACTGGGAGCACTCACCTTGGGCTGCGATGAAGAAGCGGGGACTCCGGTAACTCTGCGGGGGAGAGGTTCAAACAGCTCTGATCACATGAGTTAAATGTTTAACGGGAAGTGAAATAAAGGGCCCATCCCCACAAGCAGCAGAGCCCTCAGCACAGCATGTTCCATAACAACACTCCTGGCCTGCACAGAGTGGGTACCCAGAGGCTGCATCTCAGCTCCTGTCCCCTCACACAGGTCCCTATTTGTTAGATGAGAACTGCACACTGGGCAATTCTCTGGGCAGCTAAGAGAGAATGCATGGAAAGTGACATCCCAAGATCTGTCAACACTTGAGGGCAGCAAGTGCCAGACCTCAGGGCCATGCATGTGAGCAGGACTGTCCTCACCCAGGCAGCCAGGCACCTCTCCTACCCCGCCCAGGCACCTCTACCCTGCCCAGGGCAGCAGCTCCTCGTTACCTACATCCACATAGCTGGCATTGATGTAGCCATTCCCCATGTCAGAAGGCTGCAGCACCACACGGCAGTGATCATCTGAAAGAGAAAGGAGGTGGGAGTCAGTGGACTATCTCTTTGAGGCACCAATGAAGTGACTCTTTAAGGAGGGTGATATGACTTAGGAAAGGCTGGGACCATCTGCTCCCTCCTCAGCAGCACTTCAGGCCTCAGGATATGTTAACAGAGACGAAAGGTCAGGTGGCACAGCAGGAAATGCAGTGTAGTTTTACAGAAAACTGTTAATGCGATGGCCAAATGTCCACACCAGGTGGGGCCCAGAGGAGCTTTAAGTTTTGATAGAAACTGGGTCATTCTCTCTGCTTTCCCACAAATAGCCACCTCTGGATGGAACATGGCAATGTTCAGCAATGACTAACATCAGGAACAGGAATACAGTGATGAATGATTAATCTTGCAGGGAGTTTTGAGGAGCAGAACAAGGATTCTCCAACGGGATATAAAACAATGGGACCAACATGATGATTTTGGAAAATCTCTCTGGATTTCAGTAGCCACAGAGGATGAGACAAGGAGCCTAGCACTGCTGAAGAGCTGGAGAGGCACCTATGCCAACCCAGCACCCTGTACTCCCCAACCACCTCCAAGTGCCTGTGCCAACCCCTGGAGAGCTCTGCTTACATGGGATGATGCTCTTGTAGCGGTTCTTGTTTTGATTACACAGCTCCTTCCCAGCATCACAGGGATGCAACAAAGTAGAGGACAGTTGCTGCAGAGGAAGAAGACAAGCATTGGCACATGTTCTGGGGCTGGTCAAGGCCAGCTGCATCACATGCCCAAGGAAAGGGTTTGGGCTGGGTGAACAGTGCAGCCAGGTAGGAAAGCAAAGCTAAATGAGACCTGATACTCTTTCAGACGTCCAACATCACGTCTGTCGACTGATGCATCCTCCATTTGCTCTGCCTCTATTTCTGCCATTTTAAACTTCTTCAGAGTTTCCAGCAGTTCCTCCACTGGGATTTGTGTGTTCATCTTGCACATACCTACAGAGACCACAAGGCCAGGAGTTTAGCATGTGCCTGATGGCTGGCCCTGGAGCTCTGCAGCTGGGACCTAGCTGGCATTGCAGTTGTCAGGACCACATCAAACCCTAGATTGTCCCTTGCCACAAAGGTTCCTTTCTCCATGCCAGCCAGACTTGATCCTCTTGTTCCTGTAAGGACCTTACAGAGCCCTGTCCGTGCTTCCAGACAAAGCATGCAGGGCCTCTCCTCATACTGTACCTGCTCGACGTCCTTGCAGGGGGATAGAGCTGTTGTTCTCTGAGGTTTTTGAACTGTTGTACTTTAGCCTGCAAAACAGCAAGTCAGGTCCATAGATCAGCAGAAGAGAGACAGAGGAGAGGCTGTTGCCTGTGCAACAGCCCTACCTCCCACTTTGCTTTATCTCAGGGTCCACTTGGACACTTCCTGGCAGTGCAAGGTGTTGGATGCCTCAGAGAGAGTAGGAGAGGTGAGGCACATACTTACCTGAAGAGTATAAAGAGCAGCAATATCCCTAGTGCCAGGAGTGCAATGACCATTGCTACTGCCACAACCAGGGGCATCCTGCCCAGCAGAGACGCTGACTTCTGACCTGTAACCAGCGAAGCCCAGACTCAGGCTACCACACAGCCCTGTTAAACCTGTCCCCTTCCTACTCACTTGGAAAGCATGAACCACAGGATCCCTGCAGACACAAGTAGGAGTGCCAACAGCACAACCACTCCAATCACAACCCCACGCCACGGGCCTGCAGACTGCCCTGCAACTGACACAGAGCCAGGTGGGTGCCACAGCATGGGCCACATTCTGGCAATGACCCCATGATGACAAAGGGTGTTTGCAAGCGTGTAGATTTTGGCTTAGGTTTCTTCTGGGATGGAGGTTCACTCCATGTGTGGGAAATGAAAGTTTTTCTGCTCTTCATGAGTCCCCACTGCTCCTGCACTCAGCCAGCTCCTCTCCACAGGAAGCAGCCAGGCTGGAGAAGGGAATATGTGGGGGAGAGGTTTGGGAAGAGGGAGTGAGGAGCCCACTTACCAACAGAGAAGCTGTAGCAGACACAGGTGAACTTCTCTCCCTAATGGAGCAGAGAGTGGGAGAGCTCAGGCCACTCCTGCCCCACTGCTGGCCATGGGGCAAAGGTCTCCCACTCACTGCCACGAATGCCATGGCTGTGGCCAAAGAGGTGGTGGGTACCTGTTGTGAGCGGCTGACGAGGCGCAGAAGGGCCGTGTAGTCCCAGCCTGGCCGCAGAGCAGCGTTGTGGTAACCCTGCCCACGGGTCCCATCACCCAGCACAAAGTCAGTGGCACCAGTGAGGTTGAGCACGGCGGCCACGTAGGTGCTGGGCTGCCGGCTGGCATTGAAGGGCTGCGGCTCCCCCAAGCAGGCATCTTCCACCACTGTGCCATTGTGCGTGGTGACCACGATGAGCTGGAGCTCCCTGCGTGTGAGGCAGGGTGGTGAGAGAGACAGGGGAGAGTGGGATGGGAAGAGTGGGACAGGGAGAGTGGGCAAGCGCTGCTGGAGGAGAAACCAATCCCGGGGCTGTGGAGGGGCCAGGGCTCACTCACGTCGCCGCCTTGGTGGGACGGGCGATGGGGCGGAGGGGGAGCACGGCCGTCCCTTGGGATGGGGAGATGTCACTGACGCTGTGGCAGCCGAAGTCAAGAGGGTGCGGGGGGGTGTCTGGAGGGGAAGGTGCAGGGTGAGCATCTTTAGGCAGCGCAGCAGGGGCTGTGCAGGGAGCAGGGACAGCCCCGCAGGCTGCAGAGCCCAGCTCCGCTGTGCCTGGGTTTGTCAGTGCCGGCCGGCAGGCCTGGGGCTGGGGACAGAGCTGCCTTGGCCACCCCGCAGGGACCGGCACAGGGCGAGCCTCACCCGAGCTGTTGGCCTGGAACCGCCACAGCGAGGCAGGCCCGGCCCCAGCGGCCGTGAGTCCCCGCATCGTCACCACGTAGCTGCTGCCGGGGCCGTGCTCGGGCAGCGGGTGCTCAGTGACGGAGGTGCTCAGCCGCAGCCGCTGCGTCTCCAGGAAGCCGCCGTCCTGTGTGTGCCTGGCCGTGATGTTCAGCTGGGGACAGGGGACAGAGCTGCAGGGCAGCAGCTGCCACCTGCCCTCTGGGAACCTGCCTGGGCAGAGCAAAGCACCCCTGCCAGTCTCCCCTTCTCAGCACCCTCCCCAGTCGCTGAAGGGTCCCAGAGGACGACCAGCAGGAGCCTTGGCCTCATGCATAGACGTCAAAGCAGAGGAGAGGAGAAGAGGAGGAATTTGGAAGCAACACTCAAGCCATCAGAGCAGCTCCCTCTATGAAGAGCAAAGGATCAAGGCTCTGTGAAGAGCCGAGGGCAAGAGGGAGACTGTTCATCCGAAGAGGTGTATACATGTGCAATGATCCCAAGGCCAGGTGACCAGTATGGTATTGCAACACTGCAGGCACTGTGTTGACATCACCCACAAAACAGGGCCTGAACTTCTCTTTTCTCCTGCAGTTCATCACAGCTTTCCCTTCCCCACTCTCCCCAGGCTGCCTCCACAGATCTCCAGGCAGGGAGGTGCCTGGCAAGGAGAGGGGGACCACAGGCAGTCCATGGTCCCCTGATACCTGGTATCCAATGATCTCCCCTTTGCAGGAGGGCAGCGCCTGCCACTTGAGGGACCCCGTGTTGGGGTCCAGCCACAGCTTCTCCGGTTTGTCTGGCACTGGAAGCAGAGGAGAACAAATCACAGCATGAACATGGTGAGGAGGGGCTGAGCCCAGAGCAGGGGACAGGCAGCTCCTGGCCAAGGGGACGAGCCACAAAGGAACCACCCAGGCAGGGTTTGTTCCCCATGATGGCTGCATGTACCACAGCAGCAGCAATGGTGTGGTGAGGAGGGGAAGAGTGAGGAGGGGACATGCTCTGCCCCAGGGTCTGCTCAAACCCTTCCCTTGAGCCCCACAGGCTCTGGTCAGCCCTGATCCCCAGACCATCAACTGCAAGAAGTGGACGTTTGCGCTGAGATGCTGAGTGAAGAGCATCTTCACATCTGTACAGGTAAGCTTACCTGTTTCCTCTGTCCTGAACAACCATGTGAAAAGGATTGTGCTGGTGGACAGGGAGATGGTGACGCTGTAGGAAGTAAAGGGCTGCAGAAGGGGACAAATGAATGTTCCCTCCTGACCAAGTAGCCTCTCCTCTCCCTGCACCTCATCTGCCTCGCAGGGAGGGGAGGAAGGCTCTGCCAGACGGCACATGGCCCGCATCTCCTGACAGGTATCAGGGACCCTGCAGGTCCAGTTCAGTTTGATGCTGGTGCTGGAAATCTCCACAGCCTTGGGGTCAACCTGGAGGACCTCTGTGAAGGAAACATTACAAGAGGGTGACTTCCTTCCCTTCCTCTCCCAGCCTTGCAAGTGTGCTGCAGCCAGAGAGCCCTGCTCCCCACCCAGCTGGGTGGGAGGGAAAGGGAGAGGCTGAAACTGGTCACTTCAGCCCTTTGGTAGGGGAGTGCGAGGAGTTTGGGGTCATGATGCCCTCAGAAGCTGGAGGTGTCCTTTTGGGAGAACTTCTCCAGGGAGAAAACTGCCCCCCTTCCTTCAAACATCAGGTCATGGCAGGGGAAACAGAGGCAAGCTCAAGACAGTCCCCAGTGTCCCCAGCTGGCCTCCATCACAGCTCTCAGGGAGCAACAAAGAGGTCCTTCTGCCCTCACATGCTCTGAGGTGTGTGGTTGCAGCCATCCTTTGGGGCCATGTGAGAGCACAATGGAACACATTTCATCCTGGCCTTGCACAAGCTGCTTCCACAGTCATCAAACTTCACAGCACTGGCCCCAAGGGACAACCATGAGCTTCCCATGATGGCTCTTACCAGACACACTCCCTGCCCCTGCAAAGGACCATCCTGCTCCTCATGCCTCCCTTACCAAAGCAGCTCACACTGGACTGAAGAGGGGTCCAGTGACCTCCACTGTTTCTTCCAAGCCAAACTTCTCTGTGTTTAGGTTTCCCAGGCCTGATGTTCTTGTCTTTGCTTGAACATTTGACATGGGTGAATGATGGCTGGAAACCCTCAGAACAGCTCAGCATCACTTCTTCGTTCTTCTTGTAATTCTTGTGATCTGGTGCCAGCTGGAGTCTTGAGTCCCACCGGGGCCTTTGGCAGATTCCTGGCAAGGGTGAAAGTGGGTATTAGTTGGTCTGGGAGCATGGGTGGGTGGTGGGAGAGAAAATTCCAGCAATCCCTCCAACCCCTGAATGTAGAGGGAAAGGGACAGAACTACCTGCCAGGACGTTACCCATAGGCAAGGCATGTTTGCTGAGGCTCTCCTTGTGCACCCTAAGTGTGAAGGATCATTCGTCCATGAACATCCCCCATTCACCTACTTCTCTTCATGGATGTTCTTAGCCATCTCTCACAATTTAAAGCAGGGAGCTTCCCAAGTTGTATCCCTCTCCAAGATCCCCTGAGCGCTGGGCTGCCTGGGCATGGCCATCCCACACTCAGAACAGCTCTGTCCCTGCCCAGGGCAGCCCCAGATCCCCATCACCTAAGGGAGGGCATTGCTCTTCCCCTAGATGCATCCCCCACAGCCTATAATCCGCATGCCAAGGGTTTACCCAGCACCAGGCATCTCAGGCCTCCCTTCAGTCCCCTTCACACCAGCCCCTCGGTCTGCGGCAGATGTCCCCAGGGTCCCTCACCTGCATGGGCAGGCAGGTGAACAAGCAGACCTGTGCACTCCAGGGTGGCACCTGGAGGGCCAGCATGGACCAGGACACCCCTGTGGGCACTTCAGTGCTGGCCTTGGATCCTGTACTAGGTCCTGTCACCCATCTGCAGGGCACAACGCTTGCCCTGCTCAGGAAACACTGCAGGAGCTGCCAGCTTGCCTGGCTGGCACTACCTTGCCTCTTGTCTCCTGGCTGGACTGTCCTCTTCAACAGTTTGCACAGACAACACAGCACCAAGGAGGGACTGTGGCATGCCTGCAGCTCAGCTGTGCAATGTCAGGACTGGCTGTCGAGGGTGAAGGTAGAGATAGGACATGGGAGAGCTGCTACTGCCTCACTTACCAATACACTCTATGGCCTCAATGCGCATCCAGGCACCTGTGCTGTTCCTGCCCCACCAGACATCTCGATAGACTGTTTTTCCATCATCAATTTTCAGAAATTCTGTTGCACATACGACCTTGGGGAAGGATGACTTTTGATTCGCACGGCAGGCCAGTGTCAATTCTTCATCCAGTTGCTTAATTGTTTTGTTTCTTAGATTTAGAAATCTATCCTGCCGGAGTTCTGGGCACCGTTCTGTCAGGGAGAAAGTGTGAGATTTCTTCTCATGGCCAGGGGGTGCTCAGGCAAGAGTGGGACTGAGACTTTATCATGACCGACTGTGGTGTCAGCATTCAACACCATGAGAAAACCCAAGGACCCCCAAGTGTGGGAAGGGAGTGTGTGCCTGGGGGAAGGTGGTGATATAGGACATTGGGAGAGACATGAACTGAGGAGTAGAATCTGGCCTCCTCCAACCTTCCCATGGCCTGCAACCCAGTAATAAACTGGTAGGAGATGTAGAGACAGTGAGAAAACTTCTGCATGGCAGGCTGCAGTCCGTCCTCCCCCCCCACCTTTGAGACTGCTCCCAACTGGGGCCCATCTCTGAGCTGTGGCCAAGACATCTCATGGATACGGCAGGATGTCCAGAGTCCCTGCCTGGGCAGAAATGCAGGTAGCAGGGATGACCTACTGCTCCCCCACTTACTTGTGGGACAGTCCAGCTTCTTTTCCACCCTATGCCATTCTCCCAGAGGGTCCTTCGCCTCCCAAGTATCCTTCTGACCTGGGGACGTCCCTTTTGCACATCTGATGACAGCAAGGGGAGGAATGTCCTTCATAGAGCAGCTCAGTGCCACCTCTTCATTGAGCTCATAAAACGTCTGCTCTGGTGTAAAGTGGAACTTTGAGTGCCACGAGGGTTTTTGGCATCTCTCTGCACAGAGGAAAGGAGTGGGTGTAGGCAGGATAGGATCTAAGCAGGCTGTGGGGTTATTGCCCTGATTTTGACACTGTCCAGCTCCTTTGGTTACTGCATTCAACTCCAAACCCCTCTCTTACAGCCTAGAGCAGAGTTAAGGGTGGTAGTAGGCCACCCCAAGAGCAGTCCCATCCATCCCTCAAGATGTGTACCCTTCCCCATTCAGGCTCCATTTGGGTAAGGCTGGCTGGGGACTGAGCTGCTCCCCAGCCTTCACAGAGAGGTTTTTCCACTCTCCACCTCAGCCATATGTGCCCCAGTGCTCTTTGAAGGCATGGGGCTTACAGTAGTTCCCAGTGCCAAGACCCTTGTTCCTGACTTCAAACTCCTGCCCAGGAGCAGCTCCTCCCCTGGCAGCTGCCCACAGCAAAGTGCTAAGACAAAAAGATTTCTGGCACTGCCAGGACAGGAGGGAATGTCAAGGCATCCAGATCTCCCATTCCTGGACTGCTACCCAGCTGGAGCTGAAGCATGATCATGTCACAGAGGCTCTGCCACCAACTCAGGACCCCTAGGTCAATGTGATGCAGGACTGTACTTACCCTTGCAGGTGGCAGTCACGTTCCACAAGGTCTGTGTCCCGTTGGAAATGCATCCAATGTGGGGGACTGATGGCACATGGGCCCCAGCACAGCTCAGCTGCACCACATCATTCAAGGCATAGCTGCTCTGGTTTGGGGTAAACTGCAGCTTGGGGTCCCAGTCAGAGGGAGCTTTACATTCTCCTGTGTGCAAAGGCCATGAGGGAGAGCCCTGAGGATCACTGGGCTCCAGCAGTGTCCTTGAGGATGAGGAGGCCCCATCCAGAGGGGTGCTAGTCCCCCTCACTTCAGAGGAGTGGCAGAGATGAGCACCTCCCAGGACGAGGCCCCAGACCCCAGGTTCACTAATGCCCACCTTGCACCCTCAGGTGTGGTGCAGGAGGGTTACCCACAGGTTCTCCTGCCCTCCCATGTGCTGGAGAGAGATTCCAACCAGTGGGACCCAGCAGCACGGTGGATGCTGCTCTCTCCTGTGCTCTCTCCCCCAGAGACAGGGGCTGGGGGAGTGCATCAGACCCAGTGAGTCTCCTGACTTGGCACCACTCACCTACATTGCTGTCATCCTGCTGAGGACTACCTGCTCACGTCCATGTGCATACTTATTTGCAGCAAAAAGCCCACTGAAGCTGCCAACTTGCTTTTGCTCTGCAGGTTATACTTGTTATTTTTTCCTCTCCATCCCTTCCCCAAAACACCTGCTGGTTGTGAGGACTGAGTACCTCTTGTCCTATATCCTCCCATTCTCATTCAATTCCCACATCTAGGTTGGCAGAAAGGACTCAACAGGGACCGCAGGTACATATTTAACCAGCTGCATGTTGAGTTGTATCTTGCAACAAGTAAATTCAACTCATATTCATTTTTCATTAGTTCCTAGATGGGAGTGCTGCTATGTCTCTGCACAGAACTGATCTGAGCCTCTACCCTCTAACCAGATACCAGTTTTCATGTAATGAGAAATGTACCTTTCTGTGAGCTCTCTTCATCTAGCAAATTCAGCTGTAAGTACCCAAAGATTGTCCAAAGTTACTGAGGTGCAGCCAGCCAGGCACAGTGATTTTGCACTGCTTCCCAACCCAAGTGACACTAGGACACACCATGAAACCATGATCTCTAAGGTCCCTTCCAACCCAAACCATTCTAGGATTCTGTGATTGCTCTGCACCCTTCATGCAGCAGGCCAACAGACTGCAACAGCCACATCATTTCAGCCAGAATAAAGCCCCTGCCAAATAAATGGAATAAAGCATCACCAAGCTGGCAAACTGAGCAGCAATTATTTCAGGCAGGTGAAAGCTACTCATGAAAGCATTTCCAGTGTTTCATTTTGCATTTTGGGGCCCAAAATTGTGCCTGTACAAAGTTTGTTCATCAGTGGGGATCCTTCCATGAAACATGAACAATTGATTGACAAGAGGTTGGTGGGGCCTTCACCACAGGCAAGAAGCTGTTTGAGGGAAGAAACCCCTCCAGTGGAGACAACCCTAAGAGCTGAGGGGACTGCGAGTGTTCACAGGCATGGCTGGCCTCTCCCAGACTGCCCCAGTCTTGACCTTCGGTGGAAAGGGGGCTTGCTGCTTTTCCTTTTGAGTGCTTCCATATCTCCTGGTAGCTGTTACAGTCCCCACAGTGGCACAAAACCTACCGGCAGCACAGGACACGGCAACCTGACAGGCAGGAAACAAGCAGGAAAAGAGAAATTCTCCTTTGCTTGCAACCTGGTGGCACAAGTGTATATTTTGAGAGATACCTGGGACTGATTGTCTCCTGAAAATACTTATGCTCTGCTGGCAGGAGTGATTGCAGCTCTATGCCAGAGCTCTGCCTTGTTCCCAGCCCTCCCTGAACCTCGCACCAAAACTTTTGATGCCTTTCACATAGCAAAGCATTTGCTGCTGATACAACCATTAATGAATATCTCCAGAGGTTTTTGGCCTTATATGGTGATTCTTTACAGAGGTCAGGGATAACGCTATGGATGAAAAGGCCACATCTCATGGCTGCTGCTTTAGAAGTGTAATGAAGTGCAGGCTTACTGTAGAACAAAGGAGAATTAGTCTTTTTAAAAAGTTTTTGGTTTGTTTTTTACTAAGTGGTGAAGCTTCTGCACACTGAAATTATCAATTATCATTGACAGGCACTTAGGACTGATTCAGCCTTTCCCTTAGTTATGGGCAATTTGCTGAAGTGCAAGTAAATAGGTTCAGTGTAAGGGTCCCAGGCTGGAAGTAGGTGTGAAGGGATCCCTTGGACTGAGCTTGCACAACAGCCACACATTTCTGATTATGCTGGCCACCTTCATTAGGAGTCCAGTGAATCACTTCTCTTAAACATGGGCATTTATCAGCACTAATCCTTTTCCAGAGATGTCAGCGTCTTTTCTGTTTTCTTTGTTTTTCAGGTGAAAAGGGCCTGGCAGAGGCGTAGTTTCACTCCAGAGCTTCCTCAGTCTTCCTGTTGGTGTCTGCTAGGAGGATGTGGCAGGATGCTGCTGTGAACTGACATGATTTTCAATGTGGTATCAGCCAAGGGTAGATGGCTGAAACGTGCTTCTGCAAAGACAGCATGTGTGCCAGCAGTGTCTCAATGGCCACATGTGCCCTTTGGGCACAAGGACTACACCAGTGAGCAGTCTCACAAACCCTTTTGCTCCCTCCTGGTACCTGGCTGTGCCCACAGAGCCCTGTGGAGGCACCAGCACTGGAGAAACTAATCCTTGACTGATGGGTGCAGTTGAGATGCACAGGCTGGGAGGAACCTCATTGTCTATAAATATGTAAAGGGCAAGTGTCAGGAGGATGGAGCCAGACTCTTCTCAGTGACATCCAGTGATAGGACAAGGGGCAATGGGTACAAGCTGGAGCATAGGAGGTTTTGGGTAAACATAAGGAAAAACTTTTTCACAGTGAGGGTGACAGACACTGGAACAGGCTGCCCAGAGAGGTTGTGGAGTCTCCTCTGGAGACATTCAAAACCTGCCTGGACGTGTTCCTGTGTGACCTGATCTAGGTGATCCTGCTATAGCTGGGGGGTTGGACTAGATGATCTTTCAAGGTCCCTTCCAACCCCTGACATTCTGTGATTCTGTGACACTTCTCACCTTCTGTCTTACACTGCTTTCCCAATCACTCCATACTATTTTCCATGGGAAAAGAACTCCTTGGAGCAGAGAAGCCTTTGCTCTAACCCAGGCTGGCTGTTTGTGTGCTTCGGTGGTGGTGGTGGTGGTAAGCTGTGTGGCACATGTGAGTCAGAGGATGTTGGATCTTCACCAGGCTGGAGCTCACCACTTGTGCAAAGAAGACAGATGCACATGCCTGTGTGTGAGACAACGGGGCACTGCTGGAGAAGGGAGGGTGCTCAGAGAGAAAGGGGAAAGAAACACTCAGCTTCTTGCCTTGTAGGGACTAACAGCATCTGGGAGAGTAAAGAAACAGTCATCAGACCTTTACTGTTTTTTACCCTTTACTGTGGTATGCAGAGAACCACCCACAGGCCCTCCACCCCCAACTATAGGAAAAAGGCTGAGACAAGTGAAATTCAGAATGGAAAATATGGTGTAAATGTGACCAAACAGACACCTTTTATAACGTACTCACTGAAAAATAGAGAATGCTGAATGTCTAGGCAGAAGTGGTAACAAAGGGTTAGTCTATTTGCCTCAAATATTCAGAGATTAACTCTTACTTTTTTCTTTTCTTTCAGTTGATGCTATTAAATGAATACTCTCCTTGTTAATATTGTTTAATACCCATGAATATAGGAAGCATTTTGCAAAAATATCTGGACTACCTGCCCCTGCTGCAAAGGAGTTATGAGTCTGGCAGGTGAAACAAAGCCCCAGCATGGCCCAGAAGCAGATGTCAGGGTGGATCAGAAGAAAGGAGAAATAGCTATGCTGGTAATTCAGGTCAAGCTCTTGGGTTCAGCCCTTTGCTTACCAGCAAAAGATGTACTTTCTTACGTTATATTATCCCATACATGAAGAATAAAAGACAAGGTGAAATCTAAGAAGCAGCAGGCAAAGTTCAACCTTTTTCCACTGGCAGCTCAGCAGCTAACAGAGGTGACAGAAAAGTACACCGGAGTCTTGCTGCATTTGATGACATGTGCTTGCTGAGGTGAGTTAAGAAAAGCAACCACTGTTTCCACCAGTGAAGAGTGGTATTGCAAGCCTCCGAGAAGACACTCACAGGTCTTGAAGCATCTATGTTCTCATCAGCAGCAAGCAGGGTGAGGTTGGGGAAGAGGCAGAGAGACCTTGGGACTGCTCTGCTTGGGAGTGATGCTAACAGAAGGAGACAGCAAAGGAAGTTGCTGAACAAGGCATGACAAGAAGAGCAGGGAAATGGTGGCACTTTAACCTATACTTCTCTGTCATGCAAAATGTCATCTGACAGGCTTTTAAGGACAGGAGGTGAAATACTTGTTTTCTGAACCTGTACTCTAATAATGGAAAGAGGAAGCATGGTGAAGCACACTTCACAGCCCCAAGGATGTCAAGCCCCAAGATACTCCTCTGCAGCATCTCTTAGTGTTTGTGTTCCACACAGGAATTACTCTATTCACTGTTTTGAATTTGAGTCCCACTGACACAAAACCTGTCAGATTGAGTGTGGCCTTATTTTACCTGGCACTCTTCCACCCACTGGGAGTTGCAGCTACGCTCCTAGTTAGGGCTCCTTGTCATCTGCTACTACACCACTGCATAATGTCAAGCAATGCTGATGAGATATTGGCCTGGATCACAGACCCTGCCCCTGCAGGGAAAACTTCTAGAAGATTCTCCACCTGCTTTCCAGGCACACTGGGACTGCAAGGGGATGAGGCTTTCTTACAAGTATGGCACCTCAGCAGGGAGAAAAAACCCTGTGAGAACAGCACAATAAGACAATAAGGTGACAATAGGGCAATGAGACAATGCATCCTGCTCAGTGCACGATGCCCAGGTGACAGGGTGAGAACAGCAGTGCTGTGCTGGCTTGTGCTTACGCCACACACACCCACCACATCCTGTGCCTGCAGTTGCTTTGCCCTTCCCTGGGTTCCCAGTGGCACTGTCTGTGCCCTCACCTCCTGCCCAGCACTGTGACATGGCTCTGCCATCTCCTTTCACTTCCTCAGCAAATGCCAGCCCCCATGGCCCTTCCCTGAAGGCACAGTAGTGATGTGCCTGAAGCTTTTCATGAACCAGTGATGCTTGTGCTCAATGCTGGAGGGGGACGGGGTGAGGGGGGGAAGATGGTTCAGTGATTTGGGCACACAGGAGAGCTGCTGAACAGCCCCACAGTGCTTGATGGGTGCCTGGAAGGGGACAGCAATGTGCAGTGGGAGCAGCTTGTCCACTGTCTCCACTGGGCTGTTCCCTCTCCCTGATTGTGCTCTACATCTGCCAGGATTATGGAATATGCTCAAGGGGAACCCCACATCTTGTTTCCTTCTCTGCCCAACAGCTTTACCCTGCCCCACTGCCCCTGCCTGCCCCACAGAGGTCCATTCCTCCCAGGGATGGGAGGGACCCTCTAACCCCATCCTGGACATCCCCCTTGCCCTGTCCCACAGCAAGAGAAGGTCCCTGATCCATCAGGTGGGGACCTTGGCACAGGTCCTGTGATGGGATGAGCCCACATGCTGAGGATGCAGGCAGAGTGCAGCTGCCAAATGTTTTTGTCTTGGTTCCTCTTTTCACAAACACTGAGGTGCAAACTCAGCAATATCCTCTCTGCTGCAGGCAGCTTCAGACTCCTCTGGGGATGGCTGGGTGGCCAAGATGTGCAGAGTGTGCCTAGAGTCTGTTGGCCACGGGGTTCTTACTGCATCACACCACACAGGGTACAGCCAGGTCCTGGCCTTAGTGTGCACCATGCAAACAAGCTGAAAAGCCACCAAATGTTTGGGCATGGTTGCACATGCTGGCCTAGGGAAATAGCTTCAGTGAGGGATCTGGGTGAGATCCCACTCTCACAGGTTTAGCTCTTCATTTTTGAGTGACAGTGTGCTGTGGTCCCACAGGGACACATTTCACCTGGGAACGGGCTTCTGTGGCCCATATCATTAGGAAAAATTTCTTCACTGAAAGCATTGTTAAGCATTGGAATAGGCTGCCCAGGGAAGAATCACCATCCCTGGAGGGATTTAAAAGACATGTAGATGTGTTGCTGAGGGACATGGTTTAGTGGTGGACTTTGCAGTGCTGGGTTAATAGTTGGACTCCATGATCTTAAAGGTCTTTTCCAACCTAAGCAAGTCTATGATTCTATCACACAGTACAGACCCTGCCCTCACTTTGCATCAGCAGCTAAAGATCATGGGCCCACTCCCTAGGCTCTATCATAATCAGGGCACTTAATAAGCAGGTTTCTCTAGCCTGTGTCAGCCGCAGCTAATCAGGACAACAGGATTATATGCTAGTTCAATGATTTTTATCATCTAGCTCCAGCAAGATTGACTTACAGAAATACTCCAGACAGGTGTAAAGCAACATAAGGTCACAGCTCCTGGACCACAGCTCAAACCTCAGACAGTGTAGCCTCCTGTGAGCCTGCAGATACTCACTAACTGGCTCTGCTGGAATGAATGTGTGCAGCCTGCATAGGAAGAGCCCAGTAGAGCCCTAGGGGTGCCCAGGAACCTAGGAAACCTGTTAAAGAGCAATCCCAGCGCATCATAACTCCTGCCCACCAGGGTCTCTTGGAACCACATGGGCTCAGATCATGACTCCCTAGGTCTTTGGTAGGTATCAGCACCCCTTTCCACTGCAGTGAGGACATGGCGTCTGCACACTGTGCAAAGAGACATGGCTACTTCATGCTCGCAGGGACATTGCCCACTCCGTGGAGGAACTTTACATCTCCTGCAGAGGCTTTCCCAGCACACTGAGGTTTCCTGCCCTCCATCCCCAAGCAGAAAACAGAGCTTCACTCCACCCCAACACAACTAATGCCTGAGTATCTTGGGCCCTGGTACAGTCATCAGATCCAGTCCTCTCTGATACAGCTACTGGATCCTGCACGTGGTAGAGATGCACAGCAGCCTTGCACCAGGAGAGCAGCAAAACCTTCTCTTGTGGGCAGAGGAGCCAGCACTTCTTACCTGTTTGCTGGGGTTCTCCAGGGGTCTCGGGGTCTGCCTCTTCCACATTCAGTGCTGCCAGCAGAGGTGTGAGAAGCAGGAGAAATGTCCATCGAAGGGCCATGTTTGGTTATGCACCCAGGGCAGGACTCAGCCCCACTGGCTGCCTCATGGCACACCCGTCTGATTGCTTGAGGTGCAAGCGCAGAAAGGAAACAGCCACGCAGAGAAATCATATATGGTGCAAGAGGCTTCCTCATTGGAGAGGAAACCTCTGCCAGTGTCAGCTCAGCTTTCATTCTTCTTTTCTGTGCACTGGGGCAGCTTCACGCCCCTTTTGCAATCTTGCTGCTCTGATCTCGTCTCTGAAAGTTTTCAGGCTTTCTGGCAGGAGCTGGGCAACCCTCAACAGTTGGGTTGTCTCCTCTCCTGCATAGATCTTAGTGTTCCCAGAAGGACTTGTAAGCTGTGCTGGTTCATGACTGGGGTTTTGCAGGGAGATGTTGCTTCCTTACTCATCCAGTAAAGTCAAGCAGAGACTACATTGGGACGACTCTTACCTTGCTACTGCCTGATTAGGACTGTGACACAAAGGGCTTCTGAAGTGCATTGATGATCTTAATTACCTGGCAGTGCATGCCATGGGCAGGAAAACCAAAGTTTCAGCAGAAGTAGCTAGGTTCTCAAGACTGCGCTGAGAGAACTCGGGAACAAGCTGATGAGAGCCCAATTGGTGGGGCAGATTTTGTTGCCAACACATGCTGGGATCAGAAATGACCACGAAGGAGTGAGAAGGCAGCACAAGCACAGCAATGGGCAGGGAAGGGGCAGCTGGTGAGTCTGTCTCTGTGGCTGGAGACTGGTGGCACTGGCCATAGCAGCAGATCTAACCATCAGAGGTGGCTCAGGCCCAGAGTTGATGAATTTGTGCTACAGCTTTCCCAGCCACCCAGCAGCCTTTGGTGGACATGTTTGGCCCATGTCCCAGCTGAAACACACAGCTGGTAGAAAAACAAGCGCTGAAATATTTTCTGAGGCTTGTGGTAGGGCTGCAGCCCCTTGTGATGACCTTCCTCTTTATCGTGCTCTTCAGCAAGGCCCAGTACTTCCAAGCCTGGGGTCAGGGTCTGTTTCCTGCTGATGCCTGTCCTTTGCTTTATTTGCAGACCCTGCAACATCTTTATTCAGCAGCATCGAGCAGGACAGGGTGGGGTGGGTACATTCTGAATGTGGCAGAAATGTTCTTCTTTTTTTTTTTTTTCTTTTTTTTTTTCTTCTTTTCTGCAATTAGGGTGCTTGAAGGCAGATACTCCAACAGTCTTACCTTTCAGGGACAGAGCTGGAGTCTGCCCGGCCACCTTTCTTGTGCCCTCCTGTGCTCAGAAAAGCAGTTTTGGCTTGTCTGTGTTTCATCTCTTCCTGCAACAGAGCTGGCAAGGCTAGTGGTCCCCTCCAGGAGCCTGCCTTTTTATTTCCTTTGCTCAGATGTGAAGCTCACTCATAGAGGATTTGCCATACTCAAACACAGCTGCCTTGGCAGAAGTGTCATGGAGCTGCAAGTCAGGACCCTGGCACCGCAGCAGGGCACAGCCTGTGAGGGAGCCGGGAGGTAGCTGAGCTCTGCCTAGGGTGGGAGGTTTGTGGAGCTGGGGGAAGCAACTGCTCCTCTGCCTCCAGCAACAGCAGCAACTCAGGCATCGACTCTGCCTGTCCCTTGGTGCTTCTGGGTCTCACAAGAAATACTTAGAAGGCTACAAAAGCAAATTATATCAGTAGGAGTAGCTTCCTCATTTGGACAATCTGTGGAAAATGAGTAGGGAAATTCCATAAATTAAAAAAGACTGAAATAACCCCACATCCCCAGTGCCTCTGTGCGCTACTCCCAGCATGATGGTTGTCAGTTCATGTGTTAACAGTATACAACATCTTCAAAAGTCCTTCATTGCCCCATCCAAAACCCCAAAAGCCATGGAGGAACTGGCCCAAGCATCTGCCAGGAAACCTTCTTGCTCCCTTGCTCTTCACACTTCCCCTTGCTCCACATTCAGCCTTGAATGTAACCCAGGCTCTTGCACAGAGGATGGAGCATTGTTGCAAGCCCAGAAGTTATGTCATCTGGTCACACAAGGCAAACCCAAAGCCACAAAGATACCTCTGTCTTGTTTGCAACAAGACAGCACGCTGGTGCCTCTGGGTTTCTTGGTCTGGCAGGTCCCACTGCCCCTGTTGCAGAGTGCACCTGGCAGATCTGGTGCAGTTAGGAGTCTGGGCAAGGTGCACTCCAGCAGGGTGTAGGCAGGGAGCTGAGTCCTGCTGCAGTGCTGGGATCCAGGCACAGGACCCATTTTGTCACAAACCTTGCACTGCACTGGCATTTGAGCCATGTTTTGCAGCAATCTTGCCATCCCAGGGGATGTCAGTCCTCTGCTGTGAGGACATGCTCTCCTATCAGCCCTAGAAACTCTGTGGCAGATTTGAAGCTCTTGAAGCATTTGCAAAAAGGGCTGCTGCCTGTTTCTATAAAGAAATCTTTGTTCTCTTTTTTGTTTGTCTGACTGAGCTTTTACATCTTACCTGCCTGATATATTTTTTGTCATCTGGACGTGACTTCAGCTCTTTAAAAGAATCTCTCTGTTTCAAATAACCTCTGGCCCTGGTGGTTAGCCCTGGTGGTTCCTCTCTACCTTTTGACAACAGCATCCCTGAAAGGCTGCCTTGAATCTTTGCAGGCTTGCTGGACACAGAGTGACCATGCTGCTCCTTTCAGCTTAGTTTTATCCAAGTTTCCTCCTTTCATGCATTTTCCCTTTCTGAAGCTGAGCAAGATGCCACTGGACTTTTGGATCTCTGGTGATTACACAGAGTCATGGAAATGAAGTATGTTGTGGCTGGACACCAGTGGACAGCCCTTTCCTGAGAACATGCTCTGCCCAGTCCTGCAGTTCCCCATCTTCCTCCCTGACCTTGTGGTGCACATGGAGGAGCCACACACCAACATCTTGCTTTCCTCTGCTTGGTATTGCAAACCAGCAATCAGGATGCTTGAAGTCCAACAGCAGGAGTACAATAACTCGCCTATTCCTTTTGTTTGTGATCTCTGTTCCCAAAGGTGCGTCTGTGGTTCAAAGAGGTCTGCATCCCGCTTCTAAATAGGGACCCCATTGTTGGGGCCACACCTTGGAGAAAGGGCTCTTGCCTGCTTCTGTCCCCCTACCTTCAGCTGGAAGACAGTGTTTGCACCTTCAAGTGCTACTCCTCTGCATGATGCTCTCCAGAAGCAAGACCTGGCATGCCAGTCATAAAATGATGGAATTGTGTAAGTTGGAAAAGGTCTTTAAGATTATTGAGTCCAACTGTTAACCCAGGCCTGCCAAGTCCGTCATTAGATCATATCCCGGAGCACCCCATCTACATGGCTTTTAAATACCTTAATCTGATGACTTCACCACTTCCCTGGGCAGCCTGTTCCAGGACTTGGCAACCCTTTTGGGCAAGATTTTTTTCCCAATATCCAATCTAAGCCATCCCTGGCACAGCTTGAGGCCATTTCCTCTTGTCCTATCACTAGTTACTTGGGAGAAGAGACTGACACAACCTCACCACAACCTCCTTTCAGGTAGTTGTAGGGAGTGAGAAGGTGTCCCCTGAGCCTCTTTTTCTCCAGGCTGAACAACCTCACTTCCTTCAGCCACACCTCATAAGACTTGTTCTCTAGACCCTTCACAGGCTTCTTTGCTCTTCTTTGGACATGCTCCTTCACCTCAATCACCTCAATGTCCTTCCTGTAGTGAGTGGCCTAAAACTGAACCCAGGATTCGACATGGCCTCACCTACATGGGTTGTTGTCACCCAAGCACAGGACCTGGCACTTGGCCTTGTTGAACCTCATACCATTAGCCTTGGCCCGTTGATCCAGCCTGTCCAGATCCCTTTGCAGAGCCTTCCTGCCCTCAAGCAGATCAACACTCCCACCCAATTTAGTGTTGTTTGCAAACTTACTGAGAGTGGACTCAATCCTTTCATTCAGATCATTGATAAAGGCATTAAAGTCCTCACCTAAATCTCCCCTGTGTTGCCACCCATGGACCTCACATAGCTCCTGGTGCACAGACACTGGCTTTTGCTCCGTGAACAGCATCACAGCAAGGAGAAACAAAGGCTCTGGGCCATGAAAGCTGGCCTTGGGTAACACTGCCACTAAAGTTCATTGAGAGGAAACCTGGGTTTCGTTGTACAGATGGGGGCACTGAAGCAGAGAGGGAGTCAGTGAAGGGGCTGAGGAAGGAAGTCCTCACGGCAGACTGGTGCTGAGTCCCAGGACGGTGCCGAAGCCACAGCACTGACCTTCCCCTGTCTGAGAGGGAACCGTTCTGCTCCCCAGTGTCTGGTCCTGCCTCAGCACTCCTGGGCTACTACCATGAGCAGGGTCATGCCAGTCAAGGACCTGGGAAGCAGCTCCTATGACTCTAGACAGGGACAGCCACCATGTAGGGAGCTGGTATGTCCCCAGGCTGCTCTGCATCTGGGCTGGCCTGAAGGCTGGATAGTCAGCTGTTTTGAGCGTGCACAAAGCTCTCAGGGCTTAATAAGAGCTCATATACCATCTGATGTCCCCAGAGCCATGTTTATAGAGGTGTCAGAGCCACCTCCATGCCCATCTCCAGCCTGGCATCCCTTGCTTCATGGCTGCCGCATGGAGCATGTCAGGATTTGGGGATGTGTCACTGCCTGCTGGATCCTGGCAGGGTGAGCACTGGGTCTGGTTGTCAGGAGAAGCATGGAAAGGAAGGGCATCCACTCCTCTCCCGCAGTATGCGGGCCCTTCCTTTGGACAGACATGTTCCCACTTGCACCGTATGCTCCCTTGTGCAGACGGCTGCTCCTCTGCTGTCCTCAAGCTCAGTGCTGCCTGGAGCCCTGGCAAGAGAAGGGTTAATCCCAACAGAGCATGAGCCCATTTTTGACTGTACTGACACTTCCTCACTTGCTCAGCTCTTAGTGCCTTGAAAAACTGCCACTGCTAACTCGGTACCTTCTTTGGTCTCTGTCAGATGCCATGCAGTCATGGTGATGACAGCCATGCTCCTCTGCCAGAGGCTGCTACTGAGTCTAATGAGACACCTGCTGCTTTCCTGTGAGTCTTGCTGGCTGACATGTCTTGCAGGTCTGTCCTTAGAAACTGTTCATGACATCCTGGCTCAGCCATAGGGTTCCCCTCTGAAGAAGCTCTCTTGCTGTGGCTGCAGACCCTCAGGGCCTTGTGCTCACCCTGGTGCTGCCTGTTCTGACTCCATATGCATCCCCATCCCGCCTCTCCCTTGCCTGTCCTGACCCCATGTGCATTCACATCTCAGCTCCCCCACTTTCCCCAGGGCAGCTTGGCAGTTTGCTGGTGCTCAGGTGCCTCCTCCCTTCCCAGTATCCCACAGCAGCCTCTGAGAGCTGCCAGCATTGCTTCAGCCCTGGCAGGCATCCAGGAGATGTGGTCACAGCCTTTGCCCTGAAGAAGAGCCAGGTTCTAACAATCTGGGCAGCGAAGGTCCAAGGGGACCTGCCAGGACCCCATAGCACTTGGCACCAGCAGGTGTCTGCCTCTCAGCTGGTGGATGTCTCAGGTTGTCATGCACATCTGGACTCCCGCTTGATCTGCCCCCAGCCATGCTTTCACTCCATGCCTTTACCTCATGCACTGCAGGCTCTCACAGTCCTCCACCACCACTCCAGAGCACACCCTGTACCAGGAAGCTGTGTTCCTCCTTGCTTCCCACATGCTGGGTGCTCTGCTCCCAGGGTTCATCTCCAGACTCCAGCACTTCTTTGTGAAGACCTACTCCGAGATCTTCAAGGAGGCCAGACACAACTTTGCCGAGCAGCAGCTGAGAGCTGCCTGCAAGGAGCAAGAGTGGAGGACACTGCTGCTGCTCCAGTACCACACACGGGTGACAGGAGGCGGGCAGGACTGACTGTCCATCTTGCTGTTGGTCCAGACCTGCTCCTGGCTTCGCTCTGCACCTCAGGACATATGAGGTGGGCACTGGTGCTGGGGTAGCACAGGTGCTGATGATTGCTCTGCTCTGTGCCTGTGGAGGGCAGGGGGATGTGGGGCTGGCCCTGGCAGGCAGTCTGCCACCAGGAGATTGGGAGATTCAGTTGGTGGTTGGTGCAGTAAGGAGGCCAGGGACCTGAACCATTTGCTGGTGAAGTGTTGCTGTGTTTGAGTTCAGGAAAGCACCCAGGAGGGGCCATGCATACAGAGGTGCTCGCAAGGCTGTGGGCCAGCACTCATCTCTCTTTCCATCACCACCTGCACTCCACATCACTCACCTTCCTGCTGCCATGTCCCAGCTGAAGGGCTGTCGAGGGATGCTGAGCTCCCTGGGTTGGGGGCTGGCTGAGCTGCCCCACCCCAGGCCAGGGTTAGCTCCAGGACACAGCAGTACCCGGCAGCTCCCTGCCCTGCTCAGCCTGTCACAGAATCACAGAAAGTTGGGAATTGGAAAGAACCTCAAAAGATCATCTAGTCCAATCCCCCTGCCGGAGCAGGATCGCCTAGACCAAATTGCACAGGAACATGTCCAGGCGGGATTTGAACATCTCCAGAGAAGGAGACAGTGATACTTTCAGCCCCATGACCCCATCAGGACCCTGCAGCTGACCTTCTGGGACCAGGCCACCAGCAGGGCCACCCAGCCACAGCACCAGCCCTGGCAGCCGCTGCCTCATACATTTCATTGCAAAGCCTTCCAGCCCCACAGGCTTCATGGGTTCCATGCCCTGTGAACTGTTCTTGACTGGGGCAGGTTATCTGATAGTCACCAACTCAAGCGCTAAAGAAGGGAGATT
>VYZX01028877.1:159894-190507 GCA_013401335.1 Brachypteracias leptosomus | reverse complement strand
ATGTGCTCCCCACTACAGTAAAAGGAAAATCTGGATGCTTTTACTAATGTAGCTATCAAGTGGATGAAAGGCAATGTCTGTAAGTCAAGGAAGGTTTAGGACAGAGAAAACAGATCAAACACTGGGAAGATGGTTGGATCACAGTTCAATCTCTGACACAGAGTTCTACTCTTTTTTGTTCTACCAGAGATGAAACCTTACAACAGCTCCTCAATCTTTGTTTCTGCCTAGATTTTAATTTTTTAAAATTAGAATAATCTTTCCATGCAAGTAATATCTGTGCTATTAGCTGTAAAAGAAATGAAAGGACATGGTTGCTTTGTGATAGGTTATGTATTGAAGGTGTCTAGCAACTGACAAAACATGTCTGCAGCTCACTCCCTTCTATTAAAATGTTTGATAGATCCACCATATTTGTAGACAATGAAAGAAAAAAAAAAAAAACCCAACCCTGTTACACAGAAAACCCTGTAATCACTAAGAACAAAATTACTTTTACTGAATATTGTACAGTAGTGGACACCATTATGCTGTTAATACAACCCAAAATAAAAGCCTATTTTAATGCGTATCTAGTCTACATATGGAACTTTGATCAGCAAACTATCTCATCAAGGGCCCGAAGGACTTTTCTTTTTCCATGCTACTCATCTGATCACATGGTTTCAATAATTTGATGCAATTTTTCTGTCACATATAACATTTTTAAACATCCCTTATTATGTTTTGCTTTTTTCCAAAAGCTATCAAAGATTATACCAGACAAAAATCTATTATCCATGGACCACTTATATCTCACTCAGTATAAAAGAAAAATGCAGAAATACATGTTTTCAAAATTAATTAATTCTAAAATGTATTGCCCATCAAATCTGTCAAAAGATGTAACAGAGGGAAAATAAAGGTACTTCAATTTACTCTGAGTTGTATCTTGAATAAAGACAGATGATTAGCTCAATGGACTCATGAGAAAGAAACTCCACTTTGCAGTAACAAAAAATCCATCCTATATTACTTGATGAAAGTAGCAAGTGAGGAAAAAAAATGAAGACAACATAAAAGACAAAGGGAAAATAACAAAGCAAGCAAAGACTGGAGAGCTATGCTACAATCACCCATTGTTCAGTGTAATGCAAAAATAATAGTGCCGATCCTAAAACAAAATCTTCTGCAAATGCCTAGTACTAAAATAATAATATACCTTTGTTTGCAACACTTTATGATGAATCACTGTCAAGTTTTGAAGTGGAAAAAATATGCAGTAGGAATGAATCCTTTATTCTCCAGACTTTCAAAGAACCTTCTTGCTCTACTTATTTAAGAAGTTTCATCAGTGAAATACATATACTTCTGCCAAAAGACAAAGTAGAGGAACAAGTATAGCTCTTTCAAACCCTCCATAATAAAGCTACCTTGGGAGTTTGCATTGAAATATTAAAGTTCAAATTCTGGAAGAGTTCAACGAAAGTTACTAGAAATTTTAATACTGAAATTTTAACTTTTTCAATTTTGAATTCTGATAGCAGCTAAAATACCACAACTTCAAGACTATTTTTCTGTATGACAAAGATCACAATTGGCCAAAGGTGTAGAAAGTTCCACTGAATTTAGTATTTGAAAAGGTAGTTCCACTAGTAATGTCTTTGCCATCATTTAGAAAGTTTCCAGTGATGGAAAGATGGAAAAGCAAAAGGAATAAATTTTCAGCAATAAAAAACAAGCAACAGCCCTAAAAAGCACAACTTCTGCCCTCTCTTTTGTTGTGCTTGTTTTCTGTACAGATGGAATGAATGACTTTAGAACACAGAGTAGCCAAATATGAAAATAAAAGAACTATGGCAGAAAAAAAAAAAAGATATATATAAACTGCAGAAGAGCACTAGTGATAGCTTGTCTGAGGATAAATTTAATTCCAATAAAAAAGAAACATTATATAAATATACACACACACACAAGTGTTAAGACATCCAAGTACCTGTGTACAATATCTTTCCACAAGGAAAGGACAAGTTAGGTACAGTGGTCTTGCTATGCTCACACATTTCCACACATAACCTTTTACGAAATTTTTCCCCTGTGAAACTTCTACTCACTTTTCTCAACTCTTGCATAGAAAAAAGTCATGAAGCGTGAGATTACATCTGGTAGGGAGCAGAGACACGGAAAAGGGACACTAAGCGTCTTCAGCTTCTCTGTTAGCCTCCTATCTCCAAGCCAACATATACATTCCTAATAAAACATTACTCCCAGGAAACTCCCTCCAGATAAGAAAAAACCACAAAAAATTACAGTGCTGCACAGAACTTATGTCTTTGTCCCATATCATACCTCCCCCCTCCTCATAAGGATACTATCTTATATGACACAGAACAGGAATCCTTAGTGTCCTCACAGCTGTAGTCAAACCCAAAAGTATTTAATGAAGGAGATACATTTGCCATGCACTTAAAGAGACTCCAGTGGCTGCAATGCTACAGAGGTGCGTGGAGTAAAATCCTATATGGAAAAAGGACATTCAGAGTGCAAAACTGTGTGCAATCGAATTAGCCACTGGTCAGCTTCTCTGAGGTTGTCTGATTATTTATTAAAAAAGAATATACTAATGTCCTAGCAATTACCTTTAACCATCTGTGTAGCTGCTAGATTCAGGTCAGTCCTTTAGAAGCTGAAGGGCAATGCTGCCAGTGATAAAAGTCCAGAGGCAATCCCACATGGGACTTTCTAAATTGAAATCCTGCTCTCACAGCATTACTATGCTTTCTTCCAAGTTGATGTCTCAGATTGGCATTGCAAGCCAAGCTCAATAGGGCACAGTGAGTGTATAATTTAAAATCAAAGCCAACAAATTCTGTCCATTTTTTAACAAGGCACAGTGAAATTATGCTTATGGCATTGGAGAATATACAGTCAGGCTAGGCCCTACAAACAGAGGCAGTGAATTGAAACAGGCAAAGCTCTATCAAAAACAAGCACAGCACAAGGGTATGTACATAGAGTTACCTGCCAGAGTTGTAAATTCTGAGAAACAATCAGGATCAAGTCTTAACAGATAACTTTGATTTCATTCTCACAGCTAGCCAGAAAGAATCCCAGCTTCTCTGAAGTGCTAAATCTAGTGACTAGTAAGGCAGAAGATAAGAAAATATTTTACTTATACCACAGTCTCCTGGTATTTTCCCATTGAGCACATCTCAATATTTTCGGAACATCTGTCAAAATCTCTCTCCAAGTCTCTTTGGGTACTTCCGTCTGCAAAGCCAGGATCATCATTTCCAAGAATGAGCCAGCACAATGGGACTTAAATGGCCCACTGAAAAAGAATTTTCCCAGAGAAGATATGACTCTAAAAATGGTACTCTAATGTAAGATGGGGTATGCAAATTTCCACCCCACTAAGAGACGGATAACCCTACACTGACAGAATGGAAACCTGTTCATTACAGGAAAACAGCATGTACCTGGACAGTTACAGCAGAGTTTGAACATAAATTCATCCCCTGGCTTATTTCACAGCAACTTTACAGAGAGATGAAAACTCTCACCAGCACTTCTTAGACCACGTATGAGCAGCAAACACCTGTTTGTTGGTAATTAATGAAGAAAAATGAGATGAGTTCAAAGAATAAATTACGTGTCATATTTTCTTTGTCACTAAAGAGACAAGAAAAAAGGTTTGTTATTCTGATTGAATGCCCAAATGGATAAAACACTTCCCTTCTAATAAAATCTTATGTATGACAGGAAAGGATCCCTTTTGCATCTCCACAGAATTAGTTTCCAATTTTAATTTGAAATAGGGTGGGGGTTTTGTGGTGTTTTGTTTGATTTTTTTCACATTTGTGGCTGAAAGCTCCTTGCCAGCTGTCAGTTTAATTAAATCTTGCTAACACAGCCCATTGGACTTCCAGTTGCAAGGAAATCTCTACAGAAAAACAGCCATTAAGGGTCTGACCAAAGGTTCATCTAGCCTAATAGTCCCTTTTCTGGCTATGACTTATAATGGAAGAGCGGAAGAAAAGAATAAACGTATGTGCTGGCACATTGTCCCAGCCTTCAATAATCTCCAGCTCAAGGACTTTATGAGAGAAGGTGTCTTTATGCTTATTAAAAGCCCTTGGTAGAATTTTTCTCTATTAACACAACTAGTCCACTTGAACATAGGTAAAATCTATGTTAGATGTTCCAGGGGTTTCCTCAACATCATTAAGTCTAAACTTCACAGTACCTAAAGATCAATTTTCCTTTTTCTTTCTCCATGATTATGTTCTTCAGCTCCAAAAATCATTTGATCATAATACCATGACAGTCTTTCAGTGTTGCACGTACTTTTCAGCTTTGTCTTCTAGTTAAGTTGGGGGTCCTATGCATCATATATACACATCACTTTTTTCACCTTCTTTAATGAACAGATCTGCAAAGTATATTTAGATACATTTCTATGGAGCTTCTTAGAATATTCAAGTGTCTAAAACTGTAGGTATATTTTTATATCCACATATGTGCGTCTGCAGATTTTTTTCACGGACCCCAGAAAACTGGCCAAGAAAAACAGCATATGCAAGAATCTGAATGTACAGGCATATGAGTACTGTTCTAAAGGCTGCATGAAAGTCTTTTTGAAGTAACAGGTTCTTTAGTTATAGAACAACTTAAATCAAGGATCAGATATATTTGACAAGCAATTTGGTGTTCTGGTATCAAGATAACTGTATTTTATTAAATGGATGATTTAAATTGCTAATTACATTATAACCCCAGGTATCTTTTCTTTGTTGCTTATTAACAATGGCCTGGCAGTTGATCTTGTACTTACATTTTGAACTGCTTCTTATTATATATTCAAATATGGCGACTTCCTACATCTATTTCTGTTTGTAAGTATCCAGTAATGGCACTATTTTAAGGTAGAATTCTCATATGAGATGCTGAAGAAAACTTTTTCCATACATTTATAATAATGGTATTTATAACAATAAACCGAACAAGACAAAATTGGTTACTGATTTGAGTTTACCAATTTCATTAACTTTGATTCCAGAAGTCCTATTTCATACTGCATAGCTCCCACTAAAGTCACTGAAAGGGTTTCATTTTTTATAGTTTGGAACGTTCATTAGGTATTTATATGAAAAATGAGAAAAAAGTATGCTAGAGTAGATAGAACAAAAACAATTTCATAGGGCAGTAAACTCTCATACTCCAGGGCATAACCCAATGAGCAATTTATAGGGTTAGAAAGAAGCTTTTCTTACGGACAAGCTATTTCAAAGAGAATACAATTAACTGTTAAGTACCTTCCTTCAAAGTACCCTTTCTGTTGGAAACGAGACAAAATATGGTATCACAATTTCTTTGCCTGGATCTTTGTGAAACCAGCTCCCTGCCTGCCATCCTTGATAGAGTGACTTCCACAGATCTCATTCTCAATCCAAACTTCTCCTAGTATTGTTTACATAATCAGATATCAACCAGATCAGTGGATGTTATTCTTTAGGATTTAAAAAGCATTTTCTAGCCATATTATTTCTTCATTTTACTTTAGTATATTTCCTACACTCTCTGTTCTTTAAGATATGAAATGATCAATTTTTCAAGTCGGAAAGGCAAATTCTCTTTATATTGCTTGCATACTGTACATATCACCCTGAAATACACCTACATTTGAAAGCGTAAATTACTTTCTTCCCTCATTTGCACATGGACTCTTTCAGCTGTAATCCTGTATCCAAAGCACAGATATGTGCAATATCTAAATTGTATTGATCAAATTCTTCCAAGGCTTACATTAAAGGAAGATAAAGGAAATCTTTTTTAAATGTAGAAAGGTTAAAAATATAAAGCATGTACAATTATCTGCCTTGTTCTTAATACACTTTAGAAAAAATATTGAAAGTAACAAAACCTTTCATCCACTGTAGCCACTAATCAAAGGGTCTTTATAAAGCACTGGGATTAACTGTTTCAAAGGTGATCATTAGTCTGATTGTCCTTTTAATTCAAAGGTGCTTCTCATTTGCTTCAGCACAATTTACAGTACGTGTATCTTACCCTTTAATATCATCACATCTTTGCACCAATTTATCAGTGAATGTATCTTACAAAATACATTGTCTACAACTTCCTTCCTCTTTGGTTGTATCTTACTTCTGGCAAATAGGCTCAATCTCAAACAAGTGCTCAGATAAATCATCATTGGAAAGGAATTAAAATAAAAGAAAGCAGAAAGTGATTTAAAGTTTTCATGAAAATCCAGAGTAACTATACACAGTAAAATAAGGGCCTCTCACTCAATACAAAGCAAAACAGCAATCCAGGCCTGGAGTGCAGCACAGTGAACTGCGAAGGCTTAGCCATTAGAAGTAGAAATATCCATCCCTGTTGTTCCTCCTCTTTTCTTTGAGAACAAACCTAAAATGAGTAAGTTTGTCCAATTTTAAATGCAAAAATTAAGACAGGGAATTTGTTTTCATTCCTCCCTTCCATCCAATAACCATGTGGTGATCACTGCAGCTGGCTTTTACAGGTGAGCAGGAGGGAGGTAGGTGCCATCGCACATTGTACTGGCACCAAAAGGAATGGGTGTCAGCTCCTCCAGAAGAGACAAGCACAAAGTTAACTTTCAGTAAGATGTGGCATGGGGAGCCTGAGTCTTCAGGAATGACAGCCATGAACTGGCCTCCTCCCTGCCACTAGTGAGGCAGGAGGCACGTACCACAGCAGTGGGGGACCCGCCTTTAAAATATCCCAAATCTGCCCAGAGCCAGAAAACTCACCTTCTCCAGGTAGGTCAGGGTCAGAGACTGTTTATGCAGCCTTCTGCTTCCCCCTGCTGCCCCTTTCCCTGAAGCTGGGATACCTCTGAGAGAAGAGGTAAGAAAACTTTGCTTTAATAAGTCCTACAGCATAAACTGCTCAATAACTTAAAATATGAAGATCTTCTGTGGCAGTTCATTAAGCTTTGTCTGCCTGCTAAGAGAAAATAATTAAATAAATGCTACACAGACACAGAAATGTATTTTTAACTAATTGTGATTTTTGCCTGGCATTTAAGAGGAATCGTAGAATCATAGAATGCCAGGTTGGAAGGGACCTCAAGGATCATCATACAGTTTAAATGAGATGGCTCAGCACCCTGTCAAGCTGAGTCTTACAACTATAAGGGAATCTACTACTTCCCTTGGGAAACTATTCCAATGTTTAATTGTTCTCATTGTAAAGAATTTTCTTCTGGATTCCAAACGAAATCTCCCCAAGAGCAACTTGGAACTATTCCCCCTTGTTTTTTCCATAAGACTCCTTGTAAAAAGGAAGTCTCCATCCTCTTGATCCTACTGATAGCCACCCTTTACATACTGGTACATGGTGATAAGGTCTCCCCTAAGCCTTCTTTTCTCAAGGTGAACAATCCCAGTTTTCCCAGCCTTTCTTCATATGGCAGGTCTTCCAGTCCCCTGATCATTCTTGTGGCCTTTCTCTGGACCCTTTCCAGCCTGTCCACATCTTTTTTGTATAGGGGGGACCAAAACTGAATGCAGTACTCAAGATGTGGCCTGACCAGTGCAAAGTGGAGCAATTACTTCTTTATCTCTGCTGGTGATGCCCCTTTTGATATAACCCAGCATCCTGCCAGCTTTCTTTTCCACTGTAGCACACTGTTCACTCATGTTAAGCCCACTGTCCACCAGGACCCCCAGGTCCCTCTCCATAGGGCTGCTTTCAAGCCAGGTGGATGCCAGTCTGAGCTGAATTCCTGGGTTATGTATTCCCAGGCACAAGACTTTACACTTGTCTCCATTGAACTTCATATGGTTCCTAATAGCCCAACTCATCTAGCCTGTCCAGGTCTTCCTGGAGGGTGGCTCTCCCTTCTGGAGTGTCAACTACCCAACTTATTTTTGTGTTGTCAGCAAACTTCTTCAGGGTGCTCTTGATCCCAACATTCAAGTCACTTATGAAGATATTAAACAGCACTGGGTCCAATATTGATCGCTGGGGACTGTGCTTTCAGAATGAAATATCCTTGTGTTTGAGATACCCACTTATTTTATAAACAACTAGTCACTACCTCTGAAGTTAGGGCCAATTTCTACCACCTGGACTTCAATCAAAAAGTCTGTTGAATAATAATAGAAAACATTTGTCATAGAGCTCTACTTTAAAGAAAGGAGATCCAAAGTAAGACCCTCTTCTTACTTTAAGTAAGATCCTTTCTTAGGCTCACCATGGTTTAGAATAACTAATGATAACAGGAAAAAGGAGTTCACGATATGATTAAGAACTGTAAACAAAAGAGAAGTTATTTGGTTAATCATTTGCTAAAAATGTAATATTGACCTGCTGATGCTAGGTGAAAGGGAAACATAAGTACAGGTTTAGAAATTTTATATTTCTGAACCCAGCCTTGGGACAGCACATGTTTTCTTCAGTGTTTCTTTCACATTTACTTAGAGCATGACAAATATATCTATCCCAGCAACTATATCAACACTAGGAGCTTATTTTAATCTAAGATCAGGCGCCTTGTGTTGTTATGTAGGTGGAAAGGCAGATAAGTTTCTCCTTCTTCCTCAAGATGAGTAGGTGTGTGGAAAAATGCCATATGAATCAAATTATCTTTGATTCATCATTATAACATTCACACCGTAAAAAATGATTTGCATTTAGGAACTCATTTTTAACACCTGCATTACTACAGTATACAAAATACAAGACCAGAACTTAAGGAGTCCAATGATTCAACATCCAATTTACCTTTGCACTTGCTGCACTTTTTTATTAATATATTAACAATAATTTGTATAACAATATTTAGCAAATTCCTACTGCACCCAAATCTTTTTAGTAAATGCTTACTCAAAGCACTTAGAATCCCTTTCTTTGAAACACGTGGTTAGAGTAAATCATATCATCTACAGCAACATCTACAGCTTAGCTCAGTTCAACTCTGAATGTTCTGATCCACCTGGATCTCCTCTGCTCCTCTCCACCGATTGGGAGTGTGAATAGTGATTTTTATCTGCCTACATTTTCAATGTCCAGAAAGATGTGTTAATGTAAGAAGAACCTGAGATTAGTGAACACTTAAAAAGCTTTGCTCTGTACAAACCATTGTTAGGCTCCAATACAGTTCCATCAGTAGTGGAACTCATGAAGATTGTTTTCCTGTGAATTTGCATCTTTATATTAATTGACTTTGGTGTCAGTGAAGGCACAAAATCTTATCAAAGCTTTTCTGGCAGATCCTTTATAAGGATTTTTGTTTCTCCTTATCATAACACTTGCAGTGTCGGTAGGTTTCTTTTTTTTCCAGGTGAACTATAAGTCTGTCTTGTCTTCTCATCTCCTAATTTTAAAATACCTTGATAAATATTATTGAATTCTTTTCAATCTGTTATCCAGTTATGAGATGGCATATAGTAAGATTATATCATCCTTACTTCCATCAGTTGCCAGGCTAAAAATGTTATCAAACATAACTGTATTGATGATCAAGGAAATATGTTGATTGATATCATCCAGGGTACCATACTGTCTAAACAATGCCAGTGCACAGGACTTTGCCAAAACTCAAACAAGTTCTTTCATACTTGGAGTGTGATTGGTGCAGCACAACTCTCAGTGCATGCAACTGACATTCAGTAATTGTGAGCTTTGAAGAGTTAGTAGGACGCTGTGAACATCTTGAACCTGTGTCATTTGGCTGTTATGACAATGTCAGAACACTAGAATTTTTTCAGCTTCTTTTTAATGACTAGATTGACTATAGACTATATTCTATGCCTATAAAGTTAATCAACATCAAATGTAGCTGTGGTAGTGAGAAGGGAGTATAATAAACTGAATACATAAATCTCTAATATACTTTTAGCTATTGTTCATGGTGTTGAGGTCTTACAACTTTCACCTTCTGTTACCAGTAGGGCTTATTTAAATTTAAGAATATTTCTGGGGAAAATTTGATAAAACAGTCCTTATGGCAGCAGAGATATTACTGTAGCAAGTATTTTTAATATAAACTATAAATATGTAATACAAAACCATATAGGCAGTGTAATTTGTAAGGTATTTTGAAAGAAAAATGTTTGCTTGATTCTTAATTATTAGTTTAACCCTCTGGATGTTGGTATTAAGTTGCTTCATTCAAGAAATAGTATTATAATGTAAGCACACTTGGATCCTGGTTTGGATTCTACATATGCCTTAAAGTGCAGAAGAATTTTAAACAATTGAAATTAAGAGAGAGTGTAACGAGGAGACTCTCTTAAATTATACAGTGCTAGTATTCTCACCCCAAGATTTTGTGTGTGTTACAAGAAGCTTGCCAACTGTGCTAAAGTAAAATGGGATGATTGAGGAAAATGTGAGTGGGGGTAAAACTTTCCCAGAAGAAACCCAGAAAAAAGGGAGGGGCAGTCACTGGAGGGCAAGGGGAAGAAAAAGTGAAATGTGAAAGTTCTGGTTGTACAGATTAAACTGTCCCAGGTGCTCTTTTTCATGGTATGTGATGATCACTTGTCTAAACCCTGATGCAAGCTCATCTGAAATGTATGGGAGTTTTGCATGCACAATGGAGGCAGGATTTAGCCCCATATGGCTTAACACTTTGATCTTCAAAGGTCAATTTTGTATTGCTAAGCCAGTTTTGAATAAGTCCCCGATTAATTAGGAAGTGAAAACACTTCTGTTCAGAAAAAAAGGTGCATCTGCTCAGTGTTACTTTCTTTGCAACACAGAAATTAATGACCACAAACAAAACAATATTTCTCATTGCATTCCCTCTGCCCTTAGAGAACAGTAATAATGCAGAATACACCCTCACTAGCTATTCTGACTTTTTCATCATCTAGCCTCCCTGAATGACTATAATAACAGACATAACTCTTGCCCGTAGAGAACTTTGTTTTCTTTGGTAGAAAGAAATTAGATTATCCTTAGCTTTTGGTATATCGTCTTTCTTGTAAACCGCATTCCAAAACACATTATAGAGTAAAAGCAGCAACAACAAAGTAAGTAAACAGTAAAATAGAGAATACTAGCTATAGACAAGAAAGAAAATGAAATCTGAAAAGAAACACTATGTTAATGAGAAGGGGTATCAATTTCATATTGCAAAAAAGGCATTCACACATAGAAATAATAACACTGAGTGAAGAAGCAGAAAGGCACATGTTAGATGAACATAGGAAAAAGGGAAATAATAATACCTTTATCTGAATTTGCTGTATGAATAAATAAGCAAAACTCCATTGAAATCTGGAGAACTAACTCACTAGTATCTTCCTGCTACTATGCAATGCTCAGGTGGTTTCTGTGGTGGGATGGAATAAGCCTGGAAAAACAGTTTTGTTGTGTTTCTTGGTTTAATTGGTTGTTTTGAGGGTTTTTTTGATTCAAATGAGGAAAACATAGCATCAGAAATGAATAAAACCTTTACGTGCTTGGCCTACATATGAAATAAGAAATATCACTTTTCACAGATAGAGGAAGAAGAGGTTATGATCCTTCAGAGATGCTTATGGGTCATCTAGAAATACATCCTCAGTCTTTTGACTGGAATGAGACTACAAAACCATTTCTTCCCCCACAGATCACTCTTCCAATTGGCTTTGCAGGCCAATTGAATGCAGTGGAGTGTTATATATATTTTGCATGTAACAAGCTGAGAAGTTGCATTTTGTTTATGTCAGACTGCAAAATTTGGACTTTAATAAA
Source organism: Brachypteracias leptosomus (assembly GCA_013401335.1). Classification (NCBI taxonomy): domain Eukaryota; kingdom Metazoa; phylum Chordata; class Aves; order Coraciiformes; family Brachypteraciidae; genus Brachypteracias; species Brachypteracias leptosomus. The sequence goes on along the minus strand of VYZX01028877.1, from coordinate 178,795 downwards.
GCCTCTGCAGGAATCCTCTTGCACTGCAAGTCGACTTGAAGCATTGGTCTGAACAATAAATGCTGCAGATTTAAGACCCATTTGCAGGGTACTTATGTGCACATTAGTACAGATGTATTCAGAATCCCATAGATGCTTCTAGTGTCTGTATGTTTACATGCTGGGAAAAGATCAAATAAGGAAATCGGTTTGAGATTTATAGTAATACCATTAATGTAGACTTCTGAAGGAGTGGTGCAACATCTCCCTAACTTTATGCTTGAATGCTCTAGAAGAAAATACTGTGGGTCATTCTGTGTAATCAAGACCTTTGGTTTTCCTCAGGGACCTGAGAAGGTTAGATACATGTGGCAATAAATATAAAACCAGATACTAAACTATATTCAAATTTTGTACCCTGTTATGCTTTTTGGTTACATATTTTAAAAAACCCCAACAACTAACACCACGTTAAATTCAAATAAAGAAGGCCTCTCAAGGGTGTGACACACAATACTGCAATTGGCTGCATTCTATGAAATGGTAAAATACCTACCTACCTAAGAGTGGAGCTGTGAGAATCTCTAAATTAAAGTTTTTAAGTACCTCAGATATCTCTGTCTACGTAAATTCTGAGTAACAGTTCCATAGAAACACTCAGGATAAAGTTCTACACTGAATTAAACCCCTCAGATTCAGTCCTACTATGTTTATCTGGTTCTCCAATAGCAACAGAAAAAATATTGTAAAACAAAAGGGTTATTTAAAATAACCAAAATGTTAACACATGAAGAAATGGATAAACATAGGCATGTTTAGGCTGAAATTAGAAGGTTCTTAATTAGCTAAGAAATAGAGATCATTTCAGTAGGTTTAGAGAGAGCAGTAAAGACCAGACGTTTCAAGAAAGGCTTAAGTCCATTTATGAATGGGATCATACATTTTGATCATCCTTATTAGTGTCCAGTAATTTTTCAATCGTATACACTTACGGGGTTAAGAGACATGCCCAGAGCTCAATTCAGAATTATAAACTATAAGAGAGAAACAGAGTACTTCACTGTAGACCCAGGAGGATGTGGGATGCCAAGGAAGGCCATGCTCCTAGCTAGGAGGCTGGGCTGTGACCTGTATTCTGTTTGCAGCTCTGCTATTCATCTCTCATGTTTCCTCAGACACATCCCTGCGCCAGAAGCTTTTCATCTGTGACGGAAGGAAATACTTAACACCATCAGAGGTAGGTACAAGGATCAATATTGTATGGATCTTAGATACCAAGGTAACAAAGATCACATAACTACCTTTACAGGGTGCTTTTAATCAAAAAATCTCAATTTTTATGGGCACAGGCTCCTCAGCTCTGCAAGTGCACCTAGCTGGCATTTGTATTCCAGGCCAAGTGACAGAAGCACTGCTAAAAGGGCACAGACTAGCAAGCGAGGCAGTGTGCAGAGAGCAGGAGGCAGCCAGGGATGACACAGTGCCCGTGGTCCTGCCACCTACTGAGACCAGGCTGGAGCCCTGGACCGCACTGCGGCTGCTGTACTAAGGAGAAAAGGAGTTTGTACGTGTGTCTGCGTGTGTTGGGGAAGGGGTCAGGCTGGGGGGTGGATTTGGACTCCTGTGAGCATAAGAGATTGCTGTTCTCTGCCTCCTACAGCTTCCAGCATGAGAAACAGCTGCCTCTCTGGGTCTTTGTCCTCGGCCTCCTTGTTCACCTCCACCCTCCTCTGTTCCTGCCCATGCCAGGAGCAGCAGGGCTTTGGCCAGGCCCCGTCTGTCATCTCTGATGACACAAAATTCAGTTTCACCTGCTCTGCTGGGAGGCGCTGAGCTGGTGCCGGCTGCTACATCAAACGATGACTCTGCTGCTGTCACCGTTGCAGCTGCTTTCTAGTTCAGGGGCTGGCACTCTGGCAGTTTACTGAATATCTGCCGGTTTGGTACTGCCTTGTGGATGTTTTGTGATGACTGCATCCCCGGAAGAAAGCACTGGGATTAATATGCAGTTTATCTGTATTTGACAGTCAGTCAAAATATCAAAAAGCTATGTATAAAATTGTATCTCTGTTGCTACCTAAAGGAGTCTATACTCCTCTGTATTTTTCCTGTGAACACTAATTTTGTAGTATCTTACTCAATTAGGGTATTTTTAATACATATTTTGTAGCTGAAGTCATACATCCAGCTTGTTAGTCTAAAATTCACAGATTGCCTCCAGTTTTAAACTTCCTCTTTTAACAGTACACTCAGATTTCTGTTTATAGAAGGCGCAGTAAAAATATAGCTCCCTGTGGGGCATTTCAGAGGATGACTCTAAAGAAGCCAAAGGCAGTATACTAAAGACCAGATCTTTATTACAAAAGCTTCTAAATTCACAGTAACTGACAAGAAAGGAAGGCCACAGAAAAATTCAAGAAAATAGACTGGATTCAATAAATATGTTTTAGTGATGGGTTAGTGGAGAGTAGACAGCACTGCAGAAACAACAGCTTAGAAGACAGACCACTATCTGGGCTAATAACAGTTCACACCCATATCTGGCTAGAATTCTAATAACCCCATACAGAAACCAGAGCTAACTCAAATAATAAAAAAATCAATATAGGATTTGGACTCTAAGCCCAAATCTGCCAAAAGGTCAAAAGAATGGAAAGGCTTATCTCTAATTAGGAGTTGAGTATCTCATTTACATCCATAGCTTCTGTATGTGCATAACAACAGAAAATGAGGGAAGCAAATTTTTTGCAATCTGGCTCAATGGATTGTTTTCCTTGAAACACATCCTGCTTTAAAGCTTGTTAAAGTAACTCTTACCATAGGGCCTCCTTGCCTTCATAGAACTGAAGTTCAAGTCTGTTAAATGCTATGTGATCCCATGGTGTGAGCATATCAGAACCTTTTACTCTCATGTTAAATTAATAGAGTTGAGTGAATTCATCATGATCCACAACCACTCATTTTGGGGGCATGTATTTGGTGAGGCTTTAGTGATTTTCATTGTTTTGGGTCTTTGAGGGGTTTGATGGGGTTTTTTGCTTAATCACTTGGGCCCCATCAATGTTTTTATTTCGCTTAAGTAAGCAATTTCTTTGTGATACAAAATTCTGACTAAATTCTTTAATCAGCTTTTGCTCAGAAACTGTTTATTTCCATCTGCATTACAAATGCAGGATTTAAAGAATCTATCAACACAGCATAATGCACCAAGTGATCTTGTCAGTTTGTCCTTTCCTCTCAGGGATGCAGCTACTGTATTCTCTGCTTTTGAAGAAGGGAAATAATAGGATTAGAAAAACATTGAGGACAAGGGGATGTCAAACAAAAGAAAAGCAAGCTGCAGTTCTAAAGCATTCTCATCTAGCTTTGGGAGTTGTAATCCATTTGTGCTAAAGACTGTGCCTCTGTTCATTACACAAAAAACCATAAAAGATTTATATACTTTCATACTGTAGTTTGGCCTGTAGGGAACTGTAATTAAAAATATTTGAGTATGCTGGTTTTGGCTGGGGTAGGGTTAATTTTCTTCATAGTAGCTATCTATTTTTGGATTTGTGCTGAAAACAGTGTTGGTAACACGGGGGTGTTTTAGTTGTTGCTGAACAGTGCTTACACAGAGTCAAGGCCTTTTCTGCTTCTTGCATCACCCCACCAGTGAGTAGGCTGGGGAGGCACAAGAAGTTTGGACAAGACACAGCTGGGACAGGTGACCCCAACTGAACAAAGGGATATTCCATAGCATATGGCATCATGCTCAGCAATAAACTAGGGAGAAAGTTGGCCAGGGCGCTGTTGCTCAGAGACTGGCTAAGCCTTGGTTGGTCAGTGGTAAGCAACAGTTTTCATTTGCATTACTTGCCTTTTACTTCTCTCTATTATTTTCCTTTCCATTACAATTTACTATCGTTATTATATTTCAATTACTAAACTGTTCTTATCTCAACCCATGAGTTTTCACATTTTCACCCTTCCAGTTCTCCTCCCCCATCCTTCTGGGGCTGAGAGTGATCAAGAAGGTATATGGTGTTTCGTTGCTATCTGGGGTTCAACCAACAGAGTAAATGCAATTTTAATCATTATTAAGCAACCTAAAGTACAGTCAGCCACACAGACACAGTATTATCTATTGTAATGTGTGAGACAGCCAGCAATCAAATAACCTTAAAGGTCCAGTGCTCACTTAGCATATCAAAAATTAGTAATATACAATGCCCAACTATTTTAGAAAAATTATTCTGTACATCTATGAAAGAAATGCAAAAATGTGGGCCCACAGCAATAACTAATTTCTGTAAGCATTTGCAGCTATTGTGTAGAAGTTAACTCAGTTCATTATTCAAATAAATAGCCTTTGTTATATCGCACACAACTTGAAGCAAACCCTCTAAATCCAAATACCTAAAGCCTTCCTTTGTAGCACTATTAGACAGTTTTATTAAAAAAAGAAACACTATTTAAATAAGTCATAGTGGCATCAGATATACAGTATAACTTTTAAAGAAAAGCTCTGTGGTCTATTTTCTTGGTATTCAGAGATATGAATTGTGACTTTTTTTTCAGGTATTCCTGTATTGGCTCAGCTTCAGGTACTAGGCTAAATAAGCATTCACTTAAGACTTAGTTCTGTTGAATTAGAATGGAATTGAGAAGAGTGACCTTCTCTGCATATTAAAGTTTACATAAGAAAGGTGAAAAAATGTTTGTGACCTTGTAAAAGGCCGTGCTTTCCATTTAAACAGAGCAGCAAGTGAGCACTGAGCATCCTTAAGGGTGTTGGGGTTGCGTGCGATAATCGCTCTCAAACCTGTAACTGTGTGAGTGAATAGCATTTGACCGTTGGTCAGGAAATTACACAGAATAAAATGTGAAACCTGCCTCTGCTGATAATACATCAACTCTAAAGACAGTATCAAAGCCCATTTTGAAACTCAACATTAAGGCTTAAGGTATCTAGCAAACACTAAAACAAACCAAATCATGCCTCCTCTCTTCCCCCCGCATCCCAACCCCCCCAAAAAACCCAAACACAACTAAAACTAAAAAAATCCAGCCAGTTTTTGCTCAAAACATGTTTTCCTATACCTGGAATAAGTAAGCTGCAAGTCTCAGAAAAAGGACTGTTGGGATTTCAAACATAGTAAAAGAGAGTCCAGCGAGACTCTGAGACTCAAGATGTCAGTCTTTCTCACATCGCAAGGTAAAAATTTCAGTTTTCTTTCTGAAACAGATGAAGATTCATTGTTTCAGAAACAAGTAGAACTCAAAGCAGAATGGGAGCAATTTAACATTCCCCATTGCTGCAGCTAGCAAAGCCAACCGATGTTTACAGAGGTTGTACTTATTGTTCTCACAATGTCTTTTTTTGGCCAATTCTTGTATGCAAGCACCGTAACAATATACTATAATAACACCAACCTGCTTTATACCCCTGTATTCCTCAGTGCACATTCAAATAAGGCTCATGCAGTTTTGCCCAGATGGGTGTACACTTCTAAGTATCAAGGACTGCAGAGAAAAAGCCAAGATCAAAATCCTCCATTCTCCCAGGTGAATCTCAGAGCTAGAGTCGCTCTCCTACCTCACTGAGCTTAATTATTCATGAGGCAGTACAAGAGGTTCATCCTATCAGAAAATACTATTCAAGCCGGGTGTATCAGTGAATACTTTGGAAAATTCTGCTGGAAATTATTGTAAATGTCTACCTGCTCCCTGCAGAAAACAAGATGTTGAGATGTGGAGATAACCCAAATGTTCACAGAGAAACACAAATTACTGAATCTTTCTGAGTCACTTGGGTGCTAGTGTATCTATAAACAAGAACACTAAAAGTATCAAAAATATAGCTACTAACTGCAGTAGGATTTTCAGTTGCAAAATGTTGTCATATTGCTACAATCAAATGAAAAATTCATTTGGCAGTAGCATTATTTTCAGCATCCAACAAATCACAAAATCATTGGATGTCACCTGGTCTTTTAAAAGATCCCTTAGTGTGCCATTATTTTGAGCGTCTCTTCCTCATTCTTATATATAATAGCAAAAATCATGAAATGCCCATAAAGCTCTACTTTTGAGATCCATTCAAGCACGTAGTTCCACTGACCAGCTCCTTCACAGGTCTGATTGACCTCTGCTTCATAGGACTTCCACCAGACTGCTCCTTCCTGAAGCATTTCAAGGGTCTACCTAGCAGCACTTGCTTGAGAAATAGATCCCCTAATCTCCCTGCTCATGTCCCTCCACTAACCTCACAGATTGTCCCCTGACTCCCCCAGCCAGTCCTCAACCTAATCATGTCACGATGGAAGCATCCAATGCCTAGAAATTAAACTAAAATTGTTCACTACTAAATCATGAAAAATATATTGCTCTAGACATACGTATGTCTTGCAAACATGCAGAGTTTGGCATCCTTACAAGCTGTACCTTAAGTGTCTTCATGACATTTCAGTGCATCTTGAGAGTTAGTAACTTCTGGAGTCTGAAGCTGGGCTGAAAAGCCCTGCTCACCTTAGCAAAACCAACAGCTAAGCCACATACACACAGGTAAAGTGGCAAAGTGCTAAGCATCAGTTCTTCTCTTTTTACCTGCTGTGTTCTGTGCCAGGCTTTTCAGTTGATGCTGGAAATCTGTCTCTATATAAAAAAATCTAAAGTCTTTATTCTGTGTTTAGTCATTTTCCACCCTCTTCCTGCAGATGGAGAAAGTATTTTCATTTCTGGTCAAAGCACAGTCATTAAATTTTAAGTATTGTCCCGAAGCTGAAGGGTATGTGTTGGGTACTCTGTCAGTAAATGCAGACAAACATTTACTAAGAAGAATTTCCAATACAGCAATTTTCATAACTACAGTGTAATTCTGCAAAATTGATGGGATTCCATGGATCATATGCAAGTTCCCCTAATCATCACATGTACCTACTGATGTCTCTTTGACCTGCTGCAAGGACAGGCAGCGTCTGCAGTTGTTGCGAAATGTGCATTTATATAACAATATGAATATATCTACTCTAATTTTAGCTCCTGCCAGCAGGGGAAATTGTTTGCAGCTATAATACAAAATTTGAAATTTTTCTAAACAATTTATTTGTACTTACTGTACTACCAACCATTCTCACACATGAATAAAACCCAAAGGATTTTCCTGTTAATTTATTCAACATATATTCAGAACTTTAAATATGTTCAATTACAGCTTAGCCAATTTTCTGCATTTCTCCTGATTGTTCTGCCCCTGCCCCTTAAATGATGAGACATCTCTCTGCTGTGACTGCAGTACAGAATATTTCTTTTCACTATTAATAATATCATTGAGAAATATGAAGCAGCCTGGCAAGATTAGTTTAAGCTTTATTATTTTCCTAATTTCCTGAAACTGAGTATTTCCCTAGTTACTACAAGGATAAATTATATTTTTGTCAATTCAAAATTATTTTCACATTCAGAAATACTTGCATGCTATCTGATTCACTACACAGCAGCAGAATAAAGTGGAAGAGGAGGATTGTATATCTTTAAAGATGGACAGTAAACTCCTTGGTTTTTTATTCCTTCACTTTATATTATGCTTGGATTGTTTCGTTTGTTTAAATGGTTGCTATATGAACTGACAACATAGCATATAGCCTCCTATACCTGTTAATAGCTTCCCATTTTGAGAAAAAATAGGCAATTTTTAATGTATCTCTGTCTGAGAACAGGTTGCATTGCAGACTAGACCTCACGCAAAAGAAGAATTCAAAGTAACATAAGCAATTCAGCAAAACTGCAACTTCCAACAGGCAGATCTGCCAATGTGCTATAATTTGGGAACAAAACTGACTTTACTACTCCAATTACAAAATTGTCACTAAACAAGACTAACAGCAAGTGCTAACAACGGAATAGCTCTTGAATATTAGGATCTAGTTATTCATATCGACTTCCTAAGAATTGATCATCTGTGAATGGAAAATTTTTATAATTAGTATCCAACCTTTGCACAATCAACATTATCTTGTAACTCAAGAATAAAGTAAAATGCATGGGAGTTTAAAAGTGTTTCTGATGGAGAGAGAGGGGAAGGGGAAAAAAAATTCCTTACACAAAAACAACATTTAGATTTAATGTAAAAAAATACCCTAAGATTGCTAAATATGATGGGAAGGAACTTCTACATTCCAGCCATATGCTGAGACTAATCTTTTCTAGGAAAACTGCATTCAATACAAGTGTATCTGGAGAAGAGCACTTAGCTGGGTACAAGTCATAGACACTTGTGCTCAATTTGTAAAGGGAGGAAATGGAAGAACAAGAGGGAGAGGAAAAGCTATATTAAGAAGTCAAATTGCAGAAGCCCTTTGACTGCAATTACAAACTGAAGAAGATCTTCAATACTGAAAACCTGTCATTAATCTCTTATTTACATGGAAAGCACATGCTTCTTTTTATCTGAAATACTTACAGTAATGACAGGAGCTGGGACTAGACAGATAAACACAATATGTCTGGTTATCAAGAAACTTAGATTTTTTTATCTAAATTTGGGTTGGAAGCTGATATTTGCCTGCTGTGAGCAGATAGTGCATCTGCTCAGTGAAACTTATGTTCCATCATTTTTACTGCTAATAGCAGTGGTTAAATAACATTTTCATGAGGTCCAATTTTTCAGGAAGCAGTCATTCCTATTGGAGAGGTAGTGAAGTTACTAAATCCTCCCCAAAAGCACATATCACACAAAGCTGGAAAGTTTACAATGGTGAAGTCCAACAAGAGGTCAGGCATTAACCCATAAAATTTACTAAAAAGTTTTTAAGCCCAAATTGTTCTGAGTGAAGCATTTGAACTACACAGACATTTTGTGATGAAAGTGTTCTCAAAAACTTCCAGGAAGAACTGCCTCTTGCTGTATTTTTAATCAGATTTAGTAAATACAGCAGCTGTATGCATCTGCCTCTTTCTATGAATGTCTGATCTGAAAGTGGGTAATTGGGAGTGGCTATGTTTATTTATCAGTTTTATTTAATTTTTTAAGAGTTCTGGAAGCACTTGTGATTTTTAACAGGAGACGTGGTCCTTTGAACAACTGTGTTGTGTAACAGAAAACAGCAGTTTCTGTCGTCTTTAACAAGCTAAGCTAAAGTGAGATAAAATAGGAGGACATGTCATTGTTCATGCAGGGAAGATATAAAGTCATCTCTGGTTTTGTTTTCAGGGTATTCTGTCATGTCATTTATTGGCTTCATTATAGGCTAACATACCCACACACCTCTACTTGGATCACAATATTAATTCTGGTGATTGGCTTGAAGTGCCTTCCACTTTCATAGCACTTTTGAGAGCAGATCTAGAAGGAATGCAATCATAGCAATTCAAGCTTAATCCCATCATTCATTAAAAAAACCTACATTTTTTCTCACTCTGCTACCTGTCCATCTCACTCTCTCTTATTTACATAAAATTTCTACTGATTACACAGATGATGGTAATTAAACTAAATCATTCTATGGGAATTCTGCCAAATACAGATAAACCCATGTCCTGCTGTACATGTGTCATTTAATGGGGATATCAATCAAAGTGGCTGACATCGGGCACAGAGAATATCTTGTTTCAACATACGCACAATACTCTGACATTTCTGAATCATAAGGCCACAGTTTATTACTGATATACAAGCAGATTCTTTGCTGGGATGTAACAGTTAAAATTTCTAAAAAAGTGTTTATACATCACTCAAGTTTTTACTCATTTGTTCTTTTAACAGCATTGAGTTATACATAAAGAAAAGACACAGGCAATGCCAATATTATGCTTGTCATTCTTTAAGAATCATCACATCTTTATTCCTAATCCATGAACAAAAAATACTGATCCATGAAATAATTAAAGAGTTTCAGTCCTTATGTTAAGGACACGCTCTTCACAAACTGTTGAATACAACGAAGTCTGTGAAGGTGCAAGTCAGGACTGACAGGAGGGCTAAGTGACTACTTACCCCTCGTATTTCGAATGACAAACCATTCTGTCAGCTGCTGATGTCATTAAGGTAACATAGCACCACTGAAACTAGTTAGTTTATATTTTAATGGTACCCTAACTGCTTGGCTTCCTATCTCGCATTTGCTGAATCAACACTATCACAAAACAGCAAAGCCTGCCTGACATAGTGATGTTTCAGTACACGGTGATTCATTGTGGCAGGACACTGAAAGCCCTGTGGCATGTGCAGAAAAGCTTTAAATAGTACTCAGTCGTTAACTTATTTTAATTAAAAAGGCAAATGCACAAGAGAGAAGAAAACAATCTTTCTGTATCACATCACTTTTATTTGCTCCACTTACCAGACACAGGATTGTTTTGGTTCCATTAAGAAATTCTATTTTAAAAGAAAGTTTTCTTCCCTACTTTCATATTTTCATCTTTTCTGCATAGCATATCTAAAGGTGCACAGCTACTGGGTGCAAATACTACAGAGAATCACTAAATATAGGACAGCATGAAAATATGTTGAATACACTTGTCAGCACTGTATTAAAACAGAGTTGCATAGCAGAAAGATTCCCACATTGCTAATAGATACTGGCTTTATCACCTTTCCCAAGGTGAGAGCACCCACACAGGTATCATAATCAGTGACGTTTTTGCAAATTGGTTCAGGACATTTTTTTTTCCTCCATAAAATGCACGCTGAAAATGTGCTAATGAAGGTTACACAACTTCTTGGTTTTATATTACTAGCAGAAATTCATTATTTCATTTTAAACTACAGAGGTCTGAATCTCCCTTGTTTGAAGTGGTGTCAGCACAGCCGTAGAGTGCATCTCAGATTAATGGGAGCCATGACAAACAGAATGAGTTACCCCAATACAAACTTTTCATCAAATATGCACAACAGGTAAACAATTGCAAACTTCCACATTTTCACTGCACTGTGATATCATTGCAGATGACATTATGTTGTTATGTAGCAAGGGACATCAAAGCAGTATGTCACATCAGCAGAAAAGCCAGAAATAGCACAAGAAATATTTCCACAAACTATTTTCAGCCTTTCCTAGGAAAACTACTGTGAAGATGCATAGAAGAGCTGAAAAGTTACAGCAGTTTGCAGGGTTACAAATCCATGATATAGAAATGGACTTATGTGCCTTAATGAACAAGCTTTCTGTTTCACAACAGCTCTGGAGAATGGAAGAAGGGCTGCAGAATGTGCTATAAAAAAAAACCAAAAGGACTTTTGCTATCGATACCACTCCATCATAGATCTTTTTTTCTTCAAACACATCTGTGAGATTCGTGGTGCTACCTAAAAATCTCACATCCAGAGCAAACATGGCAGAAACAATCCCTTCCCCAGAATTTAAAATAAACCAGTTACTTTCATTCCTTACAGGTAACAGAAGCTTTGTAATGAGAAGTGTTAGCAACTATGTTTTAATACCATGACTGCAAGTGAAGGAGACTCTTGGAATCTACATTTAATCTGCTCTGTGCTAGCAATTACTGCTTCTTTAAAGCCTCTACCAGACATTGGCAGAGTTAAATGGCTGCTTCCAACATGTTCTACAGCCTATGAGCAACTGTAAAGAGAAATCCTTTTACTGGTACTTTTTGAAATCACTATATAGTAGTTTGTGCATCACCAGGGCGAAAAATCTCAACTATACTCACTTCAGAAATGACAAATTTTTCATTTTAATCTTGGTAAAAATACTTCTGCCATTAGGAATATATAATGAAAGATAACTCAGTGGAGGTGTTAGTAGAAGAGTTTTTATCATTTGAACATCTCAACAATAACCAAGTACAGGTATATTCATTTATTAACAAATGTGGAGATTATAACTGTTTTGTTTTCTTAACATTGGCTACTTATTGGATCCACATATTTAGCTGTTGTAATAACCACCAAAAACAAAACAAAAAAGTCCAAATTCTCTTTCCCTTGATGACTACACATCTGTATTGATTCTCCCACGTTCCCAGCAAGTTACTGGGGCCAAGTGCAAGATACTCTAATAGCATTTATTATCATGCAGCTTCTGGCAGACAGCAGTATCTTACGTTTCCACTGGCATTTCTTATCATTAAATGGCCATGTAAGTCTCCTGGTTTTAGCAGATATCTTGAGTACTGTTCTTCTCTTCTCACATTTAAGTCAATAATCCTCTGGTCAAATTAGTCATACTTAAAAAGCTTACACCTATCTGCTAATTCACAATAACAAGTAACAGAGGAATTGCAATGTTATGTGAAATATCTTAGACTAAAGACATGGATATGTTCTCTACACCCGTGATATAAAGGCCACAAAGTAATAAGATTAAACTACAGCAAGAAAGATTCAGGTTAGAAACAGGAAAAGCATTCACAGAACCGGGGCAGCTAAAACAAGCAGAGTGCTTGGAGGTGCTGTGTCACACCTGTCACTGGATGTATCCAAGAGCATAAGCAAAAATCTACCTTAAAGTGTTACAGGTCTTGTCAATCTTGCTGTGGATGAAGTGGATTAAATAACTTCTTGCAGTCCTTTCTATCTCAATCTTTCTATAATGTGCAGGAGACACAGAAAATACAAAATTCAACAATTGGAGTAGAAAAAGTTTATGCTACCCTCATCTGTCGAGCCTACTTCATTCTTTCAACACCTATTTAAAGAAAGCACATTCCTGGGGAACTGATATTTCTAAAGTAAAGAGTGGGAGAAGGAAGGGGAGAAAAATAAGCATTAGATAAAACTAACATTACAACTGATAAGAAATTCACCTTCTACTCTTTGTGGTTGAGATTTAGAAACTTATAAAAGCAAAATGGCTCAGGTGAAAAGAAATGTAAAGAAAGTCTCACCAGAAATGCTACATAACACGACATTCCTTAATATTTTTGTCATTCATAACAGCAAGGTTTCATTAAAACATTAATGAAAATGACACTGACTTATACCAAAGTGACTGAGACATCTCTCTTCTACCCACGGCTTCAATTTCTCTGGTGATTATCTTCGTGTCATTAGCTACACATTTTGATGTCAGAAACATTTGAAATGTAAGACAAGAAGAATCTTGAAAGCATGTACACATCCAGGAGAAGGCAAGTAACCAGAAGAAATGTGAATTTATGTTCCAGGAAGCCAGAAGCACCACGGCAGGAACCACACTGCCCTGCTGTGCTCCAGCAGAGGGGATCACCATCTGCAGTCATTCTCACAGGCACCCCTTGCATGTACACTGCCTTTTCTGATCTGCCACTGCAACTGTTTCTGCCCTGGAACAAAAACAATAACCCAATCCAAATGCACGATCCAAGAATCACAGAATTGCCATGATTGGAAAGGACCTTTAAGATCATCGAGTCCAACCATTATCTATCTCTACCAAGTCACTTCTACACCACAACCTTGAGCACCCTATCTAGATGGATTTTAAATACATTCAGGGATGGTGATTCAACCACTTCCCTGGGCAGCCTGTTCCAGTCCTAGATAACCCTTTCAGTGTAGAAGGCTTTCCTAATATCTAACCTAACCCTCCCCTGGCACAACTTAACACCATTTCTTCTCGTCCTGTCAGCTGCGGCTTGTAAGAGGAGATCAACTCCCACCTCCCTACAACTTCCTTTTATGTAGCTGTAGAGAGCGATAAGGTCACCCCTCAGCATCCTCTTCTTCAGGCTAAACAACCCCAGTTCCCTCAGCTACTCCTCATAAGACTTATCCTCAAGACCCTTCACCAGCTTTGTTGCCCTTCTCTGCGCCCTCTCCAGAACCTCAATGCCTCAATGTACTGTGGTGCCCCAAACTGAACACAGTGCTCAAGATGCAGCCTCTCATACAGTGGGATGATCACCTTCCTACTCCTGCTGACTGCACTATTCCTGATACAGGCCAGGATGCCATTGGCCTTCTTGGCCACCTGGGCACACTACTGGCTCATATTCAGCCAGCTGCTAAACAACACCCCCAAGTCCCTTTCTGCTGAGAAAGATACAAAAGATTCTGCAGTCGTAACTCAGATAACAGTAAACTACTATTTACATTACTTGTACTAGCCCAGCTCAGTCTAAGTTCACTACAATCATGACACAACACCATCAGCATCTGAGTTTGTTACATGAAAGGATGAAAGGGAAGAATGACCCAGCTATCTGGGTAGCTTATAACCCTCCTAGTTGGCCCAGCAACAGCTGAAAGAAGGTGTTGTGTTCAGACCCCCAAGGAGCAGGGAAAGGTCATTGTGCCCTTTTTTCCTGCTAGTGGAATGCAACTTGGTCTGAAACTTGTGTGTTTAACAGCATCCCTGTCTTGCAACATTTTTCTCTGTGTAAATAATAAGTGTCCATCCACAAAGAAATTGCAATCTCCAACGACCCTTTAGCTTTATTCTTTTATTTAGAATACTTTACTGATAATTCTTTGGTAAAGAATAACTTCTTCTAGTCACTCCTAACCTCTGCCATTTAAAAAAGATTGTCATTATTGAATTCCAGCTCTATTTCCAGGCTACAAAGTAGTCCATAAGATTAAAAATTTAAGAAAGGGCAGCTAATTTTTGTGAATAAAGAAGATTCATGGACAAATTGCCTGCTTTATAGAGACAAGGAAGCTAACAAAAGTTCTCTGATGACAGTTACAAAAGAAGCAAGATTTCCATTCTTCAAAGACGCAAAGAAAAGATCAGTAAAACGCTCTGGTATTCAATACTTTAATGTAAGCCTCTGTAATTAAATGTTAGATTTTCTATTAGAGAAATGATGCAATTAAAATGGGTTGATCAAAGATTTAAATTTAATTTGGCTACTTTAGATACTCTAATAAAGACGTTCTGTTGATTCTCAAACCAGTAGCACTTAAATTAAGAGCCTTTCAGGGAATACCTCATCATATTCTGGACTACAGTATGTTCTTCTGTACTGAGAGCAAAATTCTATCTTTTAAGAGAAAAAAAAGCAAAGCACACAAGAAGATTTTCTGCTGATGTTTGCAGGCTAAGAGGGTAATAAAACTTATAATCTACCTTATCCTTTGAATTTTCTCAGCCTAATTGCTGTCTACACCCAGAGACTCACATTTCTAGAAAATAATATATTAATAGACTAACTCATATATTTTCAACCTTACTTTTAGTTCATTTTCATGTAGAATGTAGTTCTCCGCAGAGGATGAAACCTGTATCAACAGTGCAAGCTTCACCATATTTCCCACCACATGTAGTACATGATGCACAGGCCTATCAGGACAATGAGAAAATTGTCTTTCTGTCAGTTAAAAAAGGAATTCCTTGGACATCACGATCAGCTTGCTTTCTCTTACCCTGTAAAAGAGTAAACTAAAAGAAATAACTAAAATGCAGTAGCTTTCCTGCTTTGTTTTAGTGAAACAACTGTACAATAGGCCATGTTCAAGACATCTATGAAAGAAAAAAGATATTAATAGAGTGAAAATTTTATTTCATAAAAGAGGTAAATGTGTATAGCTCAACTAATTGATAAGAATAAAACTCAACAGTAAGTGAACAGAATGAGCAATTAGTCTATCTACCAGCATTTCAAATATCACATTGACATTCTTAGCTCAACTGCGTAACTAACATAACTCTGAAAAATTACTTTCCCTTACGTCTATGGAATATTTCACCAAATGTTCGGCAATTTGTTTACTCATGTTTCCAAGTCAATCAAACATGTAAATCTGCTCATCAGATATCCTTTTACTTCACTCTTGATGTCTTCATTTCTCTTCTACTCCTTTGAAATGATGCAGACTAAATGCTCATTTGTTTCCACAGTCCATCCAGTTTAACTTTAAGTATGCAACGAAGTAGATGCCTACAATAAGACTCTTATCATTCTTGTCTCTTCATTGTCTGTATAAAAATGACAGACTTTGTCCACAGGCATCTCAAGCCACCCAAAATCTCAACAATTCTCCCTCCCTCTCCATCCTTCTCTCTCTCTCTCATATATAGATAGGTAAGGATATCTAAAATGAGGTGGAAAGAATCTGGGCCTTAACTGCAACCATGAGCAACGCGGATTAAATGCTTCTATTTACCACCTACATAACACTGAATCTGAGCACTGGAAGATACTAGAATCTGAACCCAATCCAAAACAAAAGCATGAATCTGAATCTTAGACGGGATTCACAATTTGAATCAGTCTTTAAAACACCATATCTAATCCTCCATTGACTCTGAATTCTCAATTTGCATTCTGAGTGATTTTTGTAAAGAAAAAAACATATATTTTCCAAATGTTTGGATTAAGGTAAATTACTATAAATTTTCCAGTGGCTCTACTGATGACGACAATGGGTGTGGTTATTTCAGCATTCTGGATTACAGAGGAAGGAACTGCAGACATTGTGTTGAATGGTCCAATGCATAATTCTGGCAGTAACATAGTAAGTCGAATGTCAGGAAAGATTGCATGAGAAGAATACAATAAAGTGTGAAATAGTTTCATAAGAATAATCACAGAAGCAGCAAAACATAGTGACCTAATGTTAGACATACAAAGGCATCTTGTATGGTAGACAAATATACATAATACTTCTATAAGACTAGTTTTTCTTCATCTACAGTTATGTACCTACAATTATTTTTTTACCTGTATATGTGACAAGAAAGGCAAAAAATGCAGCATGTTTATATTTAAAGCTGTATATGCAGGTATGAGGACAAATGTCATGCTTAGAATATTGCTTCTTCCTAATCACCTGAATATAAAGAGAGGGAAAAATGACAACACACAATGTTTAATAACATGGATCATTTTCAAAGCTCTTAATTTCTGAATTTCTTTTCTGATCAGCAAGAAGAGAATTCTAACAGTTAACAATGCTTTTTCCATTCATGAAAATATACCACTTGAATTCTCAAGGGCCCAAATATTTTATAACAATATTGCAAGGAACAATTCTTGGGACAGACCCATAAATCCACATAAAAGAGATTGTGATCTTGAGAAGGAAAGCACATGAAGGATGACAAAATGGTAAAAATGTTACTACATAGCTGTTGATGCTGCATACTATACAGAAAACATTCTTCCCCTCTTGATCATTACATCTCAGTCTTCCTTTCACAACTGGTTATTAGATATGTTATGACTTGGAAACTTACTTTTTGTTATTTATCCTAAGTAGCACTCTGAAATCTTGTTTCTGAATGCTTTAAAAAGACTTTACAACAAAAAGAAGATTTGAGATATCTAGGTACTTTCCTTAAAACCTGAAAAAGACTACTGACAAAAAATATACTCCAAGTAGAATAATTTTATATTTTTCTGAACAAGCACAAGTAGCACGAAGATGACTGTTTCCATTTGCTTGTTTTCAAGACAACTGTTCTAAGTGTGAGCTTTGGGAATGCGAAGAGACATTCCCCCTTCCTACCTCATGAGGAAGAGTCTTGGGTCTTTTCTATCAGACAATTCTCCATATAATAGGGTAATTAAAAAAAGACTGTAAGTCTCTCACACTCAAAAAGGTCAGGATCATTACAATTGAATTTATGATAATTAACTTTTTACATAGAGAAAATTCAAAGAAATCAGGTAAAACCGTATAGGTAGAATATTTTTAAACAACTCTTCCCCACAAACAGGTCTTTGATGTCAGGTTTGACCTCAGCCTACTCGATAGCATAAGAAGGGATAGAGAACTCTGCCTGCTCCTCTGAGATCTCTCCCCAGCACAACCAAGCTGGTGTTGCTCCTGGTTGCTCTCAGCCTCCTGGTAGCATCTGGATCTTCCTCTCCCTCACTGCTCAGGAATTGGCAGTAAGAGGCAGACGAGACATCCAGTGAAGTTCCAGAACACAGAGATTTCCTTATATCTTGTTCTGAATGCTCAAAACACTTTTCTTTCATGAAATTATACTTTGCAATTCTATATATACACATGAAAGCAAGATTTTATTACCTGGTATGTCTCACCTATTCATCATTTCCCAGCATATAGTATCAGTAAAAGCAATCCTTTCTATCCATCTATTGACAACTTTGTCTATTATTATTCACTAATTTGTGCCAATTTGCTTGGCTAAAATTGTTATTATCAATCTATGACGTAATTAATCACAAATTTGGAAGCTTCTCCCTATTTCTTTTAAGTAATTGGAACCTCCTCTGAAAAATTCAGAATTCATTACATAGGGTGATTTTTTTTCCCCATGCCCAGTGGTTTATAATAAATGAATAAACCAAATTTCAAGATTCCTGCTCAGCAAGAATATCCTGTAACCCAGCCAGTGACCTGTTGAAACATCTATTATTAGATGCACTATTTAATTAGGATACACACTCAGGAGATCTGCTTAATCAGGATGTCTTCCAGTGAACATATTTAAGTCCAGAAACACTCATTGGCAATGACTTTCATAATGGGGACAACTAACTTTCCTTAATTTGTGTGTCTTAGGGTGAGTTAATGTGTTAACCTGAGTCTTGTAGTACTTCTGTCTTCTCTGACAACTGTTTTCAGATTTTTTCAAGCTATGACAGAAGACACATGAAATATGTATCTACTGCCTCCTCCTAGCTCCAACTGTGCAATAATGTCAGAAATAACAGTGCTAAGGAGTGTGGGTTTGAACCTCTTCCAAGCCAAGTTAAAAAATGAATTTTCAGTGAATGTTATAAATTCCAAAGAATAACATCAGGGGGAAATCACATTTAAAACTAATAACTTCATGGAAAAGTTTTCATGTAGACCTCAAAATTAATTTTCTGTGAGGGAAGAAAATCTCCTTATTTGCATTTTAAAGGCTTCCTTCAAAAAAACCCACTTCATTTGTGCTATAATTCAAGGTACCTACTACAGGCTTGTGGAACCAACAATGAGGTTATCTTAACAAAGGGGTAAGTATGAAACAACATAAATAAACAGGATCCATGAAACATCCTCTTTGAATATATTTCTACACAAGGAGAAAAAAAAAAG